>JBBBDQ010030697.1:365000-767500 GCA_037127315.1 Ascarosepion bandense | reverse complement strand
ATGTTTAATTTTTGTACAAGTATTAACAACTAAAAAAGAAATCCATTCGAAGCTGTCACTAATAGAAAATGATACGAATATAACTATGCAAAAAGTCACTGAAGTGAAGAGTGTCGAACTGATAAATTTAAAACTGGATAATAAAAGTATTGAAAGTAAAGAAATAGCCCAGAGATTCAGAGGGTTAGTAAACAAGTTCGACCGAAAATAATGGAAAATTGCAAAGTATGCGGAGGAAAAAAATCATTATGCCATTTCAAAAACAGAAAATGTTATAATTGTAACCAGAGAGGACATTTGGCTAGAATAAAATAACTATGGCAAAAGAAAATACGTAGATGTGGAAATTAATGGACGAAAAGTCATATTCTTATTAGACACCGGAAGTGATTTATCGTTAATTGACGAGGTAACTTGGAATAAAATAGGCCGTCCTAAGTTGCAAAGTACTGATAAAATAGCCAGAGGCGTGTCAGGGAAAAGATTAAAATTCAGATAAGAATTTTTAAAAGTTTACGTATTAACAAGACAAAAAACTAATTTATTCGGTATAAATTTGGTCATGTTATTAAACCTATGAAGACATTCTGTAGGATTGAATATGGAAAAAGCAAATCAAACGGATAAATTTGCAAATGAAATAAAATTTAAAAAAAATAATAATTAAGGAAGTGTTTTCAGAAGGACTGGGTTGCTGTAAAAAAAACTGAAGTTACATTTGAATTAAAAGACAAGGTTATATCAGTTTTCAGGGCTAAAAGAAAGGTGCCGTTGTTATTAGAACTCGTTGAAATAGGATTACAAATGCTGGAAAAGATTGGAGTAATTGAAAAAGTTGATTATTTTGATTGGGCAGGGTTAACAGTGTATGTTAAAAAAAAGAAATAAGTTGAGAGTGTGCGCTGATTTTTCAGCTGGTTTAAACGATTGTATAAAAGACCATAGTTACCCACTTCCTATCCCAGAAAATATATTTTATAAATTAAAGGGAGGAAAAATATTCACAAAAAGTGTCAGAGGCGTATTTGCAAGTGAAGGTTGCCTAACAATGCACAAAATATCTAACGATAAATACACATAAATGATTATACAGATTAGACTACCTTTCAGTTTGAAGGTAGCACCAAGCTTATTCCAGCAAATAATGGATACCATGTTGGCTGGGTTAGATTTCGCAATGGCATATTTGGACGATATTCTCATCAAAAGTAAAAATATGGCCGAACACAAGAAGCACATTTGGGAAGTATTCAGAAGAATACAAGAATATGGGTTTAAGGTTTCTTTAGAGAAATGTGATTTTTGCTTGGATAAAATAGAATATCTAGGTCAAATAATAGATAAAGAAGGAAGAAAACCCAACCCCAAAAGATGTGAAGCAATAAAGAATATGCCAGCGCCAGAAAAAAAAATGAAGCTACAAGCATTTCTTGGATTAGTAAATTACTACAATACAATCTATATATTCCGAAATTATGACTTGAGGGCGCCATTGAATAAATTATTACAGAAAAATAAAGAATGGTGCTGGTCGAAGGAATGCCAAGATTCATTTGAAAAAATAAAAAAGTATTTGCTATCAGATCTTGCATTAGCCCACTATGATCCGAACAAAGTAATTGTCGCAGCAGACGAAAACGGAATCGGCGCAGTACGTTTGCATAAATTAAGTGACGGGTCAACTAAACCTATTGCGCATGCTTCTAGAGCGTTAGTTTCGTCAGAGAAAAATTATAGCCAGATTTTTTCAAGACTATCACGCTGGTAAGACTTTTTGGGAAGATGGTACAGTTACTCAAAGGATTGGAAAAATGACTTATATGATTAAAGGACAGAAATTTATATGTAAAAGGCATATAAACCAATTGAGACCACGATATATTGAAATGGTGGAAAGAAACGAAATTCCGATGGAAGTGCTGTACGACACATTTAAAATACTGAAGTGCCGATGGCAGTAACATCAAAACCTACAACTAATCTGATAGAGATCGAACCTACTGTGACAAGGTGAAAACTTCAATCTATAAGAGTTCGCTCCCTTGTATTAGTTATGTTGGTATGTATCCAATATGGCTGAATAAACAAAGTAAATCTTAACTTGTCTTTATTAAATAATTTATGTTCAACCCACCATTAAAACATTACATGGTGGCAGCGATGACTGAATGATGTGCAAGATTACAACTCCAAGAAGAATGGATATAAGTCTATCACAAAAGTGAGTACACCACGAAAAAAAAACTTAAAAACTTCCCCCCTCCAAAAAAAAAAAAAAGGCGATTTCAAATATTCCACTGCCAATGTTAGACTGGACGAACAAAAATAAACATGAAGCCTTCAGCGAATGGGTTGACTTTGCCATCCTACTTCGTTTATTAACAACGTGGAAGAAAAATTAAAATACAACTATATTTTAATAAGCACAGGACCAAAGGGTCGAGAGGTTATAAAAAATGCCCAGCTAACGACCGAACAAAAAGATTCGGAAAACGTATTCAAAGTTTTTGAAACACAAATGATTCAAAAACCAAATAAATGGGTTAAATGATTAGAATTTACTTCACTCCAGCAAAATGAAGAAACAATAGACGAATATTTAGTCAGACTAAAAACAAAAGCAGATAGATGCGAATTCGGTACTAATAAGAATGAAAGACTCCTTGAACAAATAATCAAAGGATTAAAATGTTCAGACGAAAGAAAAAATCTGATTAGTAAACGGAACCTCACACTAAAGATAGCTGTTGAAAGCATAAGAACATACAAAGCTACAACTGAAAGTAACACACGAAGGATGCTAGTGAAGGAAAAATGGGTTTATACCACGAGGTTGAGATAAGAAAAGCCAAACCGTGCACAAGATGTGGAAGAAATCACAGGAAAAGAAGACTGTAATGCTTTTAACAGAGAATGCAGAAGATGCCATGGACTGCATCATTTTTAAAAATACTGTCTTACGAAAATGCACGTGCGACAAAATAGAAAACAGTCCAAACAAAATGAGACAAGGAAGCTCGCATGGAACCAGAAGCCAAAGTCCACACAAAGCGGAATATTATAAAGAAAAAAATGTAAATTCAACATACAAAGCGGACAATGGATCTGATCAAAAAGATGACTTGTACCTGTACACCATAAATAAAGAGAATGACAACAACAGAGAGGAAATATTTGCCAACACACATTGTGAAGATTCTGAGAAGAAAAGAAAACACAAAATAAGAATGAAAGTGGACACTGGGGCAAATGGTAATATAATACCGCACAGGATTTATAAAAAAAATGTACCCCCCCAAAATTACTATGACAGAGAATTACCATGTAACCTAAAAAGGGAGATAACCACCCTATGGGCAGTAAACAGTACTAAAATACAACAATATGGCTCGATAATTCTAAAAATTAAATATAAAAATTCAGAAACTAAAAAAGCTAAATTTTTTTGTGTGCGACAATGACACAACGATATTGAATTTAAGACCATGCATACAGTTAGGGTTGGTACAAGTCAATTGTAGAATCACGGTCCATTCGAAAAGACAAGTACAAGATATAGAAGACCTGGCAAATGAATACCCTGATAGATTCCAAGGTATCGGAAGCTTCCCAGGGAGACAACAAAATATATACTGTTGAGAATGCAACACCAGTCGTCCAACCTCCAAGAAAATATCCCGTACACATGAGAGAATTAAAGCAAGCACTGAAAAAAATGGAAGACTTGGGAGTGATAGAAAAGGTAAACGAACCAACAGACTGGGCGAATGCAATTGCATGTAGCAGGAAGAAAAATGGTGCATTACGTATATGTTTAGACCCAAAACTACTGAACAAATGCATCAAACGAACACACCACAAAACTCCAACCCTGGAAGAAATTTCCCATAAACTGGTTGGTGCTAAACATTTTACAAAACTAGATGCAAAACATGGATACTGGGCTATACGTCTTGATGAAGAATCGAGTTTGCTCACATGTTTTAATACTCCGTTTGGGAGATACAAATATTTGAGATGTCCGTTTGGTCTTAAGGTATCACAGGACATATATCAACAAAAAATGAACCAAATACTGGAAGATTGGGACGGAGCCATTGGAATATCTGATGGTGTATGTGTATACGGCAAAACATTTGAAGAGCATGACAGAAGATTGAGGAAGACAATGGATACAGCCCGAAGGTATGGTCTTGTTTTTAATAAAGAAAAATGCAAAATAAGACAAAACAGATAAAATTCTATGGTCTTATTTGGGATGAAAATGGTTCACACCCAGACCCAGAAAAATGCGACAAAATTAAATCAAAACCTACACCCTCAAACCGAGAACAACTCCAACAATTTTTAGGTATGATCCAATACCTAAGCCCTTTCATACCAGAACTCAGTTCCAAAACAGCTCCACTGAGATCATTACTCAAGAAGGATACTGAATTTCAATGGAACGAAAGACACGGTAAAGCTTTCCAAAACTTGAAAGACCAGATTCATGAAAGTCTTTGCCTAGCTTACTTTAAGCCAAACGCGAAAACAACGATTCAGGTAGATGCAAGCATGTTAGGATTAGATGCAACCTTAATCAACGACAAGAAAATTGATGCATTCGCAAACAAAAGATTGACTGATACCGAATCACGATATGCAAATATTGAAAGAAAGCTACTTGCGATGGTATTTGGTAGTGTGAGATTTCATACATATGTATACGGAAAAAGAATTCCAAGTAGAATCAGATCACAAACCACTAGAAAACATACAAAATAAAAACATTGCACAAGCACCCCCATGACTGCAAAGAATGCTATTAAGGTTACAACCATATGATTCTCAAATCATATACAAACCAGGCAAAGAGATGAGAATATCAGATTATTTGTCAAGAACAGAGCCAACACAAGGTGAAGAAATTGAACTTGATTTAACAATACATACTGTCGACATAACAGTACAGAAACAAATAGAATTACAAGAAGCTACAGAAGGAAATGAAGAATTAAGAACGTTAAAACAAGTGATATTTAATGGATGGCCAGAGGATGTAAAAGATACACCCGAACTTGTAAGAAATTACTGGTCAATGAAAGATCGTCAGTTCAAGATGGAGTAGTGACTAAAGGTGAATGCATAGTCATACCAAAAAGTATGCAAAATACAGTACTCCAAAGAATTCATGATGCCCACCAAAGAATAGAAAAATGTCAGCTAAAAGCAAGAAATAGTGTTTATTGGAGAGGAATAAACAGACATAGAAATGATGGTAAGGTCATTTGAAATATGCAGTGAACACCAAAGAAAGAATACCAAAGAGACTATGATCATTAAAGAACACGCAACCAGGCCATTTCAAAATATCGCAACTGACATTTTTGAGTTTAATGGTCAACAAATTTTCCTCGTTGCTGACCAATACAGTAAAATGCCATTTGTAAAGACAATGAAAACCGTCACTAGTACAAACTGTATAGAATACTTGAAAGCAATCTTCGCTATTCATGGCATACTAGAACGTCTATACACAGACAATGCCAAGTATTTCGTATCGAATGAGTTCCACACTTTTTTGATAGAATGGGAATTCACGCATATTACATCAAGCCCGAGTGGATTCATTGAACGAATGGTCTAAACAATAAAAAATACACTGAAAAAGGCAAAACAGTCAAAGAAGGATTACCAAATGGCTCTCCTATGCCTCAGCACAACTCCGCTTGATAATCAATTGCCATCACCAGCCGAAATCCTGTACAACAGGAAAATAAGAACAAAGATCCCAACCTTGTTGAATACAAGCATAGTAAAAGACAACCAAATCCGTGATCAGATGAGCATCAAAAGTAGGAAGCAACAACAATATTTCAACAGAAATGCAAAAGACCTTCCCAAATTGTTGATAGGTAGCAAAGTGTCTGTCCTCCAGGAAAATGACACATGGCAGCCAGCAACGGTGATAAATGCACGTAGCTATATCGTCAAACAAAATGCACAGTGATGGAAAGCTACTCAGACGCAACAGAAGGCACCTACAAGAAATAATCAGACCACAGAGAAGAATCACCTTCAATCTACCTGCCCAGTGGATTAGTCGGGATAAGCCAACATCACCACCCCAAGAGAGCAATGATCCCACAGAAATAAACACCAATATGACAGCACAACACGCCCAGCCTATACAACTGCTGACACAACCTAGTGATATACAAGAACAATCACCAACATCATCAAACCGGCCTGTGAGAACAAGAAAACCCCCAACAAAATATAAAGATTTCATTATATATAAATAAATAAAAGAAATAAAATTAATACACATATACAAAAATTTAAACGAAATTAATTTGAAAACAAATCTTATTTGACAAGAGACGTGTGACAGGGTGAACTTATGGGATACACATTTTTTTTCTATTAAAATAAGCAATAAGAAAATACATAAAAACATTATAGAAATTTTGGATCAAAACGGCATTAGAATTTAAATTACATTTTTATATTTCTCAACCAATCAGCCAAAAACATAGATTAAGAACAATAGGATCGGAAGTCAATTAACAAAAAATATTTAGGCCCCAAAACAAAATAGTAAAATACAAATCTGATTGGTCAATAAATGTCTTCACACCTAAATGTTAGGAAGATTCTTTGATCCACTATTATGGTATATAAATAACACACAGTTAGGAAGAAAAAGGTCAGTTACCAAGCTAGCCATTAAGTCAGCATGTAACCTATACTTTGTCCGGCCAAGTCATTCTTCCACACCAAAGTTCATGACCTAGCTACAGATGGCCGTGAAAGGAAAAACCCGACAAACTTTCTTTCATCAACGCGACATGCTGTCGCCACCCGAGATGAACTTAATGTAAGTAAGAACGACTTATTTACGGACCCCGTTAATATAAACTTACACACACCTTTAAACAAATTTAACTTCTTGCCAAACTTTATTTTCCAAAAGGCAATTTTTCACATCATGTATTTTATTTGTTTCCACATGCTAATTTTATTTTATACATATTAAATTGTTTGTTGTTTAATGTTCGTTGTGACTTATTCCATTTCTTTTGCGCGATTGTAAAACATTGTGTTGTATTTGTGGGGGAACTAATCTTGAGAGCAATACCCGTAAAATACGGAAGCACATCACCCAAGCACTTATCAAATCCCCTACAAACTCTTCAATCTATAAGAGTTCGCTCTCTTGTATTAGTTATGTTGGTATGTATCCAATATGGCTGAATAAACAAAGTAAATCTCAACTCGTGTCTTTATTAAATAATTTATGTTCAACCCACCACTAAAACATTACACCTACCATTTAATAAGAGAAAGTTAACAGGAAAAGAGAACTATGCTTTTACTCGAGAAAAAGAGCTAAAGTAATAAGCAAAATTCAAGCAAAGAATTTTGCTCAGGGGAAGGTGTTGTTAATGGAAGAACCTGTCTCCCCTTAGCAATGGACTATCACCCATTATAAATACACTACGCAGTAGATTACGAACGGGCTGATGACCGGAAGACGACCGAGAACGGATGGAAGTACTCTCCGCTCCATTTGGTACATAGACTATTGTGTGGACTCTTCATATTTATTTGTACCCTTAGTACAATAAACCTTGTTGTTTTAATCGTGTGTTCCTTAGTTCTTACCATTCAGACTAACCACTCATTTGTTTGTATCATATTTTCACGGCACAACAGAAATTTTTAAAAAATTTCTTTAAACCTAATTTTTTTTTTTTTTATTCCGATCAATATAATTTTGGTTTAAAATGCACCAGGGTATTTTGCTTACTGTAATTAGTGAATTTAATCCCTGGGCTTTCAATTAAAGCTAAAATTATAGCTTCAAGAAAACTTTTTTATTTCTAAAAATTTAATTTAAATTGAGTTTTCAAAAATTTGAATGAAGGTACCTATAAAAGAAACAGTATACTCTCACTCACACCAGTGACATGAAAAGGTTTAATGTCCAGAGCCAACTTCTTGGTTGTATTCCTTTCAAGGGTCCTACTCGAGGCTTGCTTAGCAAAACTACAGATCCACATTCAAGCCAGCTTATAGGATTGTAAGGCATTTGTACAATGAAGTTAAGACATTTTCTTAAATTTCAGAAACATTTTTTTTTTTATTTCACTCTTTGATTGGATGTCATCCCAATATGGATGTTGGATGCATCGCACCATCTGCCCCTCCCACTTCTGCATATTACGGCACAGTCTAGAAACATTTCGTTAGTCATTTATCCCTACAAATTGACCTTCAGTCATTCTTAACAAGATGGGGATATTGAAAGTAATTATTTGATTCCAATTTCTACAAGTCCATAGACTGATGTAGGAGTTTTTCAAATAAAACAGTTGATAAAAGTTGGCAAAAGGAACATCAAATTAGCCATATGTATGTAACGTTCAAGGTTGGTTAGGCTTGTGAATAATATCCATGTCTCAAACATAATTTCGCCCATCGACATTGAAAAGTTTCTCTTAAACAAACATAAACAAATGATGAAAATGTTCTTGAAATTTAACAAGTATATTTGGCATATTGGTGATTTGAAAATAAGTGTTGAAAGTTTGCAAAGAAAAATCTTTCATTCAAGTGTGTGCTTTAGAGTGCATTTTTTTTCAACAAGCAGGTTGAAAGTGAAATTAATTCATATGAGTTGACACATTTGTTTTGCTATATGCGTGACAGTAGTTAGCAAAAAAGTAAATTTCCCCAATGAGAAAAGAGGACAGAAGTGGTATCTTTGATCTTTCTTTTTTTAATGACAATAAATGAGAAAAATGGAAGGAGAATTAATCAATCAATACAGTAAAACAAAGAAAATGATAGTGTAAAAGCATTTGCATGTCACTTGGCTGTTGAGTTCAGTTAACAACTGGATTCTCTGCTCAGAAAGGTAACTTATGGTATTTGTTTTGGATGCTCAGAAGAGGCTCTGATAGTTGGTTTGTCAATAAATTTTGATTAGTTACAAAAAGGAGAAAAGTATCCATTTTGGTTACAAAGACGTCTGCATTGGTATTTTTTTGCAGTAAAGTTTATAAGCCAACTTTTACATGAAAAAGACTTTAATTTGAGTATGAATTATGTGGATGCTTTTTAATTGCCATATAAAAAGGTGTGTGATGCTCGAATTTTGTTATAATTATGAATCTAACATGTACCTTGAAACAGCTAAAAAAGAGAATGCATTATAAAAAAAATGTCTATAACTTAATAAAAACAATTCTGTTGTGAAAATCTTTTTTCTCTTAGAAGTTCACCTGTTTACATTTTTCATATTTGTGACAGGATTGGATTGTTGCCATTGTAACTTTTCATTTTTTTTTTCACTGCATTATTGTTTATACTTAATAGACTTTAAGAAATAGCAAAACATCACAAGAGAAAAGACTTTGTACAAGATCAAGGTCAATCACCAGATGTTATATTAGGTAAGTACATTTCCTTTTTAATATTTTCTGAAATTTTAGCAAAGTGTCACAAAGTCAATTAAGTCCAAATTTCTACAAAATTAAGATATATGGTGTGAATTCTATCAACCATTACTAAATGCTTACTGATTACACCCATAATGGGCTACTTTTCTAGTGCTGGCTGTTGCAGTTGTGCTTGAAATGTTGTCTTTTGGTACATCATTGTACCAGTAGACTACTATCGTTACACTACATTTCTTCTTGTAAGAAATCCTCTTCACACTCTGGTAGCACTTTTCTACTATGCAATTCCCTGATGGTACATATGCACATAATAGCTGAAGGCAGACTCTTAATTCATCTAAATACTGCTAGACTTGTCTACTACAGGAAGCAGTGATGTTGTCTGAGAATCTCCCCAGGTAGACCTCACTCAAAAATATTGCTTCCAATTGGTGAATAACACTTAAAGAGTATTGTTGAAGCAGTAGTTGACAAACTGCAAATCAGGTTGGGGCCCACAGTCAATAAGAGTAAGGAAATGTTTGCCCCTGTAGTGGGTGAAATCTATACCTACTTACTCGTATATGTCAAGTCATTGTGGCTGTTTCAAACAGTGATGATAAGAGACAAATTATATTGTCTCACTCTTCTAGGATTAGGACTTAATGTGGCACCATTCATATTGAAATCCATCATGGTTGTAATGCATTTGAAGGCTGATACTATCAATAAAGTGACATCTCTATATATAGATAGCATCTATATTACTGAAGATATAGTGTTGGCAATATGTATGAAGAAGCATTTTGCAAGGTTTGGCCTAATGTGTAAGAATCCAGAATGTTTAGAAACTAGTGTGCATGTGTTTGGCCTGCATATCTATGGGGAAAGCATGGTAAGCTCTGACAGAAGTGCAGAAGCATCAGTCCAAAAAATTATGATGTCATCACATGATGGAATCTAAGCACCAAAATAGCTTGTAGCAAACTGTCACAAATTCACAGAGCTGTAAGTTCAAATAGCTGCAAATTCACTCTTCCACTTCTTCTGCTCTTTTTTTTTTCCATCTTGTTTACTAACACTGACTTTATATATGTATTCAAAGGTAGGTAGACTAATTTGTAGCAAGAGGATCCAGATTATTCCATCAATTGTTTTCTTATATAAACAATGGAATGAATCTACCCCAGTTTTTATTTGTAGCATGGAGCCAATATCATCAGCAGGCATACACCCTCAGCCTTTGTGAAGGTAAGTGGATTTCTTCTGTACAGAAATAAATATTGTGTACATTATTGTAATTTTTGTTTGTTTATATTTTGTAAAGATTCTGTTGACTGAACTGCATAACTGTTGTATTTCCTCTGGATAATTTTTCTTATGTATATTGATCTGCCTTCTCTGGATATGATGTAATCATTTTTGTACAGAAAAAATGAGAAAAATGAGTTTTTTAAGTGGAATGGAGGTTTTACTTACAATGGCTAACTCTATCCTTATTTCATCACAGCAGATGTTAAATTGATGATTTAAATATAATGCTAGATTTAACCATTATTTTATAGCAGTCTTCATACAAATCTGTAATTTTATAGTATGGAAGTCAAAAGAGAGAGAGATTTTTTTCTTTTTCTCATGAAAAGAGTAACTTGTGTTTAGGGAAAGTAAATGGTTAGGGTTAGCCAATATGTTTGCTATGAAATAAATAAATGACTTCATTTTTTTTTCTTTCTTAGAAAAGTAAAGGTTTCAATCATTTTTATTTTTATTTTAAATGGTAGGTACACAAATTTGTAAGCCAGAAGATCCAGGTTATTCTATCAATTGCTTTCTGATATAAATGATGGAATGAGTCTACACTGTTTTTTTTTAATCTTAAATATCTTTCAATATTTAGCTAGTTATGCAAAATATAAAATTATATTTTAATATTTAGTCATCTATCCAAATTTAACCAATATTATACTAAATTCTGAACAAGATAAATATTTTTTTAATTATTTCACGCCAAGCAAAGTGGTACCACTACTGATGTGCAGGTGGCTACATAAGAGTTAGTTTTAGGCAGGAGGAGAGTGAAGAGAAACACAGACCAGCTACAGCAGGTGAAAGAAAGGGCAAGAGAAGAATATGAACACAGGAATGAAGACAGTTGTAGAAGTAGAGAGAAAGGAAAAGAACAAGATATATATGGTGATGTAGAAAGGGCTGGATTTAAGTGGATAAGAGATAGGAATTGACTTTGCATTTAAATTCCTGGAGGTTGTATCTGTGAGGAAAGCAAGTATATGGAAGGGAGTTCCACAGGCAGGAAGCATGAGAAAAGAAGCTGCTGGAGTAGGATTTTTGCTTGCACTTAGTTGATCTAACTGTAAAAAGGTGGAATCTTGTTACCAGTCTGTTTGCCTGAGTAAATTCTTGTGGAGGGGGTACCAGTGACCTAAGTTTGTCAGAGCAGAAGCCATGGAAATATTTATAGAAGAGACAGAGGGAAGCCACATCCCACTGATGAAAGTGACTGGAGTTGAGCATTAGAGATTCTCCTTTGGAGCCTGTCGAGAACACTGAGACAAACAGCAGTGGCACCTGACCAGATATGATAACATTATTCCATGCATGGTCAGATGATTGATTTGAATATGGGCAAGATGGATCCGGGTGGAAAAAACTTCCTTGCTCGACACAGTGACCCAACCTTCCTAGCAGTGGATTTAGCTATTCATTCAATGTAATGATTCTACTTGAGGTCGGAAGATAGAGTATTGCTTTCAGGGAGACTTGCTTGGTCCATGCTTATAGGTGGCAGGATTGCCTGTGATGGTTGACAGATAGGAGTTTTTTTTAGAAGCAGTGAAATTTATGAGCCACTTCTTACCCCAGTCCACCACTGAGTGGAAGTCCTTCACAAGATCATCAGTAAGGTTATGTTTGTCTGCCTCGCCAGATTTCTTACTGATGTGGGTGTAAATGGTGGTGTCATCTGTGTAGATGCCTACTTGTGTTTTGATCATATTTGGGAGATCATTTATGAAGATTAGAGTGTTAGGGCTAGGATAGAACCCTGGGGGACACCAGCGTTTGTGCAGTAGGATGTGGAGGCATGCCCATTCAAGACAACCTTCAATATGCAGGAAATATTGGATCAGATCAAGCAAGCATCCAGTAATATCATAGTACTATAGCTTGCACAGAAGACCAGCATACCAAACCCTATCAAAAGCCCTGGAGATATCCCGGACAACAGCATGAGCCTCACTGGACTTATCGAGGACCTGGTATATATTTTTGTGCAATGTTTTCTGATTGATTATTTGCTATGATTTACTGATAGTTGATGATGATCAATGAGCCTATTCTAACTAGAATTTTAATGTATGAAAAAATATAATGTAATGATAGTAAAGTACTAAACACATTAATATTTGAAAAAACTCATTCAAGCACTTTGACAAGATCTTTGGCAAACAAAAATTATTTAATGTGCAAAGAAGAGACAATCCATGAAAAAGGAAATGATTGATACATGCACAAAAAAAACAACAAAACATGGACAGTCAGAAGATGAAACTGCATTTCTGAAAGCCAATGTGTACAGTTTAAAATCATCACTTTAAATTTCTAATTAAATTTTAAAGGCTATAATTTCTATGAACAAATTGCCTTATTTTTAAATTACTGTATATATCTACATATCATGTGACTTTGGAAGATCTAATTTTGAGGTTAATTTTAAGGGGTTGCATCATACATGAGATATAAAGATTAGTATATGTACTGCTTCAACATTAGGTCTTCCAAAATTACATGATATGCAAATATATACAGTACTATTTAAAAAAAAAAAAAATAGTCTTGCCTTTACTCCTGCCCTTTTAATTTCAATTTTTATTTACCATCAGTATTTCCATAAGATTTTTCTGTTATTTTTAGTTCTTTTTATTCCCCCCCCCCTTTTTGAGACATTTCCATAATTTTTAAGACCTGATTTTCCAAGTAAGTTTGATTTCCAGATTTTGTATGATCAAATTTTCCAAGAACCATTTTCAATTCCTTGGTAATTGTTTACCAAAAAGGAGGAAGTTTTTGTATACAGTTTTACTGACAGGTAATATCTTATTTTGAACATATCAACAATTATAAATCTAACAATTTTGCTACCAGAAATTTCACTTTTAACTGAGTTGTAATTGTTGGGTTATAGATTATAGCAAAAATACACCTACCAAACTGTATAGATTAAAATTTCTATCATTTGGCTTTGTGGGAAAAGGCCATCAATTTTTAAAAATGAAGATATTCAGGCAGTATCAGCAGACTCATATCTGCAATTAATAGACACATTAAAAAGAGCATTGTGGCATAGTTTGAATGACCTTACATAAATATTAAAATGAGAGTTTTGTTTACTATAATTATAAGAAATATATATTCTATTATCTGAAATTCAGGAAATGTAGAGCATATAACCAAGGAATAATAAATGAAAATGTCCCATTTTAATAGATTCACACAGTATAAGTATGCTGGTAGTATTTAAAATTATACACAAAAAAAAATTTGGTAAGATGCATTTTTCAAATTCTGAGCAATGGAAGAAATAATATATTTCAACTGAGGTTTAAATATTTTTCAGTAGAAATTGTAAAATAAAAATATCCTATTCACTCAGACTGGAAACACAGAAAACACAACAGATATAAAAAAAGGAATAGATGCTATTCAAAGATTCAGATAGAAACAAAGCACAGCGTAGATAAGGAAAAAATGATCTTAAATAATTTTTTTTTTTTTTGAGGATGAGCCATCATGGTATGAGAAAATGGCTATAAGAATAAGATATAAATTTTGCATGGAAACATAATGAAATAGCAATAGTTAGATGATCATTAGAAAATAGGGAGATTTGAATTGAAAAGGATACAAATAGACTACAATGGATGACTATTAGGAGTAGAGAATCTACTCCAAAATGTGGTCAGCTGTTACATTTGATTTCACAGAAATAACTAATGGATGAATATGCCTTCATCTGTCATTAGCTTAATTTTTCAGTCAGGTAATGTTTGGAGATTCTTAATATTGTATTTTCTAAAAAACATTTTAATGTCCTTAAGTTTTTGGTCCCCATGAGCAATCCCACTTTTACATAATCAAATTCAACAATAAATAAAATTAAACTACTTTAAAATGTGGTTAGTTGATACAATTGACTTGAAAGAACTAAGTCACTAGATGTCTGTTTTGAATTGATATGTAATTATAATTTAAATTTATGAAGTGCATAGTATGGATGACAATTATTATTCAAAACATGTTAATTGAAATCAGAAAATATGATAAAGTATGGATGGCCATGATTAACAAATGAGTTTCTACATTGAACAATATGTAAGTATTGACTAGTCTTGATGGCCATTATCAGTAAAATACATATATCTTGAGAGGTTATATGATACATGCAGGATGTCAATGATGGAGAAATGACATTATATGTTGAAAAATATATGTAAATTTCCTATGGCTGGATGGCCATTAATAGTCAAATATAAATTGAGATGGAATCATATGATATAGACTGGATGGACATGATTGGGAAATTAAGTTCTACATGCGAGTCAGAGAGATAGATGACAATTGACCTTAGATTTAAATTCTTGACGATTGTAGCTGTAAGGGAAGCAAGTATATTGAAGGGAATTCCACAGGTGGGAAGTGCAAGAAAAGAAGCTGAGGGAGTAGAAGTTGCAGTTACATTTGATTGGTTTCACAGTAAAAGAATGGGACCTAGTTGCTAGTTTAGTACCTCTAGTAAATTCATGCAGAGGGTGTACCAGGGAGCTAAGCTCCTCAAAGCAGAAGCGGTGAAAGTATTAGTAGAAGAGACATAGGGAATCTACATTATGCCAGTGAGAAAGTGACTGCAGCTGAGCTACCAAGTCGAGATTGATCACATTGCAGATTTTCCATTAGATTTTGTCAAGAACCCAAGGTGAATAACAGGAGCACCCAACCAGATGTGGCAGCAGTATTCAATACATAGTTGGATGGTAGATTTACATATATATGCAGAATAGATTCAGATGGGTAAAACTTCCTGGCTCTACACAGTGAACCGACCTTCCTAGCAGCAGATATAGCTATGGATTCAATGTAGTCATTCCACTTGAGGTCTGCTGAGAGAGTTGAAGCCAAGCAGGCACAGTGTTTTGCTTTCAGGGAGACTAGTCTGATTCATGCTAATGTGGGGTAGGAGCGATTGTCTGTGGTGCTTAACAGATAGCAGCTTTGTTTTGGAAGTATTAAAATTCACAAGCCATTTCTTACCCCAATCCACCACATATTGGAGGTCCTTTCAAGCTCAGCAGCGAGATTCACATTGTCATCCTCAGCAGATTATTGATTGAGGCAAAAGTAAATGGTGGTGTCATCAGCCTAGATGCCTGCTTGGAATCTGATTACTTTAGAGAGATCGTTGAAGATCAGAAAATGCGTAGGACCTAGAATAGCACTTTGAAGGGAAACCAATGTCTGTATGATAGTATGGGGAGGCATGTTCATCCATTACTAACTTCATTATGCGATTTAAAAGGAATGACTGGATTAGATCAAACAATCATCCAGTTATACCATAGCCCCAAAGCTTGCATAGAAAACCAGCATGCCAGACTCTGTCAAATGCTTTGGTGATATCCAGTGCAACACCGTTCTTATCAAGAGCCTGGTGTGTGTGTGTGTGTGTGTATATATATATATATATATATATATATATACTCAGTGATAGATGTTAGCATATCAGCAATAGAACTGTTGAAGCAGAACCATACTGTTTGTCAGAGAAGATACTGTGGCTTGTGAGATGTTGAACCACCTCGACATTGATAAAGGCCTCAAACACTTTGCCAAAAATCAGTACAAGGCTGATAGGGTGATAATTAAAGGGGTTTGAGGGTTCTCCAGAATTCTTAAATATAGGAATCACAGAGGAGGACTTCCAGCAGGCAGGAAAGCAAGAAGCAGAGAGGTAGTAGAGTTTGGAGAGGACAGAGGAGAGTTCAGGAGCACATTTCTTCAGGACAATTATTGGGATTCCAACACCTCCGCTTGCTTTATGGGCATTAAGCTTTGAAATTGTTAGAGACCAGTAAGGGGGTAATGTGGACGTCATTCAGTTTGTTCTCAGTTCTAGGTGGAATGTCAAGTACAGATACTCTGGACAAATCCAGTGTCACATTAGTAGAGAATCTGTAAGCAAAACACTCAACCTTGTGTGCTGAAGATATGAGGACCTCAAATTCATTGATTAAAGCAAGGATTGAAGGCTTACTGTTATTTAGTAGACTTTTACAGAGCCATCAGTAGTCTTTGAAGCTGAACTTATGGGATGCTATATGCTGCTTCATTCTGTCAGCAAACATCAGCTTAGCTTCCCTAAGTATCTTCTTGCACTCATTATGAGCAGTGGCAAAGAGGCACCTGTTATGGTCCAATGTGTTGTTCAGATAAAGCTGGAAGAAGTGATTTTGGTGGGCAATAGTGGCTGAGCAAGCAGGGGAGAACCAGGGGGATGAATTGGGTTTAAGTTGCAACTTCCTGGCTGGGATGAAAAAGTTGATGCCAGCCTTAACCCAAGAGGAGACCTCGGATGCATAATCTTCAACAGGAAGACTAAAAACTTTGTTCTAAGGAACGTCACACAGGAAATCATGGAATGAGTCCCAGTCTGCTCTTCAGTAGCAGTAAGATATTCTGCTGGTCTGAGGTTTCTGGGTGGATTGGGAGTAGATGTTAACATAAACCACTGCATGGTCAGTGTTTCCAAGAGGGAAGAGCTGCTTGGCATTGCAAGAGTCAGGGATGGAAGTGAAACAGATCTAGCAGTGAGTCAGGTCCATTAGGGTTATTAGAGAAATGGATAGGGAAATCCACCACTTGCATAAAGGACTGAGTGAGGGCCATTATTAGATAATGGGATATTATACTTTGAAAAATTATGGTATGATATAAACTGATTGAAAATGACTGAGAAATTATGTACTACATTGAAAAATATACACAAATTGCCTCAGTTGGATGGCCAATATTAGTATAAGATTTATTATGGATAGTCATGTTTGAGACATTATGACTTACATTAAAAATATATATGATTTCCTTATATATAGATGGCAATTATTAGTAATAGAATTATAACATTGAAAAATTATAGTATGATATATGCTGGTTAAGCATGATTGAGAAATGAAGTTCTACATTGCAAAAGATATGACTTGCCAAGGCTGGATGGCCATTATTAGTGAAAGATATATTACATATTGAAATAGAGTAGTGTGATATAAGCTGGATGGCCATTATAGATAAATATTAATGTATATTGAAAAGCATATGAATTGCCAAGTCTAGATGGCCATTATAAGTAAAAGATATATATTGAAATATAGCAATATGATATATGCTGTTTAGCCAAGATTGAAAAATAATGTTGTACATTAAAGAACATATGAATTTGCTTAGGACATATGGCTATTAATGAGACATCATACATACTTATATAGCAGTATTATTTTGACAGGATGGCCATGATTGAGAAATTATTGCCTCCATTGAAAAACATTTATGGATGAACACTCTGATTAAAATAGATATTAGATATGGAAATGTAGCAGCGTGAAATAGGCTTAATGATTGAGATTAAGAATTTTTCTTCATAGAAAAACATACATTAATTGCCTAAACTGGATGGTCATTATTATTAAAAGCATGTAAATTGAACTATAGTAGAATGATATAGGCTGGTTGGTCATGATTGAGAAAATATCATCTACACTGAAAAATACATATGAATTGCTTAGGCTGGAAGGCTATTATTAATATATGTTCGGTGATATATTGATTGAGATGTAATATGATATAGGCTGGATGGCTATGATTTAGAAATGAAGTTCTACATTGAAAAATATATATATATGAATTGCCTATGCTGGATGGCCATTATTAGTAAATAAGATATATATCAAAAAATTATTGTATGCTTGTTAGCCATGATTGAGAAATGAAGTTCTACATTGAAAAATTTATATGAATTGCCTAGGCTGGATGGTCATTAATAGTAAAACTGTATTATAGACTGAAATATTGTAAAATAGGCTGGATAATTTTGCTTAATGATCGTCTACAATGAAAAACATATATAATTTGCCTAGACTAGATATCCATTATTAACGAGAGTTATATTGAAATATAGTAGTATGATATAGGCTAAATAGCCATGATTGACACAAGATTTTGTAAATTTAAAAAATATATGAATTTCTGTGCTGAATGGTTGTTAAAACTGTATTATATATTGAAAAATTATATAAACAGTATGGCCATAATTGCAAAAAGTTCATCTACATTGCAAAACATATGAATTGGGAAGGTTGTTTTTGTTGGATTTTTTTTTTATATATATATATACATGTATATACGATATTTATTCATATTAACAAACACAGAATTGTGGCACAAGGCCAAAATGGGGGGGGGGGGGCAAAAAACTCAGGATGGTCATCAGTAATCTATCCTATACCTAGCAAAACACTATCATAACCCCAACACTCATTACAATTTGCACAAACACCACAAGAACCCATCCATCACCTCCCAATCTTTCACACACCATAATACCACATATTTACAAGGGGTCACCTAAAAAAGGGAAAACAAACCCATGGCATAAAAATTCATCTATATACAATGATATATTTAAAACATTTAATGAACAATGAAATGATGGGAGGGGGATGAACCCAAAACAAATTAAGATACAACATAATTTTCCAAACTAAACTAAAATAAATGTTAGTAAGACCCGTCCATCCTAGAAAAAGTGGCCGCTGTATTCCACCAAATGGGGGAAATGAAGAAGCGCACTTGCTAAGGGAGTGGAGGGGAGGTAAAATAATTAATGGAATGTGAAAATCAAAAGCTGGCTCAGCCGAGATAAAAGGAGGCCAAAACAAACTGGGGAGGTTGGGAATCTCAACTTGGACCATAACAAAAGAGAGAGCCGGGTACAGGCTAGGAACACATTTATTCACATTAACTAGGTACACAAAAAGGAACTACCTTAACCAGGGATGGGTTCCAAAGGAATCCACCCCGATGCAACCAGCAGATCTAGAAGAGAAAGTCAAGACGAGCCCCATTGACGCGAATCAGGCTCGCCACATTTACCCACCTTTTGCTGAAGGCTGTCGAAGTCAAACGTTTCCAATCAGTTCTAATCTACATTTTGAGCTGGTGCTCAAAATATCAAATCAAATCCTGATCTGAAAGATGCCGACCTCACAAGACTTCCTCTTTTCGCGTCATCCAAATCACCATTCGAGTCATGGCCAGTAGCGACAGAAACACCATACGCTTCATTCCAGAGAATGGGGGCAACACATTATTACAAGTGAATGCACGATCAATGAGCACTAGCTCCCGCAATGCGATACGAGCAATCAACTCGCTGACCCGGTGCCATAGAAGACGAAGCTGCAAACAATGGTAGAAGGCGTGCGAAGCCGATTCCTCCAAGCCAAGGTTGCAGCAATCACAATCTAGCAAATCCACCAAGTTCCATATGAATGCCTTGTCATTGAGAGACAACCAATTCTGAGCCAATCGCCAGGTGAGCGAAAACTCAGTTGCTGAGATAATCAGTACCTGGTGCAAAAGACCAGAACAAGCGAAACTCATCCTCCGACAAGCGGAGCACATCACGTAATGAATCTTTCGCGACGCCCTCCACTAACCCACGATAGAAAACTCTCCTAGGCTGTGAAAGGTCACTGGATCATGGAATGGCCCATAAGGCTGCCAGACATTCAAGGAGAAAACTCGATCGCTCCCGAGGCTTATGGCACCGCCTCCGGATGGGGGGAGTGATAGTAAGGCTAAGGAACATGTCTCTCACTATCCCCGCCAGCAATGAGTCTTCCAAAATCACATGCCTAAGAAAAACCAGCCTTGACGCAACCTTGTGGCCCATCATGTATGGCATTCCCAGACCCCCATGACACGGACGTTGGTGTAACACGTTTGTCGATGTAGTGTTTGCGTCCTCTCCACGGAAAGGAGAATAGCAAATGCTTGATCGCCTCCCAACGTCATTTACAAAGTGGAAGTACTGACAAACAGTAAAGGATAATGGAAAAGACGTATGTACCACACGCCTCAGCCAAACTCTTTAAGGACAAATTCCTTCGACGCCAAATCTTGACCGACATGCCGACCTTTGCCAGTACTTCTGACCAATTTTTCTGCAACTGGAGGTCGGGCCCAAACCACACTCCAAGAATGCGGACAGGGCCGTCCATCCAGTCAAAGGGCCCCAGGAGGGTAACACACTTCCAGTCACCTAACCGCAAACCAGACAACTTGTTGTGGTTAATCTTGGCCCCTGTCACCTGTTCGTACTGTTCAAGCGCCTTCTGCACCACCTCAATGTCACTCCAGGAGGATACGAAAGTAGTGACATCATCAGCGTACATGGAAACCCTGGCTCGAGCACCACCAGGGACAGCCTGTCCACGTAGGGCTGGACTGCACACCCTGTCCTTTAGCCGGCGAAGGAGGGGCTTCAATTCCAAAGCATAAAGTAGGGGTGACAGTGGACAACCCTGTCAAACCGACCTAGACAGCGCCAGGACGCCCAACAACTTTCCATTCACCTGTACCACAGCACTTAATGAAATGTGACTTTTTAAATATCTATCCGAATATCTGTGATATCGTACATTTAGGAAAGCTTGTTAATATCAAGTGCCGATTTTTCACTGATATGATTGTTATATATTCTGTAAGTGTAAAAGTCACCAAATATACTTTCCTGATTGCCTTTCATGGATAGATCAATTGTTGTTAGTACTGCTTAGTAAAGAGTGAATTTTTTATATTTATATGAATCTGTATTGTCATTCATTTAGAAAAAAATTTTAAATGAAGTGCTGATTTCATTTTATCACATTTCTGTTATACATTCAGTGATTGTAAATTTCAAGTAATGTACTTTCCTAATTACCATTCATGAACAGTTGAATTTTTCAAAGTAACCCTTATAAAGTGTGATTTTCTTTATATCTATCCAAATATTTGTTCATTAATCTATTTATATAAAATGGTTAAGTTCAGTTGTAGATTTCTATCTGAACATCTGTTCATTAATCTATTTAGTTTTGCAGATGACTTCCACAGTCAGCAATTTTATAGGTTTTGTATTGAACTGAAGAAGCCTAGTGCAGCACCCAAACTGCAATATAACACACTCATGAATGACATCAATCTGCAGAAAAAATACATGGAAAGCGTGAAAAACAAATATGAAAAACAACAAGGAAATGGAAATTTGAAATTGGATGCACTTAAAGAAGTGCTAGTGACATCTGCAAACAACATGGTTACAGAGAAAATCAGTCGCAGAAGAAAACACGAGTGGATCACTGAAGAGATTCTGAACATGTTGCAAAGGAGACAGAAGACTATGCCAAGACATGGAACTGAATACAAGAAACTACAAAAAGAAATAAGGACCAAGTGAAGACAGGCTAAAGTGGAATGGCTCAACAACAAATGTGTTGAAATGAACAAAACTAATAAAGGAAAAATGCATGTTACAAGGATGCATTTATATATGAAAATAATATTAATAATATCTAAAATGTTGTAGTAAGGGATTCTATTGAGTCCTACTTGTTATTACAAAAATGTTTTAATTCATGAAGAAGTTGTTAGATAGAGAAATTAGGAATAGAACTTTTTGGAAGATTGTAGAATGTTTGAGTAAACTTGAGAGAATTCGAAATGTTCTAGAAATATGCAAATTAGGTGTTAGCCCCTATAAAAATAGGTTTTGGGAAGAGAGTAGTTGTTGAAAGGATTTACTGACATTATCATCTCCAGCTTTGATTCAAGGATTTACATTCAGCTGAAAGAATCTCTAAGAAAAGTTGCCGACCAACTAAAACTTGAAAGAGAACCTCATGGAACTAAAAGGGTAAATAGATTTTTTTACCTTTTCATTAATCATACTGAATACAAAAGAATCACCATTTGAAGAAATGAAGAAATCATACAAACTCACACGTACATACTGACCTTCGATAGATCCACAATTCCAAAAGAAATAGAAATTGGTTATACATTAGAAAGGCTACAGCATTATATACCCCCACCCTGGTGATGTTTTAAATGTCATAAATTTGAGCATCACAAAGACGTCTGCAGAGGTAGATTTGTATGTAGAAAATGTGGGGAGGATAAGCCAAACCATACAGAATATAAAAGCAAAAGTATAGGATACGCAAATTGCCATGAAGAACATCCTGCCTATTCAAAGATCTGTGCTATATATAAGAAAGAAAAAGAACATATCTTTCCCACAAGCAAGGAAATTAGAAAACTATATGGGAACAAAAACATATACTAATGCAGTCCAAAAAATAAACTAAACAACCCAGGACAACACCCCAAATCACAAATATCAAAAAATCTTCAAAATATTACTAAAACTAAAAACAAATGAATGGCCAACATTCCAGGAAAATTTTTAAAAAAACACACATTCAAAAGAACCAAATTTTATACAAAAACAAAAGTAAATACTGGAACCAACACAAAGAATATCTCAAGAAGAAAACAACAAAATTGAACAATCAAGGATAAAGCGACAAAGATCACCTAACCTATCTCCTGACTACCACAAAGACAAATTTGTAACACCCCAACGGACGATTCGAACAATTTCTCCGGCAACTGTTCTCCACGCTGTGATATTGCAGGGAGTTTGTTGAAAAAGTCGGAGCCTCAAGCTGGGGGTACAAGATTAAACTATAAGGAACAAAATTCCACAACTTGGATGAGTTGAAACGATGCTTTATTTCATTTAGAGTTAATCTTTCGGTTGGGGCAGGCAAATGTGACATTCAGCTCTAACTCTAATGGAGATCAAATTTGAACTGACCGACTGAAGTTTCTACTCACTCAACTGACTTAACTGACCTGACTGCTCGGCTCAGAAATATCACCTATATTTCTTTAAAACAATCCGGAAGTGACTAGAGACCCCCAGGCTAAAACAAAACTAAAAGATAAGCATTGGCAACTGTAAGTCCAAAATTTCAAGGTACTTAAATTTTACTTCCTTTGATGTGTAAACAGGATGTCTACATTAAGCCTCCAAGTATTTTCCAGGATTTCTTTAACCTGTAACCAGGCGTTTTTTATTGCCTGGAGAAAGGAAAAAATTCCATTATCTTTTCTTAATGTATGGTCAAGATACAGTAAAGACAGTTTTTGACCTGGTCATTCAAAAATCTATTTCCTGAACTTTATCTCTTATCACATTGTAGCAGCCACAGATCTATTTCCTTTAGCGAATCAATGCCCCCGGCGGGAGATTCGGTCACTCACTGACCAATCAACGGGCGGAGCGCATTGATTCCTCTCTAGAACTATTTTTCCTAGTCCTGTTTGTAGAACGGAGGAAAGCAGAGAGCCATGAGCCAGCGTGAGTAACGGACGTCTCTCTGACATCGCTGCCACTGATTCCCCATGGAATGCTTCCACGGAAGACGCTGCTGCTAGCTTCACCATGGACACTTACATACTATCTGCTGCTAGCTTCACCATGGACACTTACATACTACCAATCTTGTACGTTTACTATGTAATAAACCATTCTTTGTTGTTGTTCTAAAAGCAAGTTTCGTCATTCATTTGTGTGCCTAAAAAATATAGTGTTGGGGAAATTAAGCATTTCCCATAACCCCTAAAAAATGGTGACCCCGAATGGCACCTTAGGATGGCGAAACAAATTTTAAAAAAAATAACAACACGAAACTCGGCCTCCACTTTCGGACAACAGTACAAGCAAAGTTAAAAGGAGAGAGAGAAAAAGCTTCCTGACTCAAAGAACCTAAAAAAAAAAAATACAACCACCCACGAATTTTGTTTGTGACACACTTGTGCGTTAAATTCGTCGGCTGAGAAGACATTGGCAAAAATTTTTGCCCTCAGTAAAACAACCTTTCTAAACAGATATCATCTTTCGTTTTGCTAGACATACCGACGCCCATTCCCAAGTGGTCAAATAGGTAAATAAAAGATTCTCCCTTTACTCAAATAACATTTTTTTTGAACACGTGCCTTTACAACAAAAACCCCAAAAGCTTTCCGACGAGGAAGTATCTTCTTTTCAGCCCATACACAAGAAAAACACCAACTCAAGCAAGCATAACGAACATTACATTTTGTTCAAAGAAAGTTTAAAAAAAAAAAAAAAGAAGAAACTTACTACTCTGTTCTTTTCAACTGACCACGTGGTACAAAAAATATATTTTTATTGCAATAACAAAAAAAAAATATATATTTTTATTGCAATAACAAAAAAGAAAAAAAAAGTGAGTAATACACTTTTACATTTTATTTTTTCGAAAGTTAAAGCTAAAAGAGCGCCTCCTTCCTTAACATTTAACTTTCCCGCCTAAATGGTGATTGGGCGACGCCATCTTTAATTCCAACTTTTGTTTTTAAGACAGGCCTTGAAACTGACAGTTATCTCCCTTACTAAGGAACATTAAAGCAGCACCTTTCTCTCGTTTAACACGAATATCACTATTTTCTTGTGTCTTTTGAAATGTTTTCCCTCTCGTTTCTTTCTCATTGAGACGTGTTTCTTGGATATTTTTTTTTTTGGTGGTCTGTCGTCACGCTATATATTAAAAAGAAAATGGCGACTACTTTACCTGCTTTCGCTGGCGACGTTCGAGTCTGGTTTGCCCAACTCGAGTCATATTTTATAGCGAACAACGTCGTGGAGCGGCAATTGCCTATTTTATTTAGTGCATTTCCCGCGTCATTGACACCAGTTGTCAAAGATTTGATAACTGTCACCCCCCTTAATGCTACTTATGACAGTATTAAGCGGGAAGTTCTGCTCCGGACGTCGCTATCAGCGGAAAAGCGGTTCCAAACTTTAGTCAATGACGAGCTGTTGGGAGACCGCATGCCAAGCGAATTACTCCGCAGAATGAGAGAGCTGGCAGAAGATGTCCCTGCTGATAGTGCCATTATAAAGCAACTTTTCTTCTCAAGATTGCCCCCTCAAATAAAGGCAATTCTGGCACCCATGGTAGAGAAAAGCTCAGTAGACGTAATAGCGTCCTCTGCAGATAAAGTGATGGAATTCACCAAGGGGCCTATTACCGCGTCCATTCCTCAGCCAAAGGCTGAAGTCTCTACCCTCTCTGCTGCTGGGAACACAAGCGAAGGTACCACACAAGTGGCGATACTCAAAGCTTTAGGGCAGCTTACCAATGAAGTAGGTAAATTAACTGTAATCAATTCACAACCGCCTAGACGTGGACATAAAAGTCGTTCGCCACCCACACACCACCGCCGCCAATCAAGCAAGCCAGGACTATGCTATTATCACAGTTGTTTTGGCGCTAAGGCTCGGAGGTGCAAAATGCCCTGCTCCTTTTCAAACCAGGGAAACTTAAATCTGGAGAGCTGAGCACGGCACACTCTCCACAAGATTTATGTAACAACCGTGCCTATTTTATCACTGACTCCAGGTACCAAGCACGTTGTTTGGTTGACACAGGATCAGCTTGCAGTATCTGGCCACTGAAACTCCTCACTGAGAAGCCGCCACTGTCGCCCATCACACTGCAAGCGGTAAATCACTCCCCTATTCCCACGTACGGTCAAATTTCTCGTTCTCTGGACTTGGAATTACGGAGAGACTTTACATGGATTTTTACTGTAGCTGATTTACCATACCCCATTCTAGGCTCGGACTTTCTGCACCACTTCAACCTTTTAGTGGATATGCGCAAGCGACGACTTATTGACGGCAATACGGAACTTTCCGTCATGGGTTTTAAGGCAAATATCTCACCTATCAGCCCGGTATTTTTCATTGCCGCCACTGACGACCCATACCAAACATTACTACGCTCTTACCCAGAGTTAACTAACTTAAATTTCGTTGTGAGCAAATCAACTCACTCTACAAAACACCACATCGAGACCACAGGCGCTCTGGTGTTCTCACGCCCTCGCCGCCTCCCTGCTGATAAACTAAAGGCGGCGAAGGCAGAATTTAACCATATGCTGCAGCTGGGAATTATACGCCCCTCGTCCAGTCCATGGGCTTCCCCTTTGCATATGGTTCCAAAGCGTTCTGGAGATTGGCGTCCGACTGGGGACTATCGACGACTAAATGCCATTACGGTACCTGATCGTTACCCAATCCCACATATACAAGACTTCGCTTCATCCCTGCATGGTTGTAAGACCTTCTCCAAACTAGACCTTGTTAAGGCTTACCATCAGATACCAGTGAACCCAGACGACATACCAAAAACTGCAGTAACTACTCCATTTGGAGCGTTTGAATTTTTAACTATGCCTTTTGGTTTGCGAAACGCGGCTAGTACCTTCCAACGCTTCATGGACGAAGTAGTGCGTGATTTGGACTTCGTCTATAATTATATAGATGACATCCTCGTAGCAAGTGCCTCACCTGAGGAACATGTTACTCACCTCCGCCTACTGTTCGAACGGTTTCAAAAGTACCAGGTGAGGATTAACCCTGGTAAATGTGTTTTCGGTGCTTCGTCGCTAACTTTCTTGGGACACATTATAAACCCCGAAGGGATATCTCCCTTACCTGAAAAAGTGAAGGCTCTACAAGACCTTCAACCACCCACTTCACTTCGCCAACTGAGACACTTTCTCGGTCTGCTTAACTATTACAGATGTTTCATCCCGCACTGTGCGGATCTCCTGTCTCCTCTGTCTGACATGTTACGTAACAGGAAAAAGAAAAATGAGCAGATTTCGTTGAATGACATACAGCTAAAAGCCTTTAAAGAAGTGAAGAAGAAATTAGCGACAACATCGCTACTTGCACATCCTGTACCCGACTCCCAGTTTTCATTGGTCGTTGATGCATCGGGCACAGCTGTAGGTGCAGTTTTGCAATAGCAACACCAACAACAGCTACAACCTCCCGCTTATTTTTCTAGACAGCTGAAACCGGAAGAACAACGTTACAGCACGTTTGGCAGTGAACTCCTGGCAATGTACCTCGCAGTGAAACACTTTCAGCATTCACTAGAGGGCCGACAATTTGTGATCTACAACGATCACCGTCCGCTTACTTTCGCTCTGCGCTCAAAGCCGGACAGATATTCTCCTCGCGAAACTCGCCACTTGGATTTTGTTTCGCAATTTACAAACGATATCCGACATATCTCTGGTGAACAGAATGCTACGGCAGACGCCTTGTCTCGCCTTCCCATTAATTCCCTGTTCTCACCTTCAGACATCGACTTACGACAGATGGCATTTGACCAACCACGCCTGGACACCTTTGATCTATCATCACCTGAATTTGCAACTTGCAAGTTCGCATACTTACCAGTGCCTACTGCAGATACGCAGATCATCTGTGACACCTCAACAGACGCACCTCGACCTTTTGTTCCGATGACACATCGTAGGGTTGTTTTTGACACACTACACCAATTGGCACACCCCGGACCCAAAGCCACAGTGAAGCTGATTGCAGCTAGATTTTTCTGGCCAAACATGAGGCGTGATATCACTGCCTGGACACGTTCTTGCGTATCCTGCCAAAAATCAAATGTGCACAAACATATCCGTGCACCCCTCGGAACTTTCAGCACCCCAGACGCTCGGTTCAGCCATGTCCATATTGATCTGGTTGGACCATGGCCGGTCAGTCAGGGATTTACTTACCTCCTGACCTGTATAGATCACTTTACACGGTGGCCCGAAGCTATTCCCCTAAAGGACATTTCAGCTGAATCCGTAGCGCAAGCCCTTATATCAGGCTGGATAACGCGTTACGGAGTTCCTACAACAATTACCACTGACCGTGGCAGACAATTTGAATCCCACCTATTCCAGGAACTTTCCAGAATATTAGGGATCAATCGAATTCGAACTACGAGCTATCACCCTGCTTCTAACGGGATGATAGAACGCTTTCATCGCCAATTAAAGGCCGCATTACGTGCCTATCCTGACCAACAGCGATGGAGCGAATATGTACCTGTTGTCCTTCTTAGCTGTCGTGCAGCTATCAAAGAGGACCTAGGATACTCTTCAGCAGAACTTGTCTATGGAGTACCTCTATCATTTCCAGGTCAGATGTTGAACCCTATAGATTTAACAGGAACAGATCCTGCCTTGTATATAAACAGACTGCAATCTTATTTTGGTAATCTCCCACCAATGCACCCGAGGGAACAGACCATCAAATCATCAGTCCCAAAAGATATTTCTTCATGGACTCACGTTTTTCTAAGAAAGGACGCTGTCAAAGCCCCTCTCACTCCACCTTACACTGGCCCTTACCGCGTGCTTTCACGCACTGACAAACTTCTCACTCTTGACATTAGTGGCAACAAAGAAACTGTATCTATTGACAGGGTGAAAAGAGCCTTTCTTAACACAAACACACAAGAGCCACATATTCCCCCTACTTACATACATGAACATATCTTTACATCTGTTGAAAAAAATACGATGCCAACAGATAACTATGTCACCACCACACGCAGTGGTCGAAGCAGGGGGTGATGTAGCAGCCACAGATCTATTTCCTTTAGCGAATCAGTGCCCCCGACGGGAGATTCGGTCACTCACTGACCAATCAACGGGCGGAGCGCATTGATTCCTCTCTAGAACTATTTTTCCTAGTCCTGTTGGTAGAACAGAGGAAAGGCAGAGAGCCATGAGCCCGTGGCAGTAACGGACGTCTCTCTGACATCGCTGCCGCTGATTCCCCATGGAATGCTTTCGCGGAAGACACTGCTGCTAGCTTCACCATGGACACTTACATACTATCTGCTGCTAGCTTCACCATGGACACTTACATACTATCTGCTGCTAGCTTCACCATGGACACTTACATACTACCAATTTTGTACGTTTACTATGTAAATAACCATTCTTTGTTGTTATTCTAAAAGCAAGTTTCGTCATTCATTTGTGTGCCTAAAAAATATAGTGTTGGGGAAATTAAGCATTTCCCATAACTCCTATAACATAAACATTTTGATGGAAAAAATAAGTTTTTATTTAGTTTGGGGGCCTTTTTTCTTTATACTAGTTAGTTTTTTCAGTTATTTAATGGAGATACCTAAAAGCAGGAAGATTTCACTTTTATAACAACATCAAGATTTGCATTAGCCAGTCAGATTTTGTTTGTCTACTGTGTACATGTATAACAACAATTGAGTTGTTCACGCTCACCTTTCATGCACATGCACCAATATTATGGTAAGTCCTTTACATTTACCAAAAGAAGAAACTCCATGCGCCATGACTCCTGTATTATATTATGTTCTTGATCTGTATCCATGAATTCACTTACTAATTTGAGGCAGTCTAAAAAAAAAAAAATAATTCGTCAGTGTTATGCCACAGGCTTTGATTGTTATGGAAAGTGAAAACCAACAGATACTAAATCCGTGGTCTTCATGGTTTTGAAAGTTATGTCATGCCAACTTTTTTGATGAAAAAAAAAAAGGTTTTTATTGACTTTCGAAATGCGTCTTTCAGATAGTGGCTGGGGGCATTTGTGGGGTGTTGATGAGGTCTTAAAAATTAAACAGGAAGAGAAAGAAAAAAAAGACAGAAATTTTTTAAAAAAGCATAATTCTACTATAATTTGCCAGAACTGATATTTATTAATCAGATTTTGTGGTGAGGACAACATAAAAATAACTATCTTTGCTTCACTGTGTACAAATTTGTAATCCAGTGTGAAATCAATTTTGTGACCAATAGGATAAAATGATTGCTTCCATGCTGAAAAATAGACCAGGGCAAATTTTGTGAGCTGCTGTGAAAATATTTATTAACCAATAAAAAGAGCGATTTACAGAAAACAACAAATTGAACTTTCAATGAACCATGTCATATATCTTCTCGCCCAAAAATAAGTTTGCATGATCGACTTGGCTACATATTTCAGCCAGTCAGTCAAAGAAACAGAGAGTGCTTAACATAGCTACAATGGAACAAGAAATATTTCAAACTGCTGAGTGGACACAACTCTCCCAGTGATACACATTTGCACTCCCTCACCTTCTCACATGTTGTTTTCTTTGTCTCTCCTTCTTCCTCTTCATCTAATAGCCGTCAATGCAAAAGAAAGAGTAGAACAAGACATTGTTACTACTATCTTGATGCACACAGTGAAAACATGAACTTACCTTTTATGCACAAATTACATTTCATTAAAACAAATTAACTCTTAACTCCTTACTATATTTTCTCTTAGAACATTTCATACATAAATTTGATGTCATACTGTTCGATAAATAAATTTTTATTTATTTATACAAATGAAACAAATATATAGCTCTCAACTGTCTGATCTGGAGTAAATTGTGGGGAGTTCTGTCATGTTTGGCACAAGAATAGAATAAAACTGTTACTTAATCACGGAGGGTTGAAATTAATGTTGTGTGATGACAGATGGTGAGATAAGCTAAGTTTGATGACCAGAATTGACATAATTGTCCAATTTTTTCCTGTAAGGAAAAGAAACTTTGAAACACATGGCAATTTATTGTAACACAGAAATTACACACAAAAAAATATGAAAAATTATTTAAAAATATGAGTGGGCAACAATTTGTATTAACCCTTTCAATTTTTGATGACTAAATACAGTTTTCACTTAATAACCTAACCACCACAAGACTTAGTATTTTATTAAATTAAATTTTATAAGTTATTATAATTAAAAAAAAAAAAATTAAAACAATTTTTTAAAATTTCATTATTCATCAAATATTTTTTTCTTCAGTCTATACTGTCCTTAACATATAGTATTCCTAAAAGCTATTAAAAGTTTATCTAATTAAACAATGTCAAAGTTTTATTGCATTTTTATTTTACTATTCAGAACACATTTTCAGAAAAAAGGCCAAATGTTTAAAAAAAAATAATAGATGATTTACATTCCCCAATGTGTCTTTCTTTTAACTAATAGAACACATTTGTGTTACAAAATTAAATTTCTTGAAATTTTATGAATTTACATAAAGGTGGGGGTAACAGATGAAAAAAAAAGTATATTTTTGCCAAGATTTTCTCAGAATAATAAATTAAAAAAATAATTTATTTGTGAATAAATATGCATGTTTGATTAAAATCCAACAATTATTTTATTTTTGCAAAAATTCTGAAATTGTTTTTCACTAGTTACGTAATATTATATTATCTATTGTAAATTCTGATCATGATTTAGTTACTCGCTAACAAAAATCTAAACAAGATTTTTTACCTAAATTTGCCAGTTGTTAGAAAGGATTAAAAACTTTTAAAAATAAATAAAAATACTTTGATTTTCCTCTTAATAACATAAACATTTTGATGGAAAAACTTTGAAATTCTGAACTATTGCACCCAGATTTATTTTATTTCTAGCCTTACCAGCATTACGATTATTATATTTACTAAATGAAACTAATAATCAACAAATAACAATTAAAACTATAGGACACTAATGATAGTAAACTTATGAATATTCAGATTTCATAAATATTGAATTTGATTGACATATAATTCCATCTAATAACCTGAATTTAGGAGAATTCTGACTGTTAGAAACTATATAATCATTTAGTACTCCCTATAAAAACCAATACCTGAGTAAACATGTCTTCAACAGATGGTATTCACTCATGAACAGTACCATCATTAGGTTTAAAAGTGGATGCAATTCCAGGTCATTTAAACCAATTAATATTATACTCATTCAAACCAGGGTTATATTATGGTCAATGTTCTGAAATTTGTGGAGCTAATCACTCATTCATATCTACTACTTTAGAAATTGTAAATATAAAATGATAGTAGCTATTTTTCTTCCTTTGATAATCATAATTCAACATTATTTTCAGTTCACATTATAACATGAATATTATCATTATGATCATTACTTTTTATCAATTCATCATTTTGAACAAATACATCTAAATTAAGTAATATAATCAGATTACCTAAACAAATTATTAATATTCAAACCACTCTATCTTGCAGTATAAACTTAGGAGGATTTATATTATTTCTTCATTATTTATTACTATTATTAAATTTAATTTACTAGGACACAATACCTTACGTTTTTAGTACTACAAGGCACCTATCTATAACTTTTACTCTTGCCCTTCCATTATAACTGTCATTAATTATTTCATCATATATTAAAAATTAATATTCAAAAATTTCTTTTATATTACCTTTAGCTACTCTTACTTTTTAATCCCTTTTTAACATGTTATTGAAAATTTAAGAATTACAGTATGTCTTATTACATTATCAATTCGATTAGCTGCAAATATTAGAGTTGTACATATTATTTTAACATTAATTGGTGATTATTTTACAGCTCTAATATAATTATAATTTTATTAATCCAAATCGGTTATTTTATCTTGAAGTTGGTATTAATATTATTCAAGGTTACATTTTTTCTTTATTAATCACATTATATACAGATAACCATCAATGAATATTAATATAGTACTATTATATTATTTTTAAAGGTTATTTACCATTTTAATATCTTCAATGTCAGACTTTATTTTTAAGCTACTTAAATATACATTCAATAAATAGACTAATATATTTAAAAATATTAAAATACTTAATACTCTTGGTAAATATCTTTTCCACGTTAAATATATTAATAAATTATAACAACAGAGATAACTTGCTCATAACAAAATAAAAATCTAACAAACCAGCTATTAAATAAAGTAAAAAACCTACATAAAAATATATTATACCCTGCCAAAATAATCTAATCATAAGTAGTCTGATAAATATTTCTATATTCAGCTTTAAATAATACAACAAATCCTACCACACCATACTCAATATTAAACCCATAAACTAATTCAGACTCTCCTTCTGCAAAATCAAATGGTACATGATGTGTATATTTTTGTATAATTAATATTCACGTTAACATTATATTTATTTATTAATTAATAAAAATTTACCAACTATTAATCTGATAAATATTATTATATACATAAAAAAAACAATTTTAATTCTACTTAATAAAATATACTTCTATTTATATAATTTATATATCTATTTAAATAATATAAAGATTATCCCTTATTAAATCAATTATATTAAATTACCTAAAATAATTTTAGAATTAGACCATGACCCCTCACAGGATCATTAGGTTAAACTTCTTGATTTCATACTCACAGAACTATTACTTTATTAATTACTTTCCTTATGAATAAAAGTACAATAGTACCCACACTTAACAGGAACTGTAGTTTTTATTAAGTATGGTGGCCTTTTTCTTAATACTATGCTGTTTTTCAGTGATTATGGGGAGGTGTAGGGTCTCATACATTGACACCCACACACACACATACATACGCATGGTCACGCGACGTCTACGTGACAGTCGTAGTTCCCGCCAAAAACGAAGCCTTTAAAAACCGAAAACAGCACGTGAGACAGCAGTTAGGATTTCGTCCCGGGGCGAGGGCAGACAAGAACAGACATGCCTCCCTAACTCATACAAACACACGCGTACTAATTGCGGGTAGCAGTTAGTGGCGCAAATATTTTTTATTCTCTTAATTTTCTTCTCTGACATTAATTTTCATTGAAACAGGACTCTACAACTTCTTATGCATGCTTTCTCAACCCTATGTAACCTTTTTCAATATATTGTTTTTCCGTTTACTTTCGCCTTCTTGTTCATTCATAAATCTTGCGTCAAAGTATAACGAATGTTACGTCGAGTCGACCGTTAAGATATAAATTAGTAAGTGGACGGCCTTCGTCCCCTACAATGGTGACCCCGACGTGATCTCGATTCGGCGTAATTCAGTCCAGCATCGTTGGAAATGGAACTCAGCATTCTTCTGTGTCTATCAACAAGAACTACTATTCAACGTCGTTATCTCCCAACTCTTTCTACAGGACTCCAAGATGGCGACCCCACACAGAATTTTTACAATCGCACACTAGACAGCACAACTGTCATCTCTCTCTCCCAGGTTTTCCAGAAAAGAGTAACACAACGTCGACTTAAAGACGTTTCTTTCAGCATTCAACACAATGTCACTCAACCAGAACTCTCAAACACAACGTCGACTTAAAGACGCCTTTTTTTCTCAACCAGAACACTGAGGAAATCGACAAGCCGAATTATTTATACTGGAGAATTGTGACCTCCAAAAAATTCGACATTAAACCTCGATATCTTTTTAGTTCTCTCAAACGCGTACACTCGGTATCAACAAGCTTCAATCAACCACTTTGCAAATCAAAGTTTATAACCAACTGTTAATTCTTCTAACACCAACATAAAAATCCACACGTACAGCAAAACACGGAAACTCTTACAAACGCAAGCAACTCAACGTGGAGCATTGGAATAAATTAGAAGATCTTTAACAGACACATCAACTACCGAGAATTTTCCAGAGCATGCCGCATCCTGGCACTCTGATAGGGGACACTGCTGCAAAATCCCTAGTCACGCGCACCGCATTTCAGACTCTTCTTCTTTTCAGCCTACGAGAGACAACCAAAAAAAATTCACCTTTCACAAATTTTTCTCATTTTTCCATTTCACCATGTGCTTTTTGAGAATCCAATATGGCTGACCAGCAGTCAGACGTTTCAGCAACCTCCTCCCACACCTATGAGCAACGTCTGTGCCCCCACCTTTTTTTTCATCAGCAACCAGCCTTCTCTGTCATTTTTGGCATGATTACTACTACTACTACAGGCATCATCATCAACGTAACCAAACCACCATCTATACGGACATATTGAAAAAAATATTTTTAATATTTGTTTCAATCTAGGGGGACTATTTGTAGGGTCTCATACATTGACACCCACACACACACATACATACGCATGGTCACGCGACGTCTACGTGACAGTCGTAGTTCCCGCCAAAAACGAAGCCTTTAAAAACCGAAAACAGCACGTGAGACAGCAGTTAGGATTTCGTCCCGGGGCGAGGGCAGACAAGAACAGACATGCCTCCCTAACTCATACAAACACACGCGTACTAATTGCGGGTAGCAGTTAGTGGCGCAAATATTTTTTATTCTCTTAATTTTCTTCTCTGACATTAATTTTCATTGAAACAGGACTCTACAACTTCTTATGCATGCTTTCTCAACCCTATGTAACCTTTTTCAATATATTGTTTTTCCGTTTACTTTCGCCTTCTTGTTCATTCATAAATCTTGCGTCAAAGTATAACGAATGTTACGTCGAGTCGACCGTTAAGATATAAATTAGTAAGTGGACGGCCTTCATCCACTACAGAGGTACCTAATTTTAATAATATCAAGAGGTAGATATTACTTTTATAATATAATCAAGATTTGCATTAGCCAATCAGATTTTGTTTGTCTGCTGTGTAAAGCTATAAGAACAACTATGTGGTTTGCATGTGTAATTCAATTTTGCCTTAAATGTGTATGCATACAAAATTATAGTAAGTCTATTACATTACCTAAAGAAGAAATTCCACATGGCATAACTGCCATGTTCTTTTTGACCTGCATCCATGAATTAACTTACTAAACTATAAGCCAGTCTAAAAAGAATAAGCACAGATATATAAATGATATAGCACAGGATTTTATTAAGGGAAGTCAAAACCAACATGGGCATGTTCAGTCATGGGGTGATCATATTAAACTCAAATGATATTAAATTTGTTGGCTTCAAAATCTATTTAATGCCAACTTGATTGATAAACAAGAAAAAAATTCTAATCAGTTGAACCATTTGTTTAAAATCCTTTGGCCTCACACTTATGAATGCCTAGCTACAGTGTTTAAAACTAAAATACATCATTGGCTTCATATCTAGCCCAACTTGAGAATGCAAGCTAACTTGCTTAACAAAAGGGGAGAGGAAAAACGGTTTCACTTACCATAAGATGATATTCATTAATCCACAGGTCATTACTTTCTGCTATATCCACCAGAATCTTCCTTCTGCTGCATCAGAGCTTTCTTTCATGGCTTTCTTCTTTGCATCTTCCATGATTTTAATTTTTGCAACTGCCTTGCTCAATGAATGTCCCACAAAATCTCTGCACCTCATTATTGTTGGATCAAAATATTTTCCAACCCTTTTTCTGTCACCTTTCAACCAATTCCTGGTATTTCTCTTACTTTCTGTCATTAGCAAGCAATGTATTCTCATGCTACCGATAATTCCCAAATTATGAATTTCATCATTCTGTTTGAATAAATTAAGTTCTGGGTGAGTGTTGTCTGCACTATATGGCTTGGGAATTTCAATTGTTTTTTTCAGGTCAATGATTAGCTGCAAATTGGGTGCTGTGGAAAGCATATTTGGGGTATTTACTTTTTCCATTATTTTATTTTCAATGTGTTGTTTATATTTTCATTATGTTTTCATTTATACTTGTTTATTTCTAAAAGGTAATACATTTTAGTGATTGAAAAATCAGTGGGGAAACTATTATTTCAGTTGACACTTTTATTTGAGACAGATGCATATGATAATCTATTCCGTTTCTCTTAAAATTCTCACTCTTTTTTTTCAATTATTTTAATTTAAATGGAGTTTTCTTATATTCATTTGGCTTTCTGTTATACTCTCATGGAAATATATTTACAAAATGCAATGGTAGAGGTTATCAGTGATGTTACCCTGGCTTCATTACGAATTTCATCTATTGCAACACCAGATAAGTTCTGCTAGGTACACCGACCTGTTAACAGGTCATGTATTTGCTTAATTTGCACCACAATACAAATTTTAATGGTTATATCAGAAGGTAGATAATACTTTTATAATGGCATCGAGATTTGCATTAGCCAATCAGATATTATTTGTTTTCTACAGATATAAGAATGATTGTGAGGTTTATGCAAGGCGTTCAGATTTGCCTTTCCTACTCATGTGCTAACATTATGGCAAGTCCTTTGCAGTTACTAAAATTCTGCACAGCATAAATGCTGTATTTACATTATTCGGACTATTGTCCTCATCTATGTTGCCATTTGTATGATGTTTTGGCCGTTGTATGCTCTGGCCTTTTTCTGGTGCTAGGAATTTTGAACTGAACCCTTTATTACAATCACTGGGGTATATGAACTCCATTCCCTGTGTAGTAATGACTTGATTGGAAATCATGAGTTATCTCCCTCTAACCCTGCAAGTTACTTCTTCACCACTGCTGTAGCCTGGTAATGAACTCACAACTCTTTGGGTCAAGTCACAGGAACTAGTCAACGTCTATATCCACTGGGTCATGTGTCCTTAAGGACCCATAAAGGGTTTGGTTCAAAATTCTTAGCACCTGAAGAAGGTCAGAGTGTACAATGGCCAAAACATTGTACGAATGGCAACATAGATGAGGGCAATAATCTGAATAATGTAAATATTACCACATCTCAGAAATATAGACAAATAGCATAAATGCTGTATTGTGTTCTCCATGAACTACAATGATATATTTACTTACTAACATATGAGTCAAAAAAAAATTAAAATTAAACACAACAAAACTTGATAATAACTTAAGCAAGTTTGTGAATGCTAACTACAGGTCTTTATTGTGACAGAAAGTCAAAACCAACACCAAGGGATACCTTGGGTGTTCTTGGAAACAGATGTTATCTGGTCATTCGCTGTGTAACATTGGACTCATTTCTTACCTCAGCCATTGCTGTGTCCTGGTTTGAAATTTCCAACTGTTTCATCTTCTATCCCTTGGCCAACTTTGACATTCAGATCTCCTATGATGATTTTGGTTTCTTACAATTTGCACCCTGCCTTGGCATAATTGAGCATGGAGCAGAAGGATTCAGTTTCTTCTTCTGTATTTTGTATTGTCTCTGCATATACCACTATTATTGATATATTGAGAGGCCTCCCTTTCAGTTTAACTGTTAGAATTCTTTCAGATATCTGACAGTATCCCATAACATATTTCCTTGTCTTTATCCAGTTTAATGCCAACTCCTTTTTCATTATTTTCACCTCTTGCATATATAATTCTGTGGTCGTCACTGATGAAGTTTTTATTGTTTAGTCATCTCGTTTCACAAATGCCAGAAATGTTTATTTATTCTAGTCATCTCCAAGTGGGGATTCCTTACTGTTATGTTATATATTTTATCTCTGTAAAATTTAACAAATATTCTTTCCTCTTCAACATTCATGGAATATTCTTTCCTCTTCACCATTCATAGACAGTTCAATTTTACTTTGTAGCCCTTAATGAAGTTTGACATTTTTTATATCTATACAAATATCTGTAATCTCAACAATTTAGAAAAGAGGCAGTGTGGATTTTTTCTCTCACATGTTCATTATATATTCTGTGAATGTAAAATAGACCAAATATTCTTTAGTTAGCTTTCATGGAGAGTACAATTGTTTTTTGTAGCCCTTAGTAAAATGAAACATTTTTAATTAAATATATATATATATATAGAGAGAGAATTGTGATGATGCTTAGTGCAAAGATGCATTGTTTTTTTAGTGATAAAAATATATTTTGGCAAGGAGGTTTTTTTTGTTGTAAAGTGCTCAATATCAGGGTAAAGTGGAGTGTTAATAAGGTTAATGCAGAGAAGTTTGTTACTTAACTGCATTACCCCTATATATATATATATATATATATATATATATAATCCACAGATAGATCTGTTTCACTGTATTACAGCTCATCAGTACGGTTAGACATCCAATTACTTTTCACTCAGGATTGAAACCCGACTGAATTGGCATCAGTCGGCAATTCTACCTCTGAGCTATGGGTGCTTGGTAGAAGGAGGCAGACTTTTTAGCATGTTATGTATCCTGTACATGTATGCCTGTAGTTAGTGCTCTAATTCATGACTGAATAAGTGATGTTTAGATGCTAAAGTAGCTACTGTTTTTTTTTGTTTTGTTTTTTCAAAGTTTACCATTCTTCCTGAGTGTGTAAAATATATATAGTGACTCATTGAGTATGACAGTTTCTAACATATTAACAAATAACAACTATCGTATTGACAAGTTACACTATTTTTTCAATCATTTCACCTCAAGCAAGGCAATAAAGTCACTAAGATGTAAGAAGTTACTGAATATTAGAGAATATGAGAACAGTAAAAGAACAAAATTTAAACAAAAGATAATAGTTGACATTAAATTTAAATATTTGGAGATCAAAGTTGACTGGAAAACAAGAAGTCAGAAGAGTTCCACTAGCAAGAAGTGAGATAGAAGAAACTGTTAGCATAGAACTTATGGTTACACCATTTCAACTGTAAAAGGATGAGACCTTGCTGCCAATCTAGTACTGCACTTAAATTAATAAAGGCTAGGTACCATACAGGAAAGTTCATCAGGACAATTGCCATGAAAATATTTATAGAAAAAGACACAAAAATTTTGTACTAAATTGTACATGTGCATCACAAAAATATTTTTTATGAAATTATATACAAAAGAAATAACCATGTACAAATTTAAATATTATACTAGAAACTTCCAATATAATGATTCATATTTATTTTTAGAGTAAAAGCAAAAATGACTAAAATAAACAGAAATAGTGAAATATGTACAATAGAATTATAAATTGTGAGATCTACAATGATGCAATTTTTCAAAATAAATGTAACACAAAAATATCCGTTTTGATTATTACGGAATTGTTTGTTAGCATTGTAAGTTTTTACAGGTCTAACTAATCCATATGTATTTTAACATGCTTTATCACAATTTGGCAGGATAAATATGGAGAAATTAGTTGCTAGCTGTGCATGCCAGCTTTGGAGACATACTAACACATACTCATGAAAGGCCGTTGTTATTTTTAAAAGTTTTGGGATTGACCAAGAGAGACTCCAAAACAAATCTTATATTTGGTCATCTTGTCAAATTTTGGGAAGTGTGTGAGGTCAAGAACTTTTCAAAATTTTCTCATATTTATTCCTTTAAATCAATTTTGATTAAAAAGAAGAGACAATCATTTTTTTAATGACTGGATCTGACAAATATAATTATTACCTGCACATTTGTGATCTTGCACTTTCAATTATGCTTCTGACTCATCAAAATCAAGAAAAACAAATTATTTCTCAATTTTATTTCTCTGGCATCCATTTTCTCAAGCCCAACAAATATGTCAAGTGTTGCTTTTCCCTGTCCCTCTATCCACCCTGTGAGTATACCAGAAATTTCAACTCTCTTCCTTCTGCTAAGCATCAGTTTTCTTTTAATTTCTATCCTCTCCAAAACCTCATTGCCACTCACATGTTTGGTCTATGGTATCCTCAGCATCCTTCTGTAGAACCACATTTTGGTTGCTTCAAGTCTTTCCTTCATCTTTGATAAGGTTGTCCAGCATTCATTGCCATATTAAAGGAAAGACATCCCATAACAATCTAGTGATCTCTTCTTTGTTTCTAGTGAAATTTCTCTGTCTCTCAATACTATACTCAGCATTTGGAATGAATTCATAAAAAAAAATCATAAAAAATAATACACCTGCAAAATCAAAACTACAAAGAACCAACATTTGAAAATTTAAAAGCACCTTAAGGAACTGTTTCTGACCAAACCAAACTCAAGTAATTACATTGATCATTGCTCAATTAGAACTCATTTAAACACATGCAAAAAACCTACCAAACACCATCCAAAACATACTAGTAGAAAATACAAGTATAATAACCTCATCCACAGATAAAAAAAGATGAAATATTATGGAAGCCCTAAAGGAAACACTCAATAACATTAACTATGAATATGGCCACAATATGCTGACCATGTTTAGAAAATACAACATTCCTGAAACTTTAGGCACATACATAAAAAAACTCACACATTAAGTTTAAAATATCATCCTTGATAATGGCTAAAAGAATAACAAAGTGCTCAAATACACAAAACTTTGGGACAATTATTCCACAAATTGTGTCCAGAAACAAAAACACTTGTATGAGGACAAGAGAAATTACATAAAAAGCTTGTCACAGTACCATGTCAGTCATCTTTAACCAAACATTTATAAAAGAGGGCTTATGACCCAATATATACACACACACACACACACACACACACAAGATATATATATTGTTTATGAGAATTTGGTATATATTAGAAATCTCAGTTCCAACTCTTTGCATTAATATAAGCATGAATGGTACTCTGATGAAACAAATGGTAAGTTAACATCTAAGGAGTCATAGTCGGTACAAATTGTAGGACACAAGAAAAGTCAAATATTTTTTAATAAAGACAAGGCAAACTTTTCTTTCTCAACACATTTCATACTTTGATGGACTTTATCATAGCAAATGTAAGCATTTTCTTTTGTAACAAATATTTATAAATGGAAGTAAAAATGTTATGTCTTCAAACATTTTTAATTTAAGAATGCTCATAAATATTCTTTAGACTTTGTGATGCAATAAATGTCAGCTCAGGATGAGAAATTGGAGAGCCAAGTTCAAATTCCAGTTGAATTTGTTGCATTTGTTTATTTACTCCTCACATAACATGTGAGTAAAGAAAAATGTTCCAGCGACATTTTTTTTAATCACACATAATAATGTTTAAAGATTTGTGCCAACTAAATGCCAAAATGATCAGATGGACAATTTTAAGAATAACTATTGCTGATTAGTCTTTTAATCCTAGGCACTTGAGAACATGTTAAAATAAATAATTGCATACAAAACTTTAACAAGAGTTGTGAACCACCTCTGCCAGTATTTAAAGGAAGAAAATTCGCGAGAATTTCAATTTGGCCGGGAAGCAAATGCCTGTGCAAGCCGCCATGTTATAGACACGAGCACAATCGCTTACTTCATTTGCCGTGCAATGCAAACCTGAATCTTCGAGTGAGAAATTTTCTTTTGAACAACTTCCTCTGTCACTCAATACAGAACACTGAAGTTAAGTAATATACTTAACAAATATTATTCATTCAACTAACTCGCTCACTCTCTTAGTCTTAATATATTTTACTTGTTCAGTTCTCACTCACACATCCATTTCAATTGACATTTACCATATAATATCAAAGGAACATTTATGTTATGGGGTCCTATCTAGAGGGAATGGACTCTTCCTCCTGCTATAAATACTAACCAGTGTGACTTCCATTGATGCAGCTGTGAGACAGTCGACACAGCGTAACTATACCATTTGGATTTATACTTGTATTTTGCTGATTACGAACACTTATGATTGTATATATGTTTTGTTATTCAAATACACTATTTGAACCTACATTCCTGTTTGTGTGTCTTCTTGGCCCAACCAGGCCACAACAACTTGTGACAAAGTTTTGCCACAACAATTAAATAATTTCTGCACTATTCAAACTGTTCTTAAAACAAAGCACATTTGCGGCAGATTTATTATGAAAGGCATTCACACTTAATTTTTGTAAACATACAATTTTGCAACTTATTTTAATAATCTTGTTGCAGCACATCCTGAATTCGAAAATATGAGTAAAGATAAAAAATATCAAAAATTAGAAATGTAATTGTTTTAGTAGTGTCAAGCAGATAAATAAGGAGTGTAATAAACTTTAGTAGCAATTGCTGATTGGTCAATTAGAGATCACACCAATATAAGAATTCAGTATTCCAGGAACTTGAAATTCCCTGCCAAAGATCCTCCTGTTATAGACCATGATGAACTCCATATATAAACAAAAGTGAGCCTAGAATTTGCCAATGAGGTAAGACAGTGAGATAGAACCAGCAACAAACTCTAAAATAACTGAAATTAAGACATAAGAGGAAAATCTTCTGCAAACTGAAGCACATGTCAAAAACACCAGTTCAACAATAAGTAACAAAAGGATTAAATTTTTTCACTCAGGAAACAAACAGCATCAAACAAATTGAAGATAATTCTAAAATATACCAATTAAAGTTCCACTTTACTAAGAAGAAAAAAACTTCTATAAGACGACTCCATCAATTTTAGTACAAAGCCAGAAATCAGCAAATTCACCAGAAGACAAATTCATCAAGTATAATTAATAAAACACAATTTCAAATTGCAATATTGCTGAAAGATAGAGGACTCTTATTTTCTAATATTTTTGCATAACACTTTTTTAAACAATTATTTAAAAACATTTTAAAACATTAATTTCATGCTTAATTTGATACATGAATATTTCATCATTGTTATAAATGAAAGTTGAACTCTAAATCTGCACATAAAATTCTGCACATTCATTCCTTACAGACAAATTTGTATTATATATTTGTATCCATAAATTGTTAATTTATAATTCATCTTGTGTCAGTAATTTTATTCAGAAAATTCTTCTTGGCTCGTACAAAATAAATTTTCTTTGTGGAGATTATTTCACATGCAATCTTTTCAAATTCAAATCCTTCTGATAAAAGCAAAATAATAAATATCACACAAAACTACACTACAAATTTGTGTATATTATTAAATGTTATTGTTTGTTGCCTTACAAAAATTATAGGTGTTTGTAGAACAAATTCTGAACACACTACTTTTAAGCCAACACAAAAGTCATGTGTAAGGAATACACTTTAACAACTGTAACTACATTCTGGTTCCAAAAAAAGGTTCTCCCTTCATACTGACGTTATCCTTTTATTTAAGAATGACGTTGATGCTACTATCTATCACTCTTCAAAATTCTAGTAGCCATAGAAAGCAGATTTGAAGAGAAAAAGAAAGGCATATCATGGGAGACAGGATACAACAAATAAGACTGAACCATTCTTTGTGTGTTACACAGAAAACAATTTATAACAAGCCAATACCAATGATGCATTGATTGATTCATTTTCTATCACTTATCAACCCTTTGCAGGTTATTTAAAGCCAGAAAATATTTTTTGATTGTAAAAAGTTTTATTTTTTGAGAGGTAACAATTTTAATGATGCTAATCTTACTAATTAACCCATAGCTTGGGTGAATAGGTGAATTCATGCTTATCTCAATAGTATTTGCGCATAAGTGAATAAAATGAACCCATCTAGAATTGGAATGCAGCTCTTCAATTAACAATTTCAGGCCATTTCCCTTACACTGCCAAATCACCAAAGTTTACAGCTCCTGGTATTTTCAAGTGGTCATCTATCTAGGTAGTAACCAAGTTCAATGTTTTTTATGTTCAGTGATTGTACGGGAACTGGTGATTCAAAATGATATGGCTGTAAGTCCCAAATAACAAGAAATGTACATGTCTGTACCTGAAATATACAGTTAGTTGAGTCTCTCTTTTCAGTACAAGGAAATATGTTCTGGTTGTGAAAGCTGCAACATCTTCCTATTGTGACAAACTGATGAAAAAAGAGCAGAGACTCATGGTTAATGACTGAAGAGACAAAAGAAAGTAGGAGTCACTGTTTCTTTTTATGTTTTCACAGTAGCCTAATTTAATATCTATTTTTGGCCATGAAAATAAGCATACTATGCAGATTTTAATTTTCCCTAGATTCCATTATCATATAAAATGTTACACAAAGAAAACAAGTTTTATACCATTCAAATACAAAACACAATAGACACTCTGCGCAGCAACAAACATGCTTTGTTTTCAGAGAGACTTTTATACTATTACAGGGGCCCGACAATATTTTTCGGACACTTTGAAAAAAGTACTTCAAGGTGGTTACAAGTGCCAAAAACTTTTGAGATTGTAAGTACGTAGTTGAGGAGTGAAAATCCACTACTAGTGTAATCATTTTTTTTTAGTTTGGCTTTGATAATTTTAGTTTTTTGTGATTTTTGCGAAAACTTGTGCGACACTATTTTTCGGACATGACAAAAAATCCTATTTTATTAAGAGCTAAGTTCATGTATATGTTGCTGTATGCAAATTTTCTGCTTGTACACTTAGCTGTCATCATTAGAATCAATTATCTGTTCTATTTTACTGGCAAAACAATTAAGTTTAATGAGGTAAAATGCATTCAAAAGAAGTCGTTTGTTTGGCACGGAAGAAGCGGGATGATGGCCTCAGCTTCAGAAGGATCACCATGGATTTGAAGCTGTCAAAATCAACAGTCGAATACATGCTGAAGACAAACTCCGAGCGGAAAAAGAAGAAAGAACGGAAAAGATCAATTGGCAAGAGGACTGAAAGGAGAATGAAGAGGACTGTGACATGGCTTTTGACATCTGGAGAAAAAGTTACAGCAAGAAAGGTGAAGGAGAAATGTGAATTGGATGTAAATATCTGAACAGTACAAAGAACGCTGCATAGGATTGGTTTGAAGTATGCAAAGGCTAAGAAAAAATTACACTAACAAAGAAACACAAAGGAGCAAGACTGGAGTGTGCTAAAAGGTGGTTAACAAAGCATGTTGACTTTAAGAAGGTTATATTTACTGATGAGAAGCGTTTCAAGTTTGATGGGCCCAATGGATGGTGTACTTGGTTGAGAAGGGGTGAGCCTGCTGTACTGAACAAACAACAGATGGGAGGAGGAGTAGTTATGGTTTGGGGTATGATCTTTGCTAATGGAAATATATGGTTGGAGTGGCTGAAAGGATGACATAACAACGAAAGCTACAAACAGTTGCTGGACGAGAAAGCCCTACCAAGGATAAGAAGAGAGAGAGGGAATGATTTCGTTCTACAGCAAGACAATTGCAGCATCCATGTGTCAAAACTCATGAAAGAATGGATGGCTAAAGTGAATATGACTACTTTGGAATGGCCTGCATTAAGCCCAGATCTAAATTTAATAGAAAATGTTTGGGAAATGCTTGCGCAACTTGTCTATGATGGACCTGAAATAATGAAAGAGGCTCAACTATGGGAACGGATACTAGATGCCAAAAAACAACTAATAGAAACACGTAGTGATGTTATTGTGCATATGTTTGATCATTATGAAGAGAGATTGATAAAAGTTATAGAGAAGAAAGGTGATATTACAGACTATTAACAGTTTTTCAATGATGTCCGAAAAATAATGTCGCGTGTATTTTGTAAAAAATGAGGAAAAATAAATATTTTTCCTTACCTAATCGATTTTCCTCCATTTTTATTACAGGTATTGTCTTTATATGTTTATGCTATTCTATTGAAGGAATTTCACCACTCTATGGTACTCGGAAAGTCAAATACTAAAGTGTCCGAAAAATATTGTCGGGCCCCTGTAAGACATACACAAAACTATATATACATATCTACACATATCCCACATGGATAGTAATATATCACATAAATCTACACAGCAAAATAGGAAATGAAAAGAAAAGGTCTTACATGTAATATGGAGGTACTCCTGTGTCTAGAGAAGCCATCTTTCAGACTCCAAATTCAAAGAGTCTGGATTCATCTACCATATCTCAGGGGAGGATATTCTGTTAACAGGAAATAGTGGGTCTTCAATTTCCCCAAATTGAGGATTGAGAGCTGGAGTTTCTGTCTATATCTGGGAAAGATATCTTCCAAAAGGAAATGACACCATTGACTTGTAAGCTGCTGGGGAGGCATATTTAGCCTCTGCCCAAGCCATGGCAGTGGGGTGGAGTGCAAGCTAAAGAATGCAACCTTTAAATTTGGCTACTGTAAAACAAACTAAAATTGACTGATGCTTTCATCACTGTCTGGAGTGATGTCACTAAGTAGTCCCTACAACAAACTGAAAATGAGTAGCTCTTACAAGCTGGACTTAGTTAAACAACAAAAAACTACAACAAAAACTACCTCTATTCATATAAAAACACTTAAATGACAGCCAGATAAGAGTGTACAGTACATTAGCCCAATTATTGCAAAACATTTCTATTACAACTAACAAATATTTCTTGTTTGATGCATCTTAAGCTTTTGAATGACCATCAGTGTGAAGTAACTACTTTTTAAGGACTAATCAATGTAATCAAAAAGGATTCCTAAGACTGACAAAAATACCTTCAACTTGATTTATATATACACTGGTAAAGAGAAGGAAGTTAACAAGAGGGTCAGAAGAAATTTACTTTAAGAATGTTTTAGCTTCCCTGAAAATAACCAACTTTTGCCCTGAAAATGTACAGACCATTTGCCAGGTTGAGGATAACTTCCATCCCCAGCCACCCCCCCCTTGTGCATATACATAAGGTTAAAATAAATTGGCAGAAAAAGAAAGATGTCAATATTCAGATTTAAAAATTAAATTTACTTGAGCTATCTGAGAAAATATTTTTAAATATTTTACACTAATCAATGCAATTTGATTACTGCTTATGTGTTGTTTGACCATTTTTATAGTTGAGTATTTTGATGAGGAGACAAATAGGATTGCTTTCCACCATAGGATCCAAATCATTTTTGAAAATTTTCCTAATATTTGTTGGAAATTAAGATATTTAAATAAGCACTGTTAAACAATGAACGTACATCAAATTTATCCAGGAATGACTATCATTCAACCTGCTAATTTTGAAAGGATAATCAGAAGCTCTATGATAAACTACAAGATAAGTAATCACAATTTTTTTATATGGAAAAGCATATTGCTTGTCCTTCAAAAAGGAACTTTTCACACTTTAAAATAAATCTTTTTTAATCTTTGAATTTTACAACATAGTCACCAAAACCAAAAGGTTTGTACTGGCCACATGGTAAGGATGAGGATCCATTCATTTGATCTATGATATATTTGCTTCAAGACAGATTTTTTTTTTTAATGACTGTCAGATCTTATTTTATTTTTTAATTTGGTCTGATGAACTCTGCTAGATTCTGAAGATTAAGAAGTTGGGTGCTTTCTCTTTTATGAAAAAACTGTATTTTAGTTACATGTTATGCTTAAATCTTTTTTCTACACTCACATGTTATGCGAGGAGTAAATTGTTATTTCTGCTTTTTTAATAAAACATACCAGGTGGATTCCACAAACTCCTACACTCTGTTTCAGGTAAGCTCCAAATTCTCTTGTCAGAATTTGGAGAAATTCTGGATGAAAAACAAATGCAGCTGTTTTCGCACAAATCGAAATGTACCTTAACTTTTGATACTCAAGAAACTAATAACCTAATGTAGCTTCAATTTCTTATAGTGTGTGTTTGCACCAAAAAAAATAAATAAATAAATATTGATTAACAAAAGCTTGTTAAGACTTGGTTATTTGGTAGATGATTTATGAATTTGTGATGAAAATCTTCCCTTATCCTTTCTAGTAGTGTTAATCCACTTTTTAAAATTTTTGACTTGACTATCATTATGATGCATAAAATTACTTCAAGTGCTTTTGTTTTTTGGCATTGTGGTTTCTTTTGAAATTACCAATAAAAATTCAAATTTATCTAAGATTTGAATGAAACTTTGTTTTCAGGTAGTAATCTGCACTGCCAAATCATTTTTGTTTCCAATCTTATGTTTTATGGAATGTTTTTAGAAAATGAAAGTCACTCAAAAAATCAATGTGTCTATTTAGCATAGATAAGAAAGTAAATATTTTTATAACATATGATTAAAAAAGTGCCATCAGAATATCTAAGTGAATAGGTTGTTTTAAATTTAATTACTGTGAAAAACACAAACTTATATTCCTGCTATGAGGACATCAGATATGGTTCCCAGTCATGAAACATGCCAAATTTGTTTAGTAATGGTTCAACTGATAATGAGAATGTTTGAAAATACTTTTTCTACATTTTCTTATTTTTCTCTTTCTCCTCTAAAGGGCCTAATGGAATCTTCTGAATATTTTTACTTTTTAGTTCCTTTGTGAAAAATGTCAAATCTCATTGTAATTTACTTTATTACAAAATTTTTAAAAATAACTTCTTGAACTCCTTTATTCAAATTCAACTAATCTTTATGTGGGGGGAAAAAAAGCACTGATTAGGTGATCATAAAAATTAGGCCATTGGAAAATGTGAACTGACCTTGTTGTGACCTCAGAACTGGTGCCAGTTGTCTAGCAAGATCACAAAATTGTTGAATTTTAATTTAATCATCAAAATCTCTTTTTCTTTTTTTTTCCAGTCAAACAGTCCCCATTTTGCATTTGTATCCTTTCCATTATAATGAAGACGATTGTGCATTTGTAGCCTCTCTTAATGAAGACGATTGTGCATTTGTAGCCTCTCTCATAATGAAGACGATTGTGCATTTGTAGCCTCTCTCATAATGAAGACGATTGTGCATTTGTAGCCTTTCTATTATGATAAAGACGATTGTGCATTTGTATTCTCTCTATTATGATAAAGACCATTGTGCATTTGTATGCTCTATATTATAAAAAAAGACTGTTTAGGCTTAGTTCATACTTTTTACTGCCAGTAATTTAAAATTTACTACCAGTTATGAATGTTCTTGCTGTTTGTTTGCTCTTTACCAATGCCTTATTTTGAGTTTGTTTTGTTTAACAGCATATCAACTTATGTGGGTTATTTACTTCCAAAAAAGGCGGAGTTTTGAGGTATTTTTTTAATGTTGGGTTATAGTGAAAAGGTTGATTTAGTCAGATTTTTATGAAAAATTTTTTTAATTTTTTTTTATTTTAGAAAACTGAAGATGTATTCCAATTTTATATTCAAAAATGTATTGCTGATAATAATTTTTTCCTTCAAAAATGTATATTTTTCTATAAAAGTCTATTTTTATAATTTCATAGTATTTTGAGCCCAGTTTTGGGGGTGGGTTAATAATTTGCCCATAGTTGGGTCCCTAACAGGTGCTACCATTCTGGCTCAGGGTGGACCTGGAAACAACAGCAATTAAGAGGTGGTTTAATGCTCCTCACAACCTCCCATTTTTTTACAGTATAAGCCCACTCAGTTGATAAGAAAAGCTTAAGCCAAAGACATAATTCTTGAGTTTGTGGAGAAGGCCAGCATTTTTGAGATGTCTGAAGCCAGAACCCAAATCTCACTGTTCTTACCTAAAGCTTGATAGACAAATTCAGTAATAACCATTAATCATTCTTGATGATCTATGAATTCTTACAGCTCATTGGTAACTATCTTTCAAAATGAATTCCTACTAACTGAAATTTATTTTACTCATGTCACAAAAAAAACTTTTAAGTATAGAGCAAATGTGCAGAAATTTGATCTGTAATTTCAGTGCCATTTAAATATTTGTCTATGAGGTAAGCTGAAGCAATTACTGCAGTTCTTGTCCCATCAGCCATTGATAAATTAGTTTTGTTACAAACTGGATTTTGAGTAAAAGTAGATATGATCGCCTATCGTCCTAACCACACTCCTTTTAACAGAAGTAGAGGTTCATCCCTTGTTTCCTGTTTAGGACTGGGTTTTCAGTTCCTTCTAAAGTTTTTTCATTCTATTTCACACCCAGTAGCCCCTTTGCCTCTTGATGGTGTTTGTCACCTTGCTTGGGGTCTTCTTCTTCCTCTATGTGCCTTGTCTTTTCTGGACGTAGGCAATCATGGCCCTTCACGTCTCCCTGTTCCTGGTGACTCTTAGCACACTTTCTCCTTTAATACCACGCAATCCGCATTCTGTTATCCACCTGCTCAAGCCCTTCAAATATGTTATCAGCTTCTTTCCTCTATCTTGTTTTCCCTCTATCTGGCCTGTTAGTATCAGGTTCTCCAAGTTCTCTTTCCTCATTGCATGTCCCAGGAACTTTATCTGTCTCTTTCTGATGCTCAATATTAATTTTCTTTTTGTTTCCATCCTTTCCAAATCCTCATCATTACTCACATGCTCAGTCCACAATATCCACAGCATCCTTCTGTAGATCCACATTTCAGCTGCTTCAAGTTTTTCCTTCATTTTTGATGATATTGTCCAGCATTCATTGCCATATTGAAGAACTGACATCACATAGCAACTCTCTTCTTTGTTTCTAGTGAAAGTTTCCTGTCTCTTAATACTTTACTCAATTTCTGGAATGCATCCTTCGCCATGCCAATTCACCTTCAGATCTCCATGTCGCATTTTCTGTCTTCTGTTAGCACACTTCCCAGGTATTTAAATTTCTGTACTTGCTTGATTTTAATATCCCCCACCTTTATTTGGCATTTTGGATTGCTCCTTTTGGTGATGACCATGCGTTCAGTTTTCTTACTGCTTATTTGTAGTCCTTTTTTGTTACTCTCTTCAGCTATCTTCTGTAGGCCTTTTTGTAGTTTTGTTTCTGTGTCTGCAAGCAGCACTATATCATCTGCGTACCTTATGTTGTTCAAATTGTGGCCTCTGATGACAAATCCTAGTATAACAACTAGGGTCCTCAGAATAGTCTCGCCGTACAAGTTGGACAGATCTGGTGAAAAGATACATCCTTGTCTTACACCCCTTTCTATCCTTATATATCTGCTTAATTCGTAACCTGTTCATATGCAGGCTGTTTGCTGTCAGTAGAGATTCTTGATTACTCTTATATCTTTGCCAAATATATCAAGGTTGCTGAGCATCTCCATTAATTCTTTGTGGCATATTTTGTCGAACACCTTTGCATAGTCAATAAAACATAGGTCTTTCTTCATTTGTATTGCCCTTTCGGAGAGCATCCTAATCATGAATATGGTGTTCCTTGTTACAGTGTCTTTGACGAACTCAGACTGTTCCTGTCCTATCTCTAGCCTAATTCTGCTTCTTGCTCTATGCATCAGCTGAAATGATTAAAAAAAAATTCTTACAAGAACATTTTGTTTAGGCTTAATTTCGGAAATAACCGATTGAAAATTCTGTACGAAGCATCAATGGTTACACCTTTTATTTTATTTTATTTTTTTTTTTTTTGTCGAAAAATTTGGATCTTTAGATTAAATTTACTAAAATAAGAAAAGAAATCAATTTTGATTTGTAAGTTTTTATTTGCAGCCCAGTTACTCAAGGTAGATAACTCTTAGGTCTTTACGTTGTCTCCCTTGAGATCCATAATTATTTGGAAACGTTGAAGATATTTGTTGAGCAATCCATAAGCTCAACTCATAACGAACAGGTCAAATGCGTATAGTTTAATGAATAGAGAGAAAAATGAAGTAAGAATTAATTTGCTAACTGATTTTTTTAACGTGTACAGGTTAGAACTTAAAATCTATCAGGATTAATTATTATCTGACAATCGAATCCTAACAAGATACTGTGGGGGATTTGGTATTTGCTGGGTTGTATGTTGATTATTTCCCCCACAAATACAACACTCTATTTTGCAATCGCGCAAAGTGAAGGAATAATTTACAACGGACATTCAACAACAAACAATTTATTATGTGACAAATAAAATGGTATGTAGAAACCAACAAAATACATGATTCGAAAATTGCCTTTTTGAGAAATATAAACTTGGCAAGAAGTTAATTTTTGTCCAAAAACGTGTATAAGTTTACATTAGCAGAGTCTGTAAATAAGCCTTTCCTACTTACATTTGGTGCGTTTCAGTTGGCGACAGCGTGTCACGTTGCTGAAAGAAAGTTCGTCGGTTTATTCTTTTTAAGGTCCTTGGAGCGAGGTCAGGAACTTTTGGCATGGAATAAATGACATGGCCGGCAAAGTATACGGTGGCATGCGGACTTAATGGCCTGCTTGGTGACTGACCTTTTTTTCTAACTGTGTGTATTATATACATTAATAGGGGATCAACTAATCTTCCTAACATTAGGGTGTGAAAACATTTACTGACCAATCAGATTTATTATTTTACATTTTTGTTTTGGGGCCTAAATATTTTTGTGTTAATTTACTTCCAAGCCTATTTTTCTAGAATGTTCTTATTCTAAGTTTTTAGCTGATTGGTTGAGAAATATAAAAATGTAATCTAAATTCTACTGCTGTTTTGATCCAATTTCTCTAGAATGTTCTATTGTGTTTTCCTGTTGCTTATTTTAATAAAAAAAATATGTATCCCATAATACACAGATGATAGACAGAAAACTCAAACTCAGTCAAAGGACTGTTGTTGGTCAAGGCAACAAAGGAAAGTAAATAGAAAGGACAAAACATTAAATGCAATAGTGCCTGGTTGTCAGCAAAAGAGACAGCTTGTGGTGCAATCTAGCAAGATCAACATTACGTACAGTAATTTATATTTAAATTTAAGTTAACTATCAGGGAGTATAGTCATAGACAGCAGAAATTAAAAATGAAACATCTAAAGGTGCATAAGTGTGGCGAAAAGTGTACTTTCAAAGGCACATAAATACGGCGAAAGTGCATTTCAGAGGCTAAGTAAACTAGTAAATCAAGATATAGAAAAATGCTCACAGTAAAAAAAAAAAAACAATACTGAACTACTAATTGTAACATTAAAGTTTACAATACATCCCCCAAAAATTTTATTACTTCAGTCAGAGTAGTCTGTAGGAGATCGAATTTAATAAGGTTCCCCACAGCCTAGTTGAGGGCGCTAAAAAGGAGTAGGGAATGTGTGGTTATCTATATGATCAAATAATAATCACTAAGTTAGCATGTTCAGAATCCAACACACAAACATTTTTAATATTTGTACATTGACAAAACAAAAAAATACAACAAAATTCTGTAAGGCAAAAACGATAACATTCAATAATATACCCAAATTTGTAATGGTGATAGGCATATGAAAAGTTGGAAAATTATGTTTGTGAAAAATTAAGGTTGAATGTCTTTCACCATAAATCTGCCACATGGCGTGCTTTGTTTTAGAAACAGTTCAAATGATGCAGAAGTTAGTTCATCTGTTAATAAATGTTCCTTTGATATTATGTGGTGAATGTCAATTGAAATGGATATGTGTTAGTTAAAATGGAAATAAATGAATGTGAGAGTTGAAAAGTAAATTTCTCACTTGAGGATTCAGGTTCGTATCACATGGCAAACGAAGTGGGCGATTGTGCTTGTCTCTATAACATAATGCACGGCCGTCTACTTCCTATTCAAAGTGAAATTTCTAGCTAGGTTTTCTCCTTAAATACCAGCAAAAGAGAATCAACTGAAAGTTGAAATTTTTGGCACACTTAAACATGTTCTATAACATTTCCACGTGCCTATGATTAATAGGCCAATCAGCAATGGTTATTTTAAAAATTAGCCATCTGATCCTTTTGGCACTTAGTTTGCACAAATCTTTTGACATTACAAACGATTAAAAAATTATTGCTAGAACTTTTTTTCATTCACATGTTATGCGAGGAGGAAATCATTGTATCTGATTTTTTAATAAAATATTTGCAAGGTGGATTCCACAAGTCAATTTTTTTTAATGACACATAAATGATTAGATGTTCTCATTTTAATTGATGATAATTTTATGTTTTTTAACCTTTGATGTCTGTCATACTGTATCTTCAGGTGAACGAGCATCACTAGTCCACAACCATCTCCTAAATTTCTCATATGGTGGCTCCAAGATGCCATGCCCTGGTAAAATGTTTTATTTGACAGGCTAAACTCATGTGAGGGGGTAGTATTAACTCAGCACTACTGGGCGAAGAACCTCACCAACACGTCACTGCTCAGGGAGGAAAGGTTCCTCAGCTGAACTACGTGATTGCAACCATGACAAGCCAGCTAAGATGAATTTTCTCTTGATGCCACTATTACTTGATACTGCCACATACTTCATAAAAAAATGAAAAATCTATTTTAAATCATTTAAAATACCTTATTTGAATATAAAATTCGGTTTTATTGAAAAATAGCAATCAAACCTTAATCAGAATTTCAAAAAAAAAAATTAATTTCTGTATATAAATAAAATTTGTTTTATTTCAGGCATTCTTAAACTGGCATGTTCACTTATCAAAATGCCATTATAGACAAAAATTTTAAACAACTATAGTGGGTTATCCATTATAGTGAACTGTATTTGTGTGTTGAAACATATTAATTGAATTTGGCCTTGTTAGTAGATAGCCACTATAAAAGGGGTATAAAACAAAAAAAATCAAATTGTATATAGAAACAATATATATATATATATATATATATATATATATATATATATATCTCAAGGTTATTTTTACAAATAAAAGTAATGTCTTTTGGATGATACAAAGATCATTAAATATGTTCATAGCAGCAATTGCCGAAAAGAGTTTGTGAGTATGTATATGTGCGTTCGTTTGTTAGAAGTGTCTTTGAAGTCTCCTGTCGGTCCTTCAGGTACCGGTCAGTTGTTAAGTGGCTTGGTGAACAGTGAAGAAGGAGATGAGAGAGAAAGGAGAGGCAACCATAATACGATCGCTTGATGTTTGTCAAGGGACGTGTTAATTATACTCGTATTTTCTCTACCAATGATTGCTTTGTGTTGTCCGTTTATTTCATCTTCGGGGCTCCGAACAAGTCATTTGGGAATTCACACTTGGATTTAATTCTGGACTTCCCATTGGATGATAAACAAAATTTGTGTCAGCTTGCGAAGAGGGTCCATAAAAGAAATTTGATATTTATTTATTTTTGGTTTTCCACCGGAACATCTTCATGGAGCCCAGATGCACAAAGACTGGTTTTGATTTGCTATCTGGACCACTGACAGCAAACATCCGGTCCCTCGCTTGCTCGGTATCACCACACAACAAATTTAAAAATCTCTTTAAAATCCAATATTTATCCTAGAGATATGTCATTTTGTAAATTTACAACTGGATGTTGTAAAAGTAATGTTTAATTTTTACTCAAAATTTAATGAAAATACATTTATTTTCACATAGTTTTTAAGTCAGAGTTGTAATTAGTCAAATGTTAAAAATAAAAACTAATTACAACTCTGACTTAAAAAGTGTGTGAAAATAATTAAAAAATACATTTGAAGGAATACCAAACTCCAGTAGTGCAATAATCAAGACAATAGTATTTATGTTATAGAGACATGGATTATGTTTATCAAATTAACCTTGTGTCAAACACAATTGAAGTCTTCACAAGTTAAGAATTATCAAAAAGTTGGAAAGATAAAACTGTTTCATTTGTATAAATAAATGAAGATTTATTAATCGAACAGCATAACATCAAATTGTATGCATGAAATTGTGAAAATGTTGGCCTGACTATTTTCTTGCTACATTGTTTTTAGCATGGACTGTCTGGTGCTTCCTTGTCCTTGGCTTGCATCAGCTGGGGAAACTTGTACAAATAGCCAACTCAGATCATGTGGTCAGCTCCCAACACAAATTCATTTTTGGGCTAGAAGAAACATGACCTGGGTCATTGAAAATTCAATTTGTTGTTTTGCACAAATTGCTCTCCTTTCATTATTTCATACTAAGTTTTATTTTTTATGCTATATAGGAAGTTTTTTTTTTTTAGTCAAAAAATTATATTTTTCAGTTTAATATATTGTTTTTATTTTTTTAATTATTCCATACCCATTACTGTGCATAATTTGACTGCTGGTCAGGTTGGAAAAAGGACAGTGTCCTTACCTCGGGTTGTAGAAATGCTTATTAACAAAAAATAAATAAATCTTATCGTTTGTACTAATCTTTTTTTATAGTTGTAGTGAACAGGAAGTTATCTCCACAACAACTTAGAACAGAATGACTTATTTAATGTTTTGCTCATGGCTTCTGGTTCTAGACAATCCTGAAAAGAAAAAAAAATATACATATATCTTCCTTCTACCGAGCACCCAGAGGTAGAATCGCTGACTGACACCAATTCGGTCAGGTTTCAATCCTGAGTAAAAGAAATCGAATGTCTAACCGTACTGATGAACTGTGATACAGCAAAACAGATCTGTCTGAGGATGACTACTTACGCTCTCACACCCTGATTGAGCACTCTGGAAGAATGGTAGACTTTAGAAAACAATAGCTACTCTGGCATCTATGCATCACTCATTCAGTAATGAATTAGAGCACTAGATACTGGTGCATGATACATCACATGCTAAAAGTCTGCCTCCTTCTACCAAGCGCCCATAGCTTAGAGGTAGAATCGCCGATATATAGTCATCCACAGACAGATCTGTTTCACTGTATCACAGCTCATCAGTTCAACATCAGATTGCTTTTACCCAGGATTGAAACCCAACCAAATAGGCGTCAGTCGGCAATTCTACCTCTGAGCTATGTGTGCTCAGTAGAAGGCAGCAGACTTTTAGCATGTGATATACCATGTATTCATATGATGTTAACTAATCAGGAGACAAAATTGTTTTTGTGTCTATTACAATTCACTGTTAGAACACTACTTAGATATTTAAATTTTCATACTTACTTGCATGTCTCCAATTTGTACTTTACATCTTGAGCTGTTCCTTTTGCTGACAACTATACTATCTTCTTACAAATGATGTACAGTCCTTTCTTCTTGCTTTCTTTGACTACTTTCTGTAGGAGTTACTGTAGTTTCCTCTAAAGATCAGAGAAGAGTGAACTTATCTAAAATAAGAAAATGGAAAAAAAGGCAACTCAGAAAACTTTTTTCCAAGAGCTGCTACTTTGCAGAAAAATCTCCTGAGAGGATGCTTCCCTGAACTGAACACTAGAATCTTAACCCCATAAATTCTAGAATCAACCGTTATCTTTCCTATATATCTTCATAATCTGCTTTTCTTACTTTTATGATTATATTATACAACAACCTCATTCAGTAGCCCTCTACCTTGGGTGGATCTTGGGTTTTTGATTGGGTGAACAATTAGTATTAGAAACTTTGTATCTTCTAAAAACAAACATATCTTTTGTGAGAAAACAGGTGAACATATCAGCCTGAATACTAAGAAGAAATCAACGAAAGTGAAGATGATACGAATCGTTACAGAAAATAAAGCCATTATCTTAGAGCTTTAGATATTAGTTATCTTCTTTGTTACATTTCATTGCATTAGGTTTTTTGGGAAAAAGATTAGTTTTAAAGAATCATTTTACTGTTAAATTTGAGCATAAAATAATTTACTAAATTTATTTTCAATTGAAAAAAAAATATATTTTCCAGAAGTTATTTTACTTTTTAAAATTCTTTGTCTTGAGTAAATAAAATGACTCAATTTTTTTCACATATCTACATTGAAGAAAAAAAAATCATTTTAAACATTCAGAGAACTTTATTATATAGGTATTTGACAAACATGAGTTAGATAATATTAATAATTGAGTCAAAAAATGTGTTTTCTTCTCGTCTGTGATGTAGAAGTTCTCCCTTGTGCTGAATGGCAACTGATTTATTAGTAATTGCTTGACTCTGTAATATTTGGTATCTTTGTGGGTATAATTGACAAAGAAGTGGATACAAATATTAGCATTGAGAGGAATATTTTATTTTCTTATTTTTACATACTTTCGTGTTAAGTGTTTGCTGGCAACAGAACACATGTTGCCTGCTTAGAAGCCAGAGAGGGACTGGCCAATCCTTTAGGTCAAGCATGGGTCAGGGAGATAGAGAGAGTAGGGGAAAGAGAAATAGTAGCAGAGAAAGAAAAGGGAATAGATTTGGGTATCTTAGTTCTTGGGAGTTATTTAGAGACAGAGAGGGTAAAAGAAACAATGTATTCTCTGCATGGTAGTAGTATCTGACCTGAGGTCATTTTGGTTCATTCCTTTGGGGTAATTCCGTTAGCTTACCCAATATTTTAGTCATGGTAGAGAAGGATTCTTTTTCTAATGTATTCAAGGTGATTAATCCTTTCGGTGTTAGTCGCATTCTCTCAGATAAAGGAAAAACTAACTTTGCGAATCTTGGTATTAATTTTCTGTAAAATCCTACCATACCAAGAAATCTGCGTAGGCTTTTAGCATCTTTAGGACACAGAAAAGATTCTATTTCTTTTACTTTATTTGCAGTTGGTGTAATTCCCTTTGAGTTAATTCTAAAGCCCAAGAAGTCAAGGGCTGTTACGTTGAAAATCGATTTGGAGAGTGATATTTTTAGGTTGGTTTCTTGTAGAATTCGAAACACTGTGTCAATATCTTTTTATGAGATTGTTCGTCATCGCTGAAGATGAGGATATCATCAATATATACGAAGACACAGTTGGTATCTCGAAAGATTCTGTCCATATATCTTTGAAAAGTAGCCGAAGAATTCTTTAATCCAAATGGCATAAATTCATATTGATAAAGTCCCATTGGTGAAATAACTGCAGTTTTTGGAATATCATTGGGGTGCATCTTGATTTGATGATAGGCTGAAATTAAATCAATTTTTGAAAATCGCTGTTTATCAGCGAATTTAGCAGTAAAAGAATTAATATTAGGGATGGGGTATCTATCACTTTTAGTGATACTGTTTAAGGCGCGGTAGTCTCCACAGCAGCAATATCCTCCACTCTGTTTAGGTACTAGATGTAGTGGGCTTGACCATTCGCTGTCTGAAGGGGTTATTACTCCTTCATTTATTAGTCTCTTAAATTCTTCTTTTGTAGCAGTCAGCTTTTCAGCAGACAGTTGTCTGGATTTAGCAAAAACTGGTGAGTGACTACCTGTGTCGATTCTGTGGTAAACACCGCAGTAGGTATTGTTTTTGTTGGTGTGAGGAGAGATAATTTCTGGGTATTTATCTAAGCTGTTTTTTATAAATGTGGGTATATTTGCTTCGTTTATGACCACATTTACAGGAGCAGTAGTGTTTACTAACAACTTCTTTTTAGTGGTTGTTGCTGGGTCATAAATTGTCCTGTTTTTGCAGTCGATAGTGAGGCCAAAGTTATTTAGAAAGTCAATTCCGAGGAGGGGATTGGTGATATCAGCAACCACGAATGTCCAGGAAAAGGTTCTTCTTAAGCTCGGTATTGCAATCTCCAGGTTAGCTTGGCTGTGGCATTGTATTTTCTCTCTGTTGGCAGTGGTGAGTGATACTGGTGTTGGGTATAACGTCACGCCTTTTAACGCGGACGCCAGTATTATTGAGAGGCTTGCACCAGTGTCTACTATAAATTGTAATATGGTTGTCCCTAATCGTGCTTTGATTTGTAGTAGCGGTGAACTCAAGGGGACAGACATGGTTCGCGCTACTAGTTTTCCGAGGCTGTTGGTGGTGGTGTGGGTGGACGCGAGCTTGGTAAAATTTTGATGTTCTGCTTCTTTGGCCATTTACACCACGGTTTGCAAGTTCTTGCTTGCTCGGCAAAGTAGAGGTGTGCTCTGCATATTTTAGTTTTTTGGTCTGGGAAGTAGGGTTTTATTCCTATCGGTATACGGACGTTTTTATTCCTTTCTGTGTGCTGCTGAGTGGAGAATGCTGTTGCTGTTCCGTTCATGTTATTTAATAAGGGCATTAATTCGTCCGCTAGTTTTCCTATTTGGGATGAATTTAGTTCTTTTTGGGAGTTATTTAGAGACAGAGAGGGTAAAAAAACAATGTATTCTCTGCATGGTAGTAGTATCTGACCTGAGGTCATTTTGGTTCATTCCTACAGCTCTATACAAAATAAGGAAAGTCAATTTTACCTATGTCACTAGAGAAAATAGTTATCTAGGGAGATTTGTTTTTACAGTGAAACTTTTAAAAAATGGGATTTATTATTTGCAGTGTTGAAACTTAAATTATAAAAGTAATTCAATGAGTTATAATTATTAATAAAAAAGAAATGTTATAAATAGAATAAAATTATTTAAACTAAATAAAAATATTTGGTAGTGTTTAACCTTTAAGCCTGCAAAAAAAATGGTGTGCTAAAAAAACAGCTATTCTCTTAACACTGCTATTAATGTATACACTTTGACTCTCTAGGCAATGTTTATTTACAACAATATAAAAATATGTGAACTAGGTACAATTTATTTATTATTTTTATTTACTATTGTAATGGGATTGACAAATTGGATTTTACATATTTGCATATGTTGGTTATAGGAGAAATATAGTGTAGAGTAAAGTGTCAGATAACAAGTTGATGACTTGTCATGTGTCCTAAAACAACACGACAACCATTTTATGAAGAAATAAATTTGTAAGGAAATCATTTTATTCAAAAATTTATTAAGAAATTGCAAAACTACAAAAATATGTAAACTAATCACAATGCAATATTTATTATTTACCATTTTATAAATAACTATGAAAACATTTTTTTTTCTATCTAATAAATAGTGTTTAATATCTTTGTTGTCAATTCTCAAGAATGAAGAAAAGGTATATATCCACTGTTTATGCATATAAATTTTCATGCATATTAAACAACTAATCGCAGGCTACAAACAAGATACCACTAATCAGATCGATAATCTGGAAATCCATCGCATCAGTCTGCCATACATCGTAAGTCTATTTTTAGACGTTAAAGAATGCAAAAAAAATGAAGTTGACATCTTCAAAAAATTATGATATAAATCTCTTCCATTATATCTGAATAAAAAGAAATTTGTATGCATATTGAATGAATAATCGAGGGCTACAAACGAAATACAGCTAATCTTATTGGTAATCCAGAAATTGGTTGCCACATTCTGCCATACATAACAAGTCTGTTTTTAGACATAAAAGGTTAAAAAAATGGTGTCATCATCTACAAATGATGATATAAATCTCTTCCAATATAAATGCATAAAACAAAATTTGCATGCATACTGAATAATTGCAGACTACCAAGGAACAACCAATAATCTGAACAAAAATCTAGAAATCCATCACAATATTGTACCATACACTGTAAAGCTATTTTTTAGATTTTAAATTTTAAAAAATAAAAGAAGTTTGAATAATCTCATAATTAGAATATAAATCTCTTCAATTTATAAGCATAAAAATAAATTTGCATGAATATTAAATGAATAATCACGGTCTACTTAAAAAAACTACTGCTAATAAGATCGATAATCCGTAAATCTATTGCCACATTCTACCATATATTGTAAGTCTATTTTCAGATAATAATTGTTGAAAAAATAAGAGAAATTGGCATCTAAAAATTATGATATAAATCACTTCCATAATATATGCATGAAACAAAATTTTCATGTATATTGAATAATTCAAACTACCAAGGAACTACCACTAATCTGACTGATAGTCTGGAAAACCACCAAAATATTGTTTTCTTTACAGCAAGACTATTTTTCATATATATAATTTTTGAAAAGTAAGAAGTTTGGATGTGCATTGTGGTGCAGTGAATATTGACTCGGAATGAGAAATTGGGGTGCCAAGTTCGAATTCTAGTTGGATTCCTTGCATTCATTTACGCAAAAATACCCTTGGGAAAGGTATTAATCCATCTCTTTTTTCCAGTTATGGGTTAAATAATAGATTGGGTTCTATAGCCTTGGTTGGCAACCAGTCTACCACAGAAAGCAATGGCAACCTACTGTGGGATAATCTTCTGCCCAGTCAGTCATGTCTCTTCCGAGACATGATTGCCCAAAGCATGTATCACGTATAGCACTTAACTGACTGTAAATTAACCCTAAATGCTAACCCCAAACCCTAAATCTTTACCCTAACTGTAAACCAACCTTAACACTAAACCCTAACCGTAGCCCTAAATCCTAGCCCTAACCCCTAACCCTGAGATATAACCTTACTCCAACATTAACTCCAACCCTAAATCCTAACCCTAAAACCAACCCTAATACTACCCCCTAACCTAACCCTAACTCTAAACCCAAACCCTTATCCTGCCGAACCCAAACCCAAATCTACCCTTACCCTGGCACTGACCTTAACTCTAACCCCAAACCTAAACCTTAACCCCCAAACCTTACCCTAACCCTAAACTTGCAGAGAACCCTAACTCCTGTCAATACTAACCCCAAACCTTTCCTAACCCAAATCCTTTGTCTAAATCATAACCCTAACCCTGCCATCCCTAATCCAAACACTAACTCTAAATGCTAACATCTAACATCAACTCAAACCCTTAAACCTAACTCTAACCCTAGACCTTAACCATAATTCCTTCCCTAGCACTAATTCTAACCCTGCCCTAAACTAAACATAGACTTTAACCTTAACCCTGACTCTAAACTAACCCTAACACCTAACTCTAACCCCTAACTCATCATTTCCAACCCTATTCCTTTAACCCTAACTCTAACACTAAACCTAATAAACAAACCCTAACCATAACTTTCTAACCCTAACCTGCCTAACCCTAATTCACCTAAACCCTAACCCTTACCAACACTATCCCTGCTTAACTCTTAAGCAAAACCCTAGCTTTAAGTCAACTCTAATCTGAACCCTGCCTTAATCCCAACCCTCCCTAACCCAACTTTAAATCCTACCCCTATGCTAACTCCGAAGTCTAACCCCTTAACCCTACATAACCATAAATTCTAACCTTAATTCTAACCCACCCAGCATTAACCATAATCCAACACTTAACCATACCTCCTAACCCCAACCCTAAACATTAACCCCTAATCCTAACCCTGCCTACTCCTAAACCCTAATGCCCTTACTCTAACCCATAACCCCTATTCCTAACCCTAAACTCTAACGCTTAACCCTGCCAACCCTAACCCCTCTCCTTACTCTAACTTTACCAACCCTAACCTGCCCTATATCTCTAAACCAACTCAAACCTAACCCAAACCCTTAACCAGCCCTAACACTAACCCAACACCAACTCTTACCTAACCTAACACTAGCTCTGCTTAACCTTAACCACAACCCTAGCTTTAATTCAACCCTAACCTTTGCCATAACCCTAACTCTAACCCAACCCTAAACCTAACACTACCAACCTGCCTCAAAAATTGAAACTCTAACCCTAACATCCTGCCCTATTACCCTAAACCTAACCCTTAATTCTAACCAAAACCCTAACCTTAATCCTGACTAACACTAACCTATGGCCTAACACCAACAAACCCTGCCACTAAATTTACCCCAACCCTGCCAGCAACATTCCTAACATGAACTTATCCCTAACCTTGCCTAACAGTAATCCTAAACTCTGATTCTGTGCCCAACCTTAACTTTAAACCTGAACCCTAACCCTTTCTAACCTAATTCTAGGTAACTCAAATTGCTGAAAAAACAGCATAGTATAAAGAAAAAAAGAGTTCAAATTTTAGTTGAATTCCTTGCATTCACTTACACACAAATACCCTTGAGAAAGGTATTAATCCGTCTCTTCCCTCCAGTTATGGTTTAAATAACAGGACAGATTGGGTTCTATAGTCTTGGCTGGCAACCAGTCTACTGCAGAAAGCAATGGCAACTTACTGCGGGATAATCTTCTGCTCAGTCAGTCATGTCTCTTTCAAGACATGATCGCCCAAGTGTGTTTCACGTTTGACACTTAACTGATAAGGAAAGAGCTGTTGACCCTAAATGATTTTAGTGATTGGAAAAGCATCTTCTCAGCTTATTGAACAATTAAATATTTCTGAGGAAGAAACTGTTTGAATTGAATTTCCTACTTACGAATTAATTGAATACAAAGAGAATAAGGATGAGTTGACTCGACTTGACTGTGTGTGTGTTTGTGAAGATCTCAACTGGTGGAACCAAGGTATCTAGTTTGCCCAAAACATCTAGAAATAACAATGAAACAGTGAGAGGCAAGCGACATTTTATCTGTGTAAAAAGGGAGTTTTTTTGGGTGAAAAACAATTCATCACTCACAAGACCGTGTAGTAATATCTTTATAACTTACATCCTTCTTGTTTGGTTTCATATGCATGTGATAGTCGAAAGCTTTGAGTGAAGGAAGAAGCATAAGTCTTTATTTCCTTCTTTCCATGATATTAATTGGTAGAATTTTCTATGAAAATTTATCACTTACCAAATGACTAAAACGCTGATGAAATGTTTGTAAATATTCAATTTTATTATGGGTTTCATTTTTATTACAGTTTTTATTTTTGATAACTTTTATTTATTTTTTAAGTAACAGTTCAGGTTGTTACATTCTGCCATTTGATTTGAATATTAAAATGCAAGAAATTTTTTGAAAATAAACAAAAAAAATCCTATATTTATCAAAAATATAATTCAATATACCATTGAAGAGTAAAAAAAACTGGCAGACCTGAAGGAGACTACCACCACCTTTAAATTTATTGGTTTTCAGTTTTTTTTAATTTTTTCAGCGCAGTCTTATTGGTTATTACATAAAGTAAAAAAAAATTTCAATATTTAAACAATTTTAGGAAGGAATTTATACAATTCAAACAGCATTTTCAAGAACTTATTAATAAACAAATATTTTACTGAATAGATTTGATTAAACAAAAATAAAAACAGCTTATGGCCACAACATGCTGGAACAGAAGTTAAGGAGTGTTGAGCCTGCTTAGTACGTAGATAGGTGGCCGCTTGGGATTACCAGGTGCTGTAAGCTTAGATGTACTGATGGTGTAATAATGAATAACGCCTTGATATTGGAAATCGAAGGGCCAAATTTCAATTAACATTGAATTTGTACAAATACCCTTGGGAAAGATATGTATTCACCACTTCTACCTTTGATATAGGCTAATTAGTAACCATAGAAATGAGGCAAATTAAGTCAGTGTGTGCCAAATTATATTGTAGCGGAGAGAGCTGGTTAATTTTTCTTTGGTTTGGCCTCCCTACAGCTTACAAGTTTTATGTTGAATTATCATCAGAATTATTATCAGGTTTTCATCAGAAGGTTGGTTGTTGGCAAGTTGGAGTATGTGGAATTGTGTGGAATAGCATAAGAAGAATAAAATATACATTTTGCATTTTAAAATAGAAATTTATTAAAGGGAAAGCCTAACATAAGTTGTAAGAGTTAATGTACAATTAGAAACATTAAGAAGTTAAGGGTAGAGTTCATACAAAATGTTCGTAGTAGTAATTGTTGAAAGAGATAAGGAAACAGAAAGAGGACACTGTCCGAGTCGCTTGAAGTTAAAAGTTACATTTAAGTGTTGTCTTTCTCGCTGCTTCCATCTGACTGACTTGACTGACATTGATGAAGTCCTTTTATTGTAATCTAGATATTTTTGCACTTACAGCAAAGTCCTTTTGATCTTGCAAGTCACTCCCATTCATCAAAAATCATTTGAACACCTATTTGCAAAATGTGGATTTGACTTTTTCTTTAAGCAGATGGTCAATCCTTTTTCTATTTGAGAAAAACCAGGATTTCACACGTTACTGTGAATTTTTGTAAAAGTGAAGAAGACAGTTGATTTTAATTAATTTCTTATGTATGGAAAATAATCAATGCAAATAAATTATGCCCTTTTACAACAAAAACTACAATGCTGTATGTAGTCCTCAGAAAACAAAACTACATAAAATGTAGAAAAGGAGAAAATATTTCTGAATTTGTACAAATTTCACTGCAATATTTGTACAAGGAATAGATGAATCACACCAGCTGAAGACTTTTCCCTGATGTGGGAGCAATTTTGATGTTCCCATCAATTCTCATCTGGTGGTGGTCTAATTTCTTTGTCTCAAGGCAACTGACCTGAATTCAGCAGTAGATGTTCATTGACTCTTCAAATTAACTTGTGAGGGAATTACACGACATGTATAACTCAACACACATTTTCTATTTTAAATTTAACATTCAATTGAGAAAAGAAACAAATTGTTATATTAACAAATAATGTATTTCAATAAACATACAAATATGAAAGGTCAATTCAAGAAAGTAAGCAATAGCCCAATGCAGCATCCATTTCTTATACTGTGTATTTGTACCAAATCAAAAAACATATTGTAGAGTTTAACCTCGGCATGCCAATGGATCTGAACCAATGTATACATTACTGTGAGTTAATTATGCCCTCATTAAATGTATTAAGACATTTCAAATTTATATTTTCATGTTCTAGTTGCAGATTTTTGTGCTAACTAAACACAATCCAGGCTCCAGATGCAAGTTTTACAATAATCGTTTCTGCTTGGTCAATATATATCAAAGTCATAACAACGCCTACGCACAGGTGTTTAAATCCCCCCAAAAAACGCCAAAATTGAAATGTGTTTTGGAACCCACTACATGATCAAGAATTAAAATACTAAGCATGAGCACAAATTTACCAATGATCTATGTGACGGTTAACCAAGTGCCAAACTACTCAACATCACTTTTCAAGTAGCAAAATTAAAATTTTTTGATACGAAACAACTCCAATTTACTCACTCATCCGTCACTGGATTCATTCACCACACACACTGGAAATTTTCGACTATAGAACTTATATTCATTCAGCAAACATTTCAATTGGTTCTCTAACAAAAATAGTTAGTCAAAGAGAGACAACTTTTTTAAGCAAACTTAAAATTTACACCACCAATTTTAGTTAAGTTCACAGATCTCAATCAATACAAATTGCTTTGTTTCTTTGTATGTCTTACTATATATAAAATTCTTATTGTTAAAAGAAAAGATTTATTATTTCTCGTGGTTTTTTTTCCTATGTGAATATTGAAATTTTAATCATTTAAAAATTTAATGTTAGTAGAAATTGTTAAGTCATCACAGCCTATTTCTCAATTATTATTTATTTACTTACACCCATATTTACCCTTCTCCCCCACTTGAGAGAGATGTGACACAAGGTCTTTTTTAACGTGGGGAACCTGAGCCCGTACACCGAGGTACTGGTCAAACATTACCTATCCACCGTCTACAACAATATTGATTAACGAAAACTTGTTGAGACTTTATTTGGCAGATAATTTGTAATGAAAATCTTCCTTTATCTTTTAGAGTTAAATTAATCAAGTTTTTAAAATTTTTGATTCAACTATCATTATGTATAAACGTCATTATTTCAACTTTTTTTTTTTTTTTTGCGTCGTAGTTTCTTCTAAAATTACCAATAAAAATTCAAATTTATCTTGCATTTGACTGAGAAACTTTGTTTTTAGGTAGTAATCTGCACTGTCAATTTATTTTTGTTTCCAGGTTTTATGGAGTGTTTTTAGAAAATGACAAGAGTCACTCAAAAAATCAATCAATGTGTATTTATTTTGCGATTGATAAGAAAGTAAATATTGTTTTAACATATGATTAAAAAAATCCCATCAGAAATGAATAGGTTGTTTTAAATTTAGTTACCCTGATAAATAAAAATTTATACTCCTGCTATGAAGGCATTATGCTGCCCAGTCATGAAACGTCAAAATTTTTAGTAATAGTTCAACTGATAATGAAAAAAGAAAGATTACTCAATAACTACAATATTGCACAAGAAATAAAAAAAAAAAATACTGTAAGTTTATTTTTGCATTACAGTTCGATTAAAAAAAGTTTTTTTAAATGAAACTTTTACAATTTACTCTACTGATAAGGAGGGGAAAAGAGTCCAATCAATTCTAAATGCTTTTTGTTTTGTTTTATTTTTACTTTTATACCCACAAACTTTCAATTTTTATGAAACGTTGAGAAATTATTTTTTCTATCGCTAAATGTTTCTGTTAAAAAGTCAATTCCTGGGATTTTTTTTTTTTTTAATTTTGGTAAAACAGTCCTCTTGCCCCGAAAATCTGCTCTGAATTGTAAAATAAAAAACAATTAAAAAAACTACAGTACACTACATACATTTTAGAAAAAGTGTGATAGTTTATTTTTATTATTATTATTCATTATGGACATTTATTGTTATTAAAAAAAAAAAAATCACCAAATAATGCATTTTTACAAGATTTGTTTCCTTTTTGTTTTTTTAATCAGATAATTTGACAACTTTTTCTGCAATAATTTTGAGCGGCTAAGTGATATCGTTTTTAAAAGACTATTTACTAATTGAATAAGGCTTGAAATTTGCCAATTTTGCTTATCATATTATTTTGGAATTTAAAAATTAAAAATAATTTCAGGAAAGATTTTTCGGACCTAAAGCAGACTACCACCGCGTTTAATTTCGTTGTTTTTCTTTTTCTTTTTCTTTTTTTTAAACTTTTTTCTGCACAGTCCTATCGATTGTTACTTAAACTTGCCGATTATCAAAAGACAATTTGAAAAATTACAATATTTAAACAAATTTGTGGAGGTGGGGGGGCTCAATTTCTCATATAACGTTAAAATAAATTGATCCTCCATTTTCAATCCACTCGCGTTGGGGTCGCTTTGTTTATGTTAATTTCGTTGTTTTTCTTCTTTTTTTTTAAATCTTTTTTAGCGGAGTTCTATCGATTGTTACTTAAACTTTCCGATTATCGAAAAAAATTTGAAAAATTACAATGTTATTACAAATTTTTAAACAAATTTGTTGGGGGTTCAGTTTCTCATAAATCGATCCTCCTCCATTTTCAATCCACTAAGGTTGTATGAGAAATTTTACCCACACACACACACACCAAATTGTTTAAATATTGAAATTTTTGCAAATTTTTTGTCATTCGTAAAGTTTAAGGTGTAAAAGATAATATTGCACTGAAAAAAGTCCACAAAATTTGATGAACAAATTTACAGGTGGCGGTAATGTCGTACCGGCGACTGGTTTCAAAATGGAGGCTCGATTTACTATAACGTTGTATGAGAAACTGATCCCCCCAGAAAATGTTTAAATATTTAAATTTTTCAAAATTTTCTTTGTCAATCTTAAAGCTGAGTGGGTAATCAATAGGACTGCGCTGAAAAAAAGTTAAAAAAAAAAATGAAAAACAACGAAATTAAACGTGGTGGTAGTTTACTTCAGGTCCAGCTTTTTTTCTTTCTTTTTTTATAAACAAATTGTAATTTGTATAATTTCATATTTAAACAAACAAACAAACAAACAACTTATTGATTAATAAATGAATGAATACGATTTCTTTATATTTTAATTTTACACACGGGATGATCAACATTAGCAAAAGATTGTTTTTGAATATTTATTTATTGTAAAGATAAAGATTATTACTGATCACGATGCTTGTCAGAGTTTTTTTTTTTTCCGTATCCAATTATTATTGTGAGAAGAAGTAGTGTGTTTTCATTTGGCAAGTGAATTTTATTTTTATGATCACGAAAAAGGCAGGCATATTGAAAAGTATGTCATGTGATCAAAACAAAACTTTTTTTAAGGAAGGGGCGAAACTAATCCCCACACAAATAAATATTCTCATAGCGAGACCACTAAGTATTTGTAAAAAAAATATTTTCTTCGTGTTTTTATTTAGTTCGTTTTGTTTTTGCTTTTTTTTCTCTTTGTAATTTAAAAAGCAATGTTTCGTAATGTTATGATCACCCCACTGCAAACTAATCGTGTTTGCTGCGGAATACCTAAGTGTTGTGTACTTCCGCTACAATCATTAAACTATCTGCTTATTTTTAGCTTTGTTAATGTTTTAATCTAATAATTTAAAAAACAAATTATGCTGAAATTGTCTAAATAGAAAGTAAAATCATTTTAAAGAATTTACTATTAAACCTTCTACAAATACATTTTTATAATTGCGTTTATAGCAATGTTGGTAACCATTACATGTAGTCATACTTTACTAAAATAACAAAAACACAATTTCGCCCGAAAAATTTATCGCTTCTCGGCCTTTTGGCTAAGATCAAAGTGTAGTATCTGTTCTTATCAGCTTAATATCTGATACGTCCCCGATTTGGGGACTTCGATATTAAACTGATTTTTGGAACATGGCGAAGAGTTAGGGGCTTGCTCCGCCTTTGCCACGGGTTGGCCTGGTATTGCAGTACATCCAGGAATCAGCCCAGTCTCCCTACCAGGGAGATAAAAATTAAAACTAAAAATAGACATTGTCCCTTGCCCACACTTGATCTTCCTCTATGGATTTCTAACTGTAATGAAGTTGAAATCTGAAGTGAAAAAATTAAAAATTTTTGATATCTTTATTTTTCATTTCACAAATTGGGTTTTTGTTTTAATGAGATTTATTACATTTACCAAATTTGATGTGAAAAGTCTATCCTAAAATAAAACTTGCCAGATCAAGATCATTTGTAATTTTTAGTAACATAAAAAGAACTATTTCATATAAATGGTTTGAACAATTTTTGTAAAGAAATTCTTATTAAATTCATGCTCAAAATAGCATTAAGAATTGCACTTTATGCATTTATCTATTAAGATTAAATTTCCATGTTCATCACTTTATCTTGATTTATAAAAAGAAAATGTATGGCGTTTTTTTTTTTTAATTAACAGAAAAAATAGAATTTTCATTTCTTTACTGAAGCTACAAAATTTCATACAATTCAATGCTGAGCAAGCAGATGATATCCAAAAAATCAATCTTGCTCAAAACCAGTGCATGTAAAAAAAAAAAAATCTGGGACTTTTCTGAAACCTACACAACATCGTCACAAAATAAGTTATAACTATAGTAATTTTAAAGTAACTAAAATTCAATAGAATATTCTCCAAATTTTTAAGATTACTGAGTACTTAAAAATTATATAAAATGGCATTCATAGTATATTTTTTATTGTTGAAGCCCACCTCCCTTAGATAAACATTCATCTGTCATCAAATTTTCAAAATCAACAACTACAGCCATGTTCCATACATTTTTGTGATATTTTAAACTTAAAAAGATAATTGTTTCAAATCAGATTAATTATACTTTAAATCAGCTAATATTTCTCAACGTTTCAGAAAAGTATATATTTTGTTTTTGGGAAGATTTTAATAAAGTGATTTACAGTGTGATGAACAAGGGCTCAATTGGCACCGAAATCACGTTTGTATTTAACAAAAAAAAAGACACTCCTTCCAGCCAATTTAAATTAGTTTGGAAAGTAATTAAACATTTAAAGCAATGACTGTCTTGTCAAAAAGCAAAAAAAAATATTATACAGACACAAACATACACATATACCTATCTCCTTTACCATAGCAGATATTCCTACAAATTCAAGTAGAAACACATTAAAAATTGCAATTGCTTTCATCATGGATCCTGGACAGTTCTATAAATGATAAAAAAAATCTGTATTTTTACACAAACAAAATTATTACATAAATTGCTGAGAGATATTTCATTTGTTTTTAACAAGCATATAACATTCCCCTTGAAAAGTTAATTTTCTCAAAAATAAAAAATTTCACCCCAAAAATGGTCATTTTCAGTAAAAGCTGATTAAACTGCATTGAAAAAAATCCATTTTCTATTAAAATAAAACTAGTTTGTTTTTATATACTTTTTAAATTTCTATATTGAAAAGTATAATTAAAATTTATTAACAGAATCAATGTCAAATGATGTTAACATTTTCACTTTACCTGTGAAATGCACAATATAAGAAATTACAGTGAAGGTTTTAATATATGCATTGATACACAATCTTAATATTTTGCCTTAAGTTCTGACATCATAGTTTGCAAACTGACATGACACAACATTCTACATTGATATCATCTCAAAAACTAGCTGAGGTACATCAATTAAATCAGACATTACGAAATGTGCTGACGTTCCTCATTAAATACAAATTATAGATATATTCTACTAGAAGTAATGGCTTTATGGCCATTAGTGAGACTTGAAATGCAATACATTGTATGAACCAAATTAGTCAGTATCTTTTAGTCACCAATAACTGGAAGTAGGGGGCAGTAATGGGAGAGATTTGGGGAAGTTGGAAATCAGTGTAAGTGATCAGCTGAAACATACCTTGAAATATTTAGGATTCACTGGATGTGGATTTTTCACTTGCCACTGTCAGGTAATTTCACAATAATCAGAATATATAATTAATATGAAATAAGGTTTGCTTATTGAAACTGAAAGGATTGTAGAAGTAAGAGTGCATATATTTTCAATGCTAATGAAAATACAAATAAGGGTTACAGAAGTAAAATGTCTATGATATTTGCTTGTTTGTATGTATAACCATTACACTAAGGTGCAAATAGAGAATTGAGGTAGTTAGCATTAATCACACAGATTAAAAAATGATTCACATAAAAAAAAATCATCAATGAAACCAAAAAGGCTTTGAGTTAACTAGCACTTAATGCAACAACTTCCAGTAAATGGGTGGCCCATTCTTTGTAACATGAGAGAAAACGGCTTATATCCTAACTGAAAATAGGTTCAGACATGTCTTACATGTAAAAAAAAGAAAATGGTAGCTTTACAAGTTATGTAGTTAAGAAAAGATAGATCTCAGAATCAGATTCTTTCACAAGACTTTTATCCACCTATGTAAATTTGACTTGTCACTCAATCTATAAAAAGTTCTTAATGAGTCAACAGCAGTGTGACTGGTAGTGAACAGGAAACATGTGTTGTTGGACATTTGCTATGTGGTTTGGTGAAAAAAACGAATTAAGAAATCTTATTGCCAGCAAGAAAAAACTGATTACAAGCTATTTTGGCACTTAACACTCATTTGACTTAGATTAGTGGAAAAACTATCAAACTCATCTATTTTTGAGTGGGTGGAGAAGGCAGAACTCATTTGCTGACTATGCTGTCGAGGGTGAGAGGTCTACACTATATACCAGTAATTGAAAGAGTAAAAAAAAAAAAAAAAAAAAAACTTTACCAAGATAAAACCAGTTCTTAATACAGCCTTTGAAATGGACCTGTTTGTAGCGCATTAAGTATTTATTGGGTGCTGACAACTCCCTGATGAAACAGTTGATATCTACCTGTCTGATTTACAGAAAATGTCTGTGTTGTTTGGGAGCATGAATGATCAGATGCTGTTGGTGCTTTCATAGGAGAATTACCAGATAATGTCAGTTGGCTTTTGCAAGCAATACCTAGAATCAATGAATATCAACCAACCAACTATTGACCTGAGTTAAAGCCATTCACAAGAAAGTTGTAGCAGTAGCAAGAATGGGCTGCAGAACAGTATCCCACCCAAAGAGACTGTTGTGTTACTTTGTTTTGGTATAATTAGAAGATAACACAAACTTGAATTAATGATGTTTATTTTTGGTATAAAACTTTAGGTTTTTACATCAAGTTATAACCTTTAAATTTTGTGTGGATACAGGAGCAGATTAGCTAAATTCTCTTCACTGTGGAATGCTAGTAGTAAACGAGCCTATCCCTTCTGGACTCTAGTGGGTAACTGACTAGCATCCTCCTCTTTTCAAATCTCCTACACAAAACTACTGTCCTTAACTCCTACTTCTTACTCCTCTTACCAAAAGAAACGGTTCCTTATTTTGCAGCCCAATTTTGAATTCTTGGTGTCAGTGTGTCTCTCTTTTTCTATTTTTTTTAGAACACTTGCCATTTTATAAACCATAACAGAAGTTCCCCCTTTAGAACAGAGTGTACTAATAATAATAGTACTTGTTATATTTCTTCCAGGAAACTTTTCAACCTGAACGAGATTTTGTATTTATCATGGGAGAATCTTCTTTTTTATTTATTGTATTTATTTCTTGTTCTGAATCACTAAGCATTTTGTTTTTATTCATCTTTTCTTCTACTTGTTTCTCTACTATTTGTTTTTGTACTTCTATATATGGTTTCAACCTGTCCACAGAAACTTGAGTATCCATATCATTATTTATCTTAACCAGAAAATATTTAGGTGTTCACTGAAGGACTGTGTACGGACCTGAATAGGGTGCCTCCAATGGTCTTCGGACACAATCCATTCTAATCCAAATTTTATAAGTTTGAAGTTTTTCTGGGACATAAGATTTTACGGACTTATTAACTCTTTTGGTGAAGTCTCTCATATTAATTTGTGACATAGTTTTATGTAAATCTCTTGTGAACTTTTGAGTTATAGCCTCCTTGCTTGTGCTATCTATTAGTAGCTGTGGTAGCAAACATTGTGTGCCTGTAACAGCATAAAAAGGAGAAAAATCAGAGCTATTGGGCATACTGTGAATCCCAAGAAGTACTATTGGAAGAGCTGAGAGCCAGGACTCTTTTTGTGCTATATTAGCAGTTTTAATGGTCCTGTGCATTCTCTCAATCAAACCATTACATTGAGGATGATAAGCTGTCGTACGTAGTCTATAAAAACCAATTATTTTTGCTACTTCACGAAACAACTCACTTTCAAATTGTCAGTCTCTGTCGGTCATAACATGCAGTGGAACACTCCAACGTGTGACACACATGTTTATAAAAGCCTCAGCTACACTAGCTGCAGTGATTTCGCTGATGGGTTGTGCTTCTACCCAACAAGTTGTGCGGTCAATACATGTGAGGATATATCTATACGGGCTGATGTAACTGCTATTTAGGCTTTTTGCTGGTGGGAGTGGTCTTACTATATCTATGTGGACTGTATGAAATCTAGCTGATGGTATTTCTAATGTCTGTATAGATGATTTTGTATGTTTGTAGACCTTTGCTTGTTGGCAGGCTGTGCATGATGCACAAAAGTCTTTGATTGATTTATCCATGTTTGGCCAGTAATATCTAGCTTTAATCATCTTAATGGATGATTTAATGCCAGGGTGATTTATGGAATGGATACTATAGAATATGGACTCACGCAATTTAGATGGAACAAAAGGTCTGGGGTAAGACATTGATAAGTCACACCATATAAATTTATCTCCAGGTATGGTGAATTTATTTAAGTCCTGAAAGGATTGAATTTCTGTATCAAACGCCTGTGCTTCTGCAAGTGCAGGTAAATCACACACATCTATTTGTACAGCAAGAGTTGGTCAGGATAGACAATCAGCAACTATATTCTGACTACCTTTTACATGTTCAATATCTGAAATAAATTCTGTCAGGATAACTAATTGTCATTGTTGTCTGTCTGATTTAGTGGGGTTTAAACTATAAAATGTACCACACAATGGCTTATGGTCAGTTAAAAGTAGCACTTGGCGACCTTCTATGAGGTGACGGAAGTGCAGCACTGACAAATAAGCTGCTAAAAGTTCACGATCGAATGTAGAATATCTCATTTGTGTTTGTGTTAATTTTTTAGAGAAAAATCCAATCATATTGGATTTCCTTCTACCATTTGGTGCAATGCCACACTGACAGCATAATTACTACTGTCAGTGACTAATTGATAATTTGTACAGTTAGGTTCAGGGTGAGCTAATGAGGATGTATCATTAAGTTCCATAATTACAGAATTGAAAGATTGTCGTTCAGATTCATCTAATGTGAACAAGCCTTTAGGGGATAACCTCATTCTCTCAGATAGGGGTAAGACTATCTCTGAAAATTTTGGTATTAATTTTCTATAAAATCCTACCTTTCCAAGAAATCTGCAGAGCCCTTTTGCGTCCTTAGGGCAAGGAAAAGATTTTCATTCTTCTACTTTACTAGTTGTAGGTTTAATGCCATCTACACTAATATGAAAGCCTAAGAAATCTAGGGAAGTCACATTGAAAACAGATTTTGTGGCTGAAATTTTTAAATTGTATTCATTTAAAATATTAACAACAGTTTCAATGTCTTTTTTATGAGAAATCTCATCATTGCTGAAAATTAAAATGTCATCAATATATATAAAAACACAATCAATGTCTTCAAAAATTTTGTCCATATACCGTTGAAATGTAGCTGACGCATTTTTTAATCCAAACAGCATATAATTATATTCATAAAGACCAAATGGGGTGGTGAGAGCAGTTTTTGCTACATTGACCAGGATGCATTTTAATTTGGTGGTAGGCTGAAATCAAGTCGATTTTGGAGAATCGTCGTTTATTCGCAAGTTTTGCTGAAAAAGAGTTTATATTTGGTATAGGGTACCTGTCAGTCTTGGTTATGCTATTGAGAGAACGATAGTCTCCACAACATCTAAATCCTCCACTTAGATACTATATGTAGTGGGCTAGACCACTCGCTTTTGGAAAGGGAGATCACTCCGTTTTTTTGTAGGGTTTTAAATTCGCTATGCATGGCTTTCAGTTTTTCTACATTAAGCCGACTGGGTTTTGCAAATACTGGCGTATGGCTTCCTGTGTCAATTCTGTGGTAGATGCCACAGTGTTTTTTGTTACTGTTCTTATGTGGTATGATTAGGTTCGAATATTTTTCTTTAATCATGTTCTGTATGAATGACGGGAGCTCTGTTTCATTTACGATTAGATTCACCGCTGATGCAGATATTTTTAAACTCTTTCTCTGGGTTGTTGTAGTGTAATATAACAATCTGGCCCCACCCGAGGAAGTGATGCAAGCGATGGTGTTTCCCGTCGGTGAAGGGGTCGGCGAAACGACAAGACAGGTGTTTGTGAAATACATCCTGTCGAGGCCGGAGCGGATGTCGTTTGACCTTATTTCCGACAGCGGCGGAAATGACTACGGAGGCAAACAGAACAGGTGTCTCTGGGAATTACGTGGGCGAGGCAAAACCGGAAGGAAAGTCCCGGTTCTAAAAGACTATATAAAGACCTCGACACACGGATTCGCTAGCAGAGAACGGCCAGTGGAAGCAGAGAGACACCTCAGTCAAGACTACACTCCCGTCGACCCATTCTATGTGCGCTCTCACTCTTCCATTCTCTATTCCACACGGGTTCGTCGTCAAGAATAAAAATATAACCTTATATTTTTATATATGCGTGTTCTCGTTATTTTGTCGTCGTACGGCGATATATAACATACGCAAATTGGTGCCTAGTGACTTGCTGTTTTAAGACAACAACAACAACAAAACAGATAGATGCGAACTTGGTTACCACGGCGACAATTGAAATTCAACGGAATTAAAACTACCAGATAGAAGACGAAAATAGAAAGCAACCGGACGACCATAGACGACATCAACGAAAGGTAGGTGACTTTTGATTCGATCTTGTGTGTGTTCTGATCTTGTTCATAAGTTTATAATAAGTCTAATTAAAAAAAAAAAAAAAAAAAAAATGGAACAGCATACTTTTGCCGATTTTGTTCAAGGTCTGACCCTAGAATTGAGAAATGTGGCTTGTTCGGTGTCGAACAGTTTAAGGGGAGAATCTTTTTTAAAAAATATACAGCCATTAGCATGCAAAGAAGATGGTGGTTATAGTGCTTGGTTGGAGGATATGGAGAGGTATTTTAAAGTTGTGCGCGTGGCAGAAGAAGACAAGTGTCAGGCAGCTCTTCTCACAACAAGGGGAGCTGTTGGACACTATGTAGATAGACTAATCTCTAATAACCCACAACTCACATGGAAGGAGTTCAAAACTTCTTTAAAGGAATACCACGGATTGGTTTTAGACCCCGACGCACGGTTAGTCGAATTAGTGAACATTAAGCAGGGTAGAACAGAGGGGGTGCAGGACTACATGCAGAGAGTAGTACGCCTAGCGGAGAGCGCATATGTTGGGGTTGACGGGAGGAATGAAGTTGTGATAAAACAAGTTCTAGGATTTTTCATAAAAGGTCTAAGGGATCGGGAAATAAAGATGGCAGTTATGAAGGATGAGCCACAAACACTAGAGGCTGCCTATCAGAAAGCGTTATCTGAGTTGAGATGGAAAATTCGACTCGATGCAAACTCTGAATACAAAGAGGAGCCTATGGAAATTTGCCACTCTCGGAGACGGGTACCGATAGAAGCCGTAAGCCCCGCTGAATCTAATACTAATAATAATAGGAATAAGAACAATAGAAAAGTTGGTAATAGGGGAACTAAATACAAGACTCGTGAGCGGGAGAGGAACGGGAGCGTTGTTAGGTGTTGGAATTGTGGGAAAGAAGGCCACATAGCGAAATTTTGTAGACGCGCCCCGGGAAACGGCAGAGGTCCGTTCGTGCGACGCGCAACGAACGGAACAAGACGGTACCAACGCACATAGTTGGTAATATGGGCGCGCCAAATTCCATCTTTATTAGAATAGAACGTAGACCTTATAGGGCATTGGTAGATACGGGAGCAGAGGTATCGGTTATAAGCTGTAGGGTATTTAAAAAATTGCAACTGGGACTTGAACTGCAAAAGAGGGACATTAAACTTCGAACTGCGAATGGATCCCCGTTATACGTTGAAGGCCTTTGTCGTCTACAGGTCCAGATAGGAAGTAAGTCCATACCCCATGATTTTTTAGTCGTGAAAAATCTCAATAGAAACGTTATACTTGGCCGAGATTGGCTGATGCAGAACGGGGTGAGAATGTATTTCGATTTGGGGGCATTGAAGATTGGTGAAGAATACGTGGCATTAGAGGAGGATGTTCATATTTCCTCTATTGTTAGGTTAGCTCAAAAAGTAACATTAAGACCTCAACACCTGCATGCTTGTCTGGGATTAACCAGGCTGAGAAATGGACGTGGCAAAGAATATGAAATCGAAAAGCTGAGTAGTGGATATGTTAGCAACTTATGTGGTATATCAGTAGCCAACGCAGTTGTAAAAATGCCAAAGTCTCGTAAGTTTCAGTTGCTGATAATGAATAACACTAACCAGACAATCACTTTGAGACGGGGGTGTCCGCTGGCTAAATTGGAAAGGGCGGGTAATATTACTGAAATTACTATGCCCGATAAACAAAATAATAAAAGTCCTGATGTAGATTTGGAACAGGTACATGTACCGGAGGAATTCAAGCCTGAAATTAACAAATTGCTAAAAAGAAATAGGGACATGTTCGTTAGTGACGACAAGAACCTGGGCAGAACCGATACTGTGGAGATGCGTATCGATACTGGAACGCATGAGCCCATAAGAAAACGCCCATATCGCACACCCCTCAAACAAAGAAAGACAATGGATTCAGCAATCGACGAAATGATGCAGGCAGGTGTAATTGAGAGATCCAATAGCCCGTGGGGTTTTCCAGTAGTTTTAGTAGAGAAGAAAGACGGTGGTAAGAGATTTTGTGTAGACTTTAGAGCACTTAATAAGATTACAAAGAAATATGCTCGACCTCTTCCTGTCATCGATGATATACTGGCATCACTTGGTTCGGCAAGGTACTTTTCCAAGCTTGATTTAAAATCAGGGTACTGGCAAGTTAAGCTTCATGATGATGACAAAGAAAAAAGTGCATTCACCTGCCACAAGGGTCTGTTTCATTTTAATGTTACGCCATTTGGACTTGCAAACGCACCCGGCATCTTCCAGGAATTAATGTCAGTTGTTTTACAGGGACAGGAAGATTTTGCTCTGGCATATTTAGATGATATTCTGATATTTTCAAATACGGTGGAAGATCATTTAAAACATATAGACACAGTCTTGAGTAGTCTACGTAAGCACAACCTTAAACTGAAGCCAGCTAAGTGTGAGTTCTTTAAGAAAGAGACCCAATACCTGGGGTTCAAGATAAGTGAAGAGGGAATACAACCAGACCTCAATAAAGTCAAGGCTATAAAGTCAGTTTCTACTCCAACCACTGTTAGGCAAGTAAGAGCTTTTATTGGGATGACCTCATACTATCGCCGCTTTATTAGAAATTTCTCTGATATAGCCGAACCGCTGGTCAATTTGACAAGGAAATATGCACGATTCCAATGGGACGATGCTTGCCAAACCGCTTTCGATACACTAAAAACAAAGCTCGCGGAGATGGTAACACTAGCCTATCCCAACCCAAATAAGGCGTATAGATTATATACTGACGCATCCGATCAATCGATTGGCGCATGCCTATCCCAGGTGGTGTACGATAAGGAAAATAGGAAGGATGTAGAAAAACCAATTTATTTATTGTCCCATAAATTAAGTGACACACAAACGAGGTGGTCAACTATAGAGAAAGAGGCTTATGCCATACACTATGCTCTTCAAAAACTGAATCACTACCTGCATGGCGCAACATTCACAATATACACTGATCATAGGCCCCTGGAGCACTTAACTCGCCCATACAAAATAAGAAGATACAGACTTGGGCTCTGAGCATGTCTGGCTACAATTGCAGCATACAGTATCTTAAGGGTAAGGATAATGTTTGCGCGGATCTCTTATCACGCGCTGTTGATGTGAACGAAGACCATATTGCTTCTCCAGTAGATATAGATGATAGAAATTACTTGGTTAGTGTTATAAACTCCAACCTAATGGAGCCGGAAGAATTAGCAGCCCATAAAAATGTCGGAAATTCATCAGAGGCACCCGAACGGCCTACATTGAAAGGAATAGACATAATCAGGGAGCAAGAATCAGACAAAAACATCTTAGACCTGAAGATTAGATTACGAAATGGTAGGGCTACCAAAGCAGAACAGAAGATATATAGTAATGGATGAGGTGGTGTACTATTTGTCTCAACCTGATGATGAACCCCTCATCAGGCTGTATGTACCATCTCACCTTAGAAAAAGTGTGCTAGTTCAATACCATGATGACAGTGGCCATATGGGGGTGGATAAGACATTCCACTCAATAAAACAAAAGTATTTCTGGCCTTGTTTACTTAGAGAAATAAATGATTTCGTAGGTAAATGTATCCCGTGTCAGACAAGAAACCTAAAGAGGCAGCAACCCCACATACAATGTGACTTCCCTCCTTTTCCTTTCGCAAAGGTTGCTTTAGATGTCTCAGGACCCTACCCAAAGACCCATTCAGGTAACCAATACATAGTTACATTCATAGATATGTACAGTGGTTGGCCGGAGGCATTTGCGGTTACTAACAAGAAGGCAGAAGCAGTGGTGCATCTCTTAGTTGACGAAATTTTCCCCAGATTTGGGACACCACTTCAGCTTTTAACTGATAATGGGCCAGAAAATGTCAACAGGGTAATGAAAAAGACATTAGAAGACCTAAATGTACACCATGTGACAACTTCTTTTTATCACCCCCAGAGCAACGGTAAGGTTGAGAGGTTTCACAGAACAATGCATGATGTTCTAGCAAAAAAAATCGGCAACAACGAACAGTCGTGGGATATTTACATTAACCAAATGTTGGCGGCTATCCGGTTTCATGTGAGCGAGACCACTAAGTTTTCACCGTATTACTTGCTCTACAACAGGGATGTTATTTTGCCCTTGGACAATATACTGAGGCCTCGTCGCATATTATGGTGATGAGCATCACCAAATTGCACTACAGGAAATGCATCGTAGCTTCACTTTAGTTAGGAATAATATAAGAAAAGCGAGGAGAGCCGCGATAGATAAGTCGCGTGGTAAGACGAAAAATACAACTTTTGAGGTTGGTGATTTGGTGTACTATAAGAATCACCAAAAGAAAGGGAAGTTAGATGTGCGCTGGCGGCCATTATCAACGCCGAGGTGATTCAGCACCTTATGACCAACGGGCTTCTCTCTGACAAACAGTATGGGTTTCGCTTCACCAGGTCTACTGCTGATATGCTAACGACCATTACCGAGTACATATACCAGGCACTCGACAAGAATGGTGAAGCCCGAACCGTTGCCTTGGATATCTCCAAAGCATTCGACAGGGTCTGGCATGCTGGCCCCTTGTGCAAACTGCGGAGCTATGGGATAACTGGACATCTGTTTGACCTCATCCAGTCCTTCCTCTCTAACCGCACATTAAAGGTGGTATTAAATGGGCATGCCTCCCAAAACTACCAGACGAACGCGGGCGTCCCTCAAGGTTCTATCCTAGGCCCCACGCTCTTTCTGATCTACATTAATGATCTCCCCGACACCATTAGATCCCAAGTTGGCATGTATGCCGACGACACAACGATCTACTCCCGCATCGATCAGAAACCAGGTCTGGACGACAAAGTGAACCTCGCTGCCGCACTTGAAAGGGACCTCCAATCCGTAGTGACCTGGGGTAGGAAATGGTTGGTATTTATTTATCTGTATAAATACAAATTATGGCACAAGGCCGAAAAATGGGGAGGGGGAACAAAACTTGGGATGGTCTTCCGTAACTCTATCCTATACCTAGCTAATCCGATTCACGACCCATACATACGTTACAATTTTCTCATTCACCATAAAAATTTGTCCATCAACACTCATACCTATCATGCACCAAAATACCGCAAAACATACCGAGGACCTACAAAACTCCCCAAATGTACATAAAAATTTGTGGTTTTACAATATTTACAATAGTGTACAAAAATAACTTTAAAAATTTGTACATGAAATGACATGATGGGAAGGGGGAATGAAGAAACAAAAAATCCCCAAAACAAAAAACAATTTCAAATGAATATATATACACAGTGTTAGTAAGACCCAAACACACCCACATAAATAAAGAGGCCGCTGTATTCTGCCTTAAAAGACAGAATCAAGAGGCTCTCTTTATAAAGGGGAATGGAGAAGCAGGGTACAAAATAAATGGGACTGGAGAATATATAAGGCTGACCCAGCCGAGTATGAAAACGGGACAAAATAACAATGGACAATGGGAATCTCGAACTGGATCATAACAAAAGCAATGGAGCCGGGAACAGGCTAGGACAAACACATTCACTCACATTAACTAGGTACAAAAAGAAGTCTTACCTTAACCACGGGAGGGGTTCCAAAGGAATCCACCCCGATGCGACTAGCAGATCTAAAAGAGAAAATCAAGGCTAGCCCCGGTCACACGAACCAGGCTCGCTGCATATATCCACCTTTCGCCAAAGTCTGTCGGGTGCAGCCGTTTCCGTTCAGTTCTAATCTTCATTTTGAGCTGGTGCTCAAAATATCGGATTAGATCCTGATCCGAAAGACGACCGCCCCGCAAGACTTCCTCCAGACGCGTCATCCAAATCACCATTCTAGCCGTGGCCAGTAGCGACAGAAACACCATCCGCTTCACTCCAGAGTACGGGGGCGACACATTGTCCACAGCGTATGCGCGATCAATGAGCACAAGCTCCCGCGGCGCGATACGAGCAGTCAACTCGCCGACACGCGCCCACAACGGGCGAACGCGCGAACAATGGAAGAAGGCGTGCGCCGACGTCTCCTTGATTCCAAGGTCGCAACGTTCACAATCTGGCAAATCCGCCAGGCCCATTGCGAAACGCTTGTCATTGAGAGACAAACCATTCCGAGCCAATCGCCAGGTCAGAGAAAACTCAGAGTTGCTGAGCCAATCCGCACCTGGCGCCCAAGACCAATGAGAGCGATACTCCTCTCTCGACATGCCGAGCTTACTCCACAGTTTATCCTTCACGGCGCCCTCCACTAATCCCCGATAGAAGATTCTCCTAGGCCGTGAAAGGTCACTGGACCATGGAATGGCCCGAAGGGCCGTCAGACATTCGAGCAGGAATTTCGGCCGCCCCCAAGGCCTATTGCTAGTCCTTAGGAGCGGGGGAGTGATAGTGAGGCTAGGGAACATGTCCCTCACTACCCCCGCAAGCAACCGATCTTCCGACAACGCGCGCCTGAGAAATACCAACCTCGAAGCGAGCACGTGGCTCCTCAAGTGCGGCATTCCCAGACCCCCATGACACGGACGGAGGCAACAGACTCCTTTGTCGACCATGTGTTTGCGTCCTCTCCACAGAAAGGAGAATAGCAAACGCTCGAGCGCCTTCTCATGATCGTCACAAAGGGGAAGTACAGACAGCCGGTAAAGGATCCTGGGAAAGAGGTATGTGTTACACACCTCCGCCAGGCCCTTCACGGAGAGACTCCGTCGACGCCAAATCTCGACCGACGCGCCGACCTTTGCCTGTACTTCTGACCAGTTTTTCTCCAACTGTAAGTCCGGACCGAACCAAACTCCGAGGAGCTTGACCGGCCCGTCCGTCCAGTCGAAGGGCCCCGGGAGGGAAACACCCTTCCAGGCACCTAACCGCAAGCCGGACGACTTGTCGCGGTTAATTCTGGCCCCTGTTACCTGTTCGTACCGTTCAAGCGCCTTCTGTACCGCCCTTATGTCCCTGCGGGAGGACACAAAGGTCGTTACGTCATCGGCGTACGCGGAAACCCTGGCTCGAGCTCCACCAGGGACAGCAATTCCACGCAGGACCGGACTGCACGCCTCGTCCCTTAGCCGGCGAAGTAGCGGCTCCAACGCCAGGACGTAAAGGAGAGGCGACAGTGGACAACCCTGTCGGACCGACCTAGACAGCGCGAAAGCGCTCGACAGCTTCCCGTTCACCTGTACCACAGCCTTGGGGGAGCGATACAGAAGGCTAATCCAGCGGCTGAAGTCGGGTTTGAATCCGGCGGCCTGCAGGACAGCAGCCAGGTAGCCATGGTCAATCCTATCAAATGCCTTGGACTGATCCAAATTGATCAGCGCGGCCTCTTCGTCGTCTTCTACACCCTCTACGATCGTGCGAATCAAGTGCAGGTTGCTCTGAATTGTTCGTCCCTTCACAGAACAAGTCTGATCCGGTTCCAACAGAGACTCGGCAACTAGCTGCAAGCGATTCGTCAGGATCTTGGCCAAAATCTTTAACTCTGTGTTTAGCAGAGTTATGGGCCTGTAATCATCTAATCCCCGCCCAACCTTCTTGCCTTTTCTCAACAGCGTGATCACGCCCCTGGTGATCCGACCGGGGATGGACCCCTGCCGAAACCAGTGGTTGAACACGACAGTCAAGATCGGGACAAAAAGGTGCGACATCCTCAAGTACAATTCATAGGGCAAACCATCCAAACCTGGCGACTTGCCACTGCCGGTCTTCTTCAAAGCCGCGTAGACTTCGTCCTCCGTAATCTCCCCTTCGCAGCTAGCCGCTTCAGCCGGCAAAAGCCGGGGAAAGTCAGCCAAATAGCTGCGAAACTCCTCGTCACGGAGACCAGGCTCCTTGGTAAACCGGTGTTCGAAATGCTGCCGGAACGCCTCGCACATGTCGTCAGTGGACCGAAGGAGATGCCCCTCCGGGTCGCGCACCTCTCGAATGTACCGATCGCCGGCCCGACGAATTTCTTCCTTGCGCAGTTCTGCGCCCATGTTCACAGCTTCGGAAGACATCTTGCTTAACTTATGTCTAATTACCTGGCCCATATAGCGCTCGCTAGTCGTGCGCCTCAGGGCCTCCCTGGCTAAGGCTATCTCTAGGGGATCCCCACCAGCCTCCGCCCGGGCGAAATTAGCTCTAAGTGTCTTTGCCTTCGCAGCCTTATCTAGGTTGAGCCGTTGGCTATATTTGGTGGCGAAAGACCTAATGGTGTCCTTAAGACTAACCCACCACTTATTCCCAATGACTCGCCCAATTAACGCCCGCTGAACTACTCTTGTCAGCTGGTCACGAAAGTCCCGCCTGTCCAGTAAGGACTGATTGAACTTCCAATAACCAGCCAACCTAGGCCTAAAGTCTAACACCACACGGGCACAAACGAGTTTGTGGTCCGTGTAGCCTAACCAGTGGAACGTTGGACATTCTAAGAAGTCTATGTCGGCCACTCTCACTAACATCCTATCCAGGTACGCAGATACCCGGGTAGAAGGCCAATTAAGCGCCCACGTCCACATACTCCCATCCGGATGATCGACCCGGTATCTATCGACGAGACCAAATTCGTCGATCAGATCAACCAGGCTACGATCATCATTCCTCCCGCTAGCGCCCCTTCCTCTATCCCATTTGGGGGTTAGGATGGCATTCCAGTCCCCAACTAAGATTAGCCGTGTTGAATCCACCATAAAGGGCTCCAACAGCCGAAAGAAAGAGACTCGCTCACCTTGCTTATTGAGCGCATAAACCACAATCAACCGGAACGATTTGCTTTTCACTGCAATATCGGCCACGATCAGCCGGCCCTCGGCACCGACATGGACAAGGTCAATCCTCGCATCCAGGGTCCGCTTGACCAGCAAAGAAACACCTCTGGCCTGCCGGCTCCCATATGCTGAATAGACGACAAAGTCGTTAGACAGCACACACGAGTCGACTTCGCAAACAAAGTGAGTCTTGGATCGCGGCCACATCCACGCCGAAGGACAAGAGGTCACGAAGCAGGCGAGCCGCCTTACTCCGATCCCTCAAGCCCTTCGCATTCAAGCTGGCTATCTTAATAGACATCTTTTAGTTCTGAAAAAGAAAAAACAAAGAACATGCAACAAAGGCACTAGTCGCATACCGGGTAAAAATCTCTGGTCGAAGGGACCCCGACGGACTGTCCTAGGGACCCTGTTCCTACATCGGACGTAATCCGTCCGTCTAGGACAATGCCGCCGACGTCCGTGGGGTACATTAGTTTTACCACCCTATATAAGCAGGGGTGGAGCAAAACCGGGAACCTCCCAGCACAGTTTTTAGCCATTTTTTTCAGGTCCGGCGTGTTCTCCTTGACCATTGTAATGTTCTCAAAATACTTCTTAGCTTCCGAAATGTGGTCCCAGACCCTCAGGTTGCCACCGGTATTTCTTACCAGGGTGATGACACCTGGGGCCTGGGGAAAGTTCCTCGGATCCTCCGTGGACAAATCATTCACTGACGTTAGCCTTAACAAAGGCTTTAGTAGTTTCCGCCTCTGCGAGGACCACTCCGAGGCAATGTCCGGGTTGACTCTTAGGAGCTCATCCCCATGGGGCAGGCCTTTTTTCTTTTTGGCCCGAGTGGGAGTGGGCACAGGAGCAGGGGAGGGGGTGGGGGTTGGTGAAAGCTGCTTCAAGGGGGTCAATTTGAAGGTCGGGGACTGGGAGGCTTTACGCGGGGAAGAGGGAAGGCTCCTCGCTTTCTGAGCGTAAGACATCCTTGCCGGAGAGACCGGCAACGAAACACATTTAGGTTTGGTACTCCTCTCCCGACTTCTCTCCCTACTCCGGCTCCTTCTGCGACTCTTGGATGTTTCGTGTCGCTCCTCCTCGAACTCCCTTCCACGTTTTAGGGAGCCCGACCGCTCAACCTCCATTTTCTCCGGTCTTGGGGGAGATTTGCCTTGCTTCTCTTGCTTGGAGGGCGATTTCTCCACCGTTGACTCCTTCGGTTTTGCCGGAGCCTTGGCGGGTGACGGTGCCTTTGATGGTGAAGGCGTCTTTGATTTTTTCCTTGCCACCACCTGCCACTCGCCCTCCTTGTTAGCTACTGGTCCTGGTGCAGGGGCTGCAGGAACTGGTTTCGGCGATGGAGGCGCAGGCTTCGTTTTATCCGCCTGCTGCTTGGATGACTTGGTGTCGGGGGCCGGCTTCTTCGTTGTGCACGTCTTGGCAACGTGGTCCGCCGCCCCACACACCCAACAGCAAGGCTTCCTGCCCTCAACAATCACGAAAATCGTCCTCTTCCGGCACGTCAAGATGTTGGGGATTTCCGCTGCCTTTTCTTTTGATAGTGTTACCTGCAGGGTCATATCCCCTGTTAAGTAACCAGCTTTAGAACGTCCCGAGGAGACCTCGGCCACCCTTCCAAATGTGGCGAAATACGCCCCTATATGATCCTCGGTGATGTCCATGGGGACGCCGTGCAAGGTAATCTTCAACTTGCGCGTCCCCATGTATTCCGTCAGTAGAATCACTTTTTCTGTCTCTAGGGTGACCCCGGCCAACTGCTTGGCCTCCTCGGACGTTCCCAGCAGTACGTCCCACACCGCATTACTTCTTCGGGCCACTGCTTTTGCTCTGATGTCGAGAACCTTGATGGCCTCCTCTACACTTTCTCTACTGACCCCGACAACCTTCTTCAATTTGGGGTCCTTGGTAATCAGCGTAATTATCCGGGACTCAATATCTGCCAACTGCTCAGGCACCGATAGCAGTTCTGTGCCTTGAATATAGTTGGCGTATTTTTCTTTGAGACCCTCATAATATTCCTCTCCTTTCTTGAGGGCTTTACCTCCTTTCCATCCAGGGGTTGAAGGCTTCGGAGATCCTGGTCCTGGTAATCCTGGAGAAGTTGGTACTGCCGTTGAAACTGTAGATGGTAGTGAAGGGGGATTATCCCGTGGCGGTATTTGCCAATCCCCCTCCTTTCCTCCCACCGAGGCCGTGGTGGGAGGAACGATCTCATCAGGCCTATCGGAGGCCATTGCCTCCTAAGAGGCTAAGCGCGAGACACCTGCCTCCGGTGTTTCGCGTCCTTCGCAGGTCGCTACTTTACGCGGCCCAAGCTATGAACTTGGGTGGAGAACAAAAATGCCACACTAGACCAAAGAGATAGCAAATATCACTGCGGAACAGATACTACACTTTGATCTTAAACCAAAAACCACAAAACACAAGTCTGGTGGGAAATGGTTGGTATTTATTTATTTTGAAAATACAAAATTATGGCACGAGGCCGAAAAATGGGAGGGGGAACAAAAACTTGGGATGGTCTTCCGTAACTCTATCCTATACCTAGCTAATCAGATTCACGACCCATACATACGTTACAATTTTCTCATTCACCATAAAAATTTGTCCATCAACACTCATACCTATCATGCACCAAAATACCGCAAAACATACCGAGGACCTACAAAACTCCCCAAATGTACATAAAAATTTGTGATTTTACAATATTTACAATAGTGTACAAAAATAACTTTAAAAATTTGTACATGAAATGACATGATGGGAAGTGGGTATGAAGAAACAAAAAATCCCCAAAACAAAAAACAATTTCAAATGAATATATATACACAGTGTTAGTAAGACCCAAACACACCCACATAAATAAAGAGGCCGCTGTATTCTGCCTTAAAAGACAGAATCAAGAGGCTCTCTTTCTAAAGGGGAATGGAGAAACCGGGTACAAAATAAATTGGACTGGAGAATATATAAGGCTGACCCAGCCGAGTATGAAAACGGGACAAAATAACAATGGACAATGGGAATCTCGAACTGGATCATAACAAAAGCAATGGAGCCGGGAACAGGCTAGGACAAGCACATTCACTAACATTAACTAGGCACAAAAAAGACTTCTTACCTTAACCACGGGAGGGGTTCCAAAGGAATCCACCCCGATGCGACTAGCAGATCTAAAAGAGAAAATCAAGGCTAGCCCCGGTCACGCGAACCAGGCTCGCCGCATACACCCACCTTTCGCTGAACTCTGTCGGGTGCAGCCGTTTCCGTTCAGTTCTAATCTTCATTTTGAGCTGGTGCTCAAAATATCGGATTAGATCCTGATCCGAAAGACGACCGCCCCGCAAGACTTCCTCCAGACGCGTCATCCAAATCACCATTCTAGCCGTGGCCAGTAGCGACAGAAACACCATCCGCTTCACTCCAGAGTACGGGGGCGACACATTGTCCACAGCGTATGCGCGATCAATGAGCACAAGCTCCCGCGGCGCGATACGAGCAGTCAACTCGCCGACACGCGCCCACAACGGGCGAACGCGCGAACAATGGAAGAAGGCGTGCGCAGACGTCTCCTTAATTCCAAGGTCGCAACGTTCACAATCTGGCAAATCCGCCAGGCCCATTGCGAAACGCTTGTCATTGAGAGACAAACCATTCCGAGCCAATCGCCAGGTCAGAGAAAACTCAGAGTTGCTGAGCCAATCCGCACCTGGCGCCCAAGACCAATGAGAGCGATACTCCTCTCTCGACATGCCGAGCTTACTCCACAGTTTATCCTTCACGGCGCCCTCCACTAATCCCCGATAGAAGATTCTCCTAGGCCGTGAAAGGTCACTGGACCATGGAATGGCCCGAAGGGCCGTCAGACATTCGAGCAGGAATTTCGGCCGCCCCCAAGGCCTATTGCTAGTCCTTAGGAGCGGGGGAGTGATAGTGAGGCTAGGGAACATGTCCCTCACTACCCCCGCAAGCAACCGATCTTCCGACAACGCGCGCCTGAGAAATACCAACCTCGAAGCGAGCACGTGGCTCCTCAAGTGCGGCATTCCCAGACCCCCATGACACGGACGGAGGCAACAGACTCCTTTGTCGACCATGTGTTTGCGTCCTCTCCACAAACAGGAGAATAGCAAACGCTCGAGCGCCTTCTCATGATCGTCACAAAGGGGAAGTACAGACAGCCGGTAAAGGATCCTGGGAAAGAGGTATGTGTTACACACCTCCGCCAGGCCCTTCACGGAGAGACTCCGTCGACGCCAAATCTCGACCGACGCGCCGACCTTTGCCTGTACTTCTGACCAGTTTTTCTCCAACTGTAAGTCCGGACCGAACCAAACTCCGAGGAGCTTGACCGGCCCGTCCGTCCAGTCGAAGGGCCCCGGGAGGGAAACACCCTTCCAGGCACCTAACCGCAAGCCGGACGACTTGTCGCGGTTAATTCTGGCCCCTGTTACCTGTTCGTACCGTTCAAGCGCCTTCTGTACCGCCCTTATGTCCCTGCGGGAGGACACAAAGGTCGTTACGTCATCGGCGTACGCGGAAACCCTGGCTCGAGCTCCACCAGGGACAGCAATTCCACGCAGGACCGGACTGCACGCCTCGTCCCTTAGCCGGCGAAGTAGCGGCTCCAACGCCAGGACGTAAAGGAGAGGCGACAGTGGACAACCCTGTCGGACCGACCTAGACAGCGCGAAAGCGCTCGACAGCTTCCCGTTCACCTGTACCACAGCCTTGGGGGAGCGATACAGAAGGCTAATCCAGCGGCTGAAGTCGGGTTTGAATCCGGCGGCCTGCAGGACAGCAGCCAGGTAGCCATGGTCAATCCTATCAAATGCCTTGGACTGATCCAAATTGATCAGCGCGGCCTCTTCGTCGTCTTCTACACCCTCTACGATCGTGCGAATCAAGTGCAGGTTGCTCTGAATTGTTCGTCCCTTCACAGAACAAGTCTGATCCGGTTCCAACAGAGACTCGGCAACTAGCTGCAAGCGATTCGTCAGGATCTTGGCCAAAATCTTTAACTCTGTGTTTAGCAGAGTTATGGGCCTGTAATCATCTAATCCCCGCCCAACCTTCTTGCCTTTTCTCAACAGCGTGATCACGCCCCTGGTGATCCGACCGGGGATGGACCCCTGCCGAAACCAGTGGTTGAACACGACAGTCAAGATCGGGACAAAAAGGTGCGACATCCTCAAGTACAATTCATAGGGCAAACCATCCAAACCTGGCGACTTGCCACTGCCGGTCTTCTTCAAAGCCGCGTAGACTTCGTCCTCCGTAATCTCCCCTTCGCAGCTAGCCGCTTCAGCCGGCAAAAGCCGGGGAAAGTCAGCCAAATAGCTGCGAAACTCCTCGTCACGGAGACCAGGCTCCTTGGTAAACCGGTGTTCGAAATGCTGCCGGAACGCCTCGCACATGTCGTCAGTGGACCGAAGGAGATGCCCCTCCGGGTCGCGCACCTCTCGAATGTACCGATCGCCGGCCCGACGAATTTCTTCCTTGCGCAGTTCTGCGCCCATGTTCACAGCTTCGGAAGACATCTTGCTTAACTTATGTCTAATTACCTGGCCCATATAGCGCTCGCTAGTCGTGCGCCTCAGGGCCTCCCTGGCTAAGGCTATCTCTAGGGGATCCCCACCAGCCTCCGCCCGGGCGAAATTAGCTCTAAGTGTCTTTGCCTTCGCAGCCTTATCTAGGTTGAGCCGTTGGCTATATTTGGTGGCGAAAGACCTAATGGTGTCCTTAAGACTAACCCACCACTTATTCCCAATGACTCGCCCAATTAACGCCCGCTGAACTACTCTTGTCAGCTGGTCACGAAAGTCCCGCCTGTCCAGTAAGGACTGATTGAACTTCCAATAACCAGCCAACCTAGGCCTAAAGTCTAACACCACACGGGCACAAACGAGTTTGTGGTCCGTGTAGCCTAACCAGTGGAACGTTGGACATTCTAAGAAGTCTATGTCGGCCACTCTCACTAACATCCTATCCAGGTACGCAGATACCCGGGTAGAAGGCCAATTAAGCGCCCACGTCCACATACTCCCATCCGGATGATCGACCCGGTATCTATCGACGAGACCAAATTCGTCGATCAGATCAACCAGGCTACGATCATCATTCCTCCCGCTAGCGCCCCTTCCTCTATCCCATTTGGGGGTTAGGATGGCATTCCAGTCCCCAACTAAGATTAGCCGTGTTGAATCCACCATAAAGGGCTCCAACAGCCGAAAGAAAGAGACTCGCTCACCTTGCTTATTGGGCGCATAAACCGCAATCAACCGGAACGATTTGCTTTTCACTGCAATATCAGCCACGATCAGCCGGCCCTCGGCACCGATATGGACAAGGTCAATCCTCGCGTCCAGGGTACGCTTGACCAGCAAAGAAACACCTCTGGCTTGCCGGCTCCCATATGCTGAATAGACGACAAAGTCGTTAGACAGCACACACGAGTCGACTTTGCAAACAAAGTGAGTCTCTTGGATCGCGGCCACATCCACGCCGAAGGACAGGAGGTCACGAAGCAGGCGAGCCGCCTTACCCCGATCCCTCAGACCCTTCGCATTCAAGCTGGCTATCTTAATAGACATCTTTTAAACCTGAAACGAGAAAAAGAAAAACATGCAACAAAGGCTCTCTAATCGCATACGGGACGGAAATCTTTGGCAGATAGGACCCCGACGGTCTGTCCTAGGGACCCAGTTCCTACATCGGACGTAATCCGTCCGTCTAGGACAATCCCGCCGACGTCCGTGGGGTACATTAGTTTTACCACCCTATAAAGAGAGCGGTGGAGTAAAACAGGGAACCTCCCCGCACAATTTCTAGACATTTTCTTTAGTTCCGGCGTATTAGATTTGTACATGGATATTTTCGGGTACAACTTCTCGGCCTCATTTATATGGTCCCAGACCCTCAGGTTACCCCCAGTGCTGCGCACTAGGGTGATTACTCCTGGGGCCTGGGGAAAGTTCCTGGGGTCCTCTATTGACAGGTTGTCCACAGAGGTCAACTTCAAGAGTGGCTTCAAAAGTTTACGTCTTTGTGAAGACCACTCTGCTGAAATGTCTTCGTCTATTTTCATTAGAGCCTCCCCCCGGGGCAGTGCTTTTTTCTTTTTTGCCCGAGAGGGAGTGGGCATCGGAGAAGGGGAGGGAGTGGGGGTTACAGAAACTGATTTTAGGGGGGTCAATTTAAAGGTTGGGGACTGGGAAGCTTTCCGCGGGGACGAGGGAAGGCTCCTTGCCTTTTCGGCGTACGATTTTCTCTCTGGAGATGCTGGGAGTGAAGAGCACTTTGGTGTCCTTGAAGTCTTTTCTCTGCTTCTGCTCCTCCGCCGACTCTTAAGTGTCTCATGCCGCTCCTCCTCCTCCTCCTCTCTACCGCGTTTTAGTGAGGCCGATCTCTCCGTCTCCATCATTTCCGGTTCCGGCTTTTGGGGGGGTTTCTTCTCCTTCCCCTGCTTGCAGGGCGATTTAGCCAAAGCGGCCTCCTTTGGCTTTGCAAGTGCTTTGGTTGGCGAAGGCATCTTCGATGGCGAAGGCGTTTTTGACTTCTTCCTCGCCACCACCTGCCAATCGCCCTCCTTGTTCGCCCCTGGTACTGGTGTTGATGTTGGTGGTGCTAGTGTTGGTGCTGCTAGTGATGCTGGAGTCGGTACATCCGGCTTCTTGGTTGGCTGGGTCTTTGGGGCCGGATTCTTGGCCGGGCATGCCTTGGCGACATGGTCCGCCGCCCCACAGACCCAACAGCAAGGTTTCCTGCCCTCCACAATCACAAATATGGCGCGCTTCCTGCAGGTGAGGATGTTGGGAATTTCCTTAATTTGTTCCTTTGAAAGGGTCACCTGCAGGGCCATATCTCCGGTCAGGAAACCCGCCTTTGACCGCATTGATGAGACCTCGGCCACCTTACCATATTGGGCGAAGAAAGCGCCGATATGGTTCTCTGAAATGTCTATAGGGACGCCGTGCAACGTGATCTTTACCTTGCGCGTCCCCATGTATTCTGTATGAAACAGGAGGGTCTTGGTTTCAAGAACCACTCCAATCAAACTCTTCGCCTCCTCCGACGAGCCAAGCAGGACATCCCAGCTTGCATTGCTTCGCCTCGCCACTGCCCTGGCCCTGATGTTGAGGGCATTGATGGCTTCTTCCAGGCTATCCCTGCTTATGCCGACAAACTTCTGGGTCTTCCTGTCTTTCGAGATGAGGGTTATTATTCTGGCCTCGATGTCGGCCAACTCCTCGGGCACCGACAACAGCTCCGTGCCCTTAATATAGTTGGCATACTTCTGCCTCATACCTTCGTAATAATCTTCCCCCTTTTTGGGAACCTTTCCTCCTTTCCATCCGGAGGTAGAAGGTTTGGGGGAACCAGGAGCTGGTGGAACTGCTGCCGGTGCCTGTACTCCTGCCGGCGTCGGTACTACTGCTGGTTCTGCTGCTGCTACTACAGGTACTGAAGGGGGATTATCCCGTGGCGGTAGCTGCCAATCCCCCTCCTTTCCTCCCACCGAGGCCGTGGTGGGAGGAACGACTTCCTCTGGCCTATTGGAGGCCATAGCCTCTCAAGAGGCCGAACACCGGACAAATGTCTTCCGGTGTTTCGCGTCCTTCGCAGGTCGCTACTTTGCGCTGGCCTGAGCAATAAACTCAGGCTGGAAAACACTTGCCCAAGAAACAAAGTGAAAGCAAATATCACTGCGGAACAGATACTACACTTTGATCTTAAACCAAAAACCACAAAACAAAAGTCTGGTGGGAAATGGTTGGTATTTATTTATTCGTATAAATACAAATTATGGCACAAGGCCGAAAAATGGGGAGGGGGAACAAAACTAGGGATGGTCTTCCGTAACTTTATCCTATACCTAGCTAATCAGAATCACGACCCATACATACGTTACAATTTTCTCATTCACCATAAAAATTTGTCCATCAACACTCATACCTATCATGCACCAAAATACCACAAAACATACTGAGGACCTACAAAACGCCCCAAATGTACATAAAAATTTGCGATTTTTACAATATTTACAATAGTGTACAAAAATAACTTTAAAAATTTTCACATGAAATGACATGATGGGAAGGGGGTATGAAGAAACAAAAATCCCCAAAATAAAAACAATTTCAAATGAATAGCATATACATGGTGTTAGTAAGACCCAAACACACCCACATAATTAAAGAGGCCGCTGTATTCTGTCTTAAAAGACAAAATCAAGAAGCACTCTTTCTAAGGGGAATGGAGAAGCAGGGAACAAAAATAAATTGGACTGGAGAATATATAAGGCTGACCCAGCCGAGAATGAAAACGTGACAAAATAATAATGGACAATGGGAAACTCGAACTGGATCATAACAAAAGCAATGGAGCCGGGAACAGGCTAGGACAAACACATTCACTCACATTAACTAGGCACAAAAAAGACTTCTTACCTTAACCACGGGAGGGGTTCCAAAGGAATCCACCCCGATGCGACTAGCAGATCTAAAAGAGAAAATCAAGGCTAGCCCCGGTCACGCGAACCAGGCTCGCTGCATATATCCACCTTTCGCCAAAGTCTGTCGGATGCAGCCGTTTCCGTTCAGTTCTAATCTTCATTTTGAGCTGGTGCTCAAAATATCGGATTAGATCCTGATCCGAAAGACGACCGCCCCGCAAGACTTCCTCCAGAAATGGAAATGGTGGGAAATGGTTGGTATTTATTTATTTGTACCAAAATACAAATTATGGCTCAAGGCCGAAAAATGGGGAGGGGGAACAAAACTTGGGATGGTCTTCAGTAACTATCCTATACCTAGCTAATCAGATTCACGACCCATACATACGTTACAATGATTCTCAATGGTGGGAAATGGTTGGTAAATTTCAATGCCTCCAAAACAAAGCTGTTATCAACTAACCACCATAGACAATCGCATCTACCTCCCATTAGCATGGGACAGGCTAGCCTCTCAGAGAGTAAAATACTACGCCTCCTTGGCCTTACACTCTCGGCGGACCTCAAATGGAATGACTATATTGAATCCATTGCCAAATCTGCTGCTATGAAAGTCGGCTCTCTGTGCAGGGCCCGGAAATTTTTCCCACCTGAAACTATTCTGCACATATACAAATCTACCATCCGCCCGTGTATTGAATATTGCTGCCATATCTGGTCGGGTGCCCCTGCTGCTCTCCTTGGGCTTCTTGACAAAATACAAAGGAGGATCTGTAACGTGGTTGATACTGACTTGGCAGACCGGCTGCAGCCGCTCTCACACCGGCGTGATGTAGCTTCCCTGTGCCTCTTCTACAAGTACTTTCATGGCTTCTGCTCCGATGAGCTTAGATCACTGGTGCTGCCTAAGCACGAATTTACACGAGATACTAGATTAGCAACTAGGTCCCACCCTTTTACAGTTAAACAAATAAGATGTAACCGTAAATTCTACTCCAACAGCTTCTTTTCTCGCGCTTCCCGCCTGTGGAACTCCCTTCCACAAGTCTGCTTTCCCGACAGTTACAATCTCCAGGTGTTTAAATGTAGGGTCAATAGACACCTCCTATCACACTAACTCCCAACTATTCTCACAACACTCTCATCTACCCAACCCTCATTCTCGGTATCCTCACCCGCCTATCACCCACCCTCTGTTATTTCCTATATTTAATCAGCCTTTCTCCACTCTACGTAGCCCCCTGCACAGTAGTGGCAGTGACATGCCTTGCTCGGGGTGAAACGCTTATAAAAAAAAAAAAAAAAAAAAAAAAAAAAAATTGAAAAGACTGGCCCGGTCTCTTATAGAATTAGAGATCAGTTAACCGGCTCAGTCATTAAGACGCATGCTGAGCATCTTCGGGCAGCGTCCATTGATGAATGGAAAATCCCTACTTCCGATAGGCCGTTACGAAAGATTGTATTGGCTGCTCCAGTAGAATCCAGTGATTCGGATGACGAATCCGGAGCGGAACAGACCGACTTTCCAGTGCACAAAAATCGACACCAACGTGTGGAATCAGACGATGAGTCTGATGTTCCCTTAATGGAGCGCCGCATCATGACGCGACGTAAAATGGCGAATAAAAACGTGTCAACTATTGATAGTGATGATAGAATCGGTGGTATAAATAATGTTTCATCCACGTTCGAGGATGATTGCTCAAAGTGCGAAACGTCTGGATCTACTCATGTAGATCAGGGTTTTTCTAGGGAATCACCTAGCAGCGAAGATGCCCAAATGAGGCAAACGTCTGTTGGGGCAAAAAGCACGGATAGACCTGCAGATTCCACAGTTGATCGGAACAAAAAGAAAGAACAACTGAAAAGTCTTGTAGACTTATTGGCTGATATGCTATAGGATTGGGAAAGAAAGCAGTGGGAGGATTAACGATAGTTTAAGTGAAATAGTTAGGTCACCTTCCTTATAGCAAAACATGCGGAAGATACAAACTAAGGAATTACGAGTCACGGGTCCATTTTTTTTAGACTAAATTAAGATAGATGAAACCTCTAATCCTCCACAAGTAAATTGCATGCGGATTAACGTTGGAATCAGGGTAATTTTCTTCGTTTTCTATTGAACATTTCTCGGTCAGACTATGAATGATATGTACTGCAGATAATGGCAGTTTTTCTGTGTTCAAACATAGTATGTTTGAAATTAAATTAAATTAAATGAAGTTACATGTGTAACAATAAACTCGAGCGGAAACACGCATGGTGTTGGTCAAAGGTCATTTACTCGATGTCAGTTTAGAAACTGGGGCGCGGTTACCGCCTATGATCATATGGTCGTGCATCGAGGCGTCTACGCGTATGGACAGAGTCGAGAAAGGAAACGAACATTGAAAGTTACAGAAACTTAAAAAAAAAAAAAAAAGAACATTATGAATTCCACAATGGACACGAACATTGTTGGGTTGCCGATGTAGGCTCCCCCATATATTGTTTTTTTGTTGTTTTGTTTGTTTCGGTGTGCACATGTTTTGTTGTTTCGGCGTGCACATGTTTTGTACAATTGTCGGGCTTGTGTGGCATGGTGGGGGGTGAGGGTGTTGCGCTTAAAATGTTCTTAGGTGAACATTTTGGAAAATGGGAGGGCGAGGAGTGTAATATAACAATCTGGCCCCACCCGAGGAAGTGATGCAAGCAATGGTGTTTCCCGTCGGTGAAGGGGTCGGCGAAACGACAAGACAGGTGTTTGTGAAATACATCCTGTCAAGGCCGGAACGGATGTCGTTTGACCTTATTTCCGACAGCGGCGGAAATGACTACGGAGGCAAACAGAACAGGTGTCTCTGGGAATTACGTGGGCGTTGCGTGGGCGAGGCAAAACCGGAAGGAAAGTCCCGGTTCTAGAAGACTATATAAAGACCTCGACACACGGATTCGCTAGCAGAGAACGGCCAGTGGAAGCAGAGAGACACCTCAAGACTACACTCCCGTCGACCCATTCTATGTGCGCTCTCACTCTTCCATTCTCTATTCCACACGGGTTCGTCATCAAGAATAAAAATATAACCTTATATTTTTATATATGCGTGTTCTCGTTATTTTGTCGTCGTACGGCGATATATAACAGTAGGATCGTAAATGGTTTTGTTACTGCAGTCTACTATTAGACCAAACTTGTTGAGGGAATCCAGTCCAAGGAGTGGGTTGGTGATATCAGCGATCATGAATGTCCAAGTAAAAGATCTCCTTAAACTGGGTATTCCAATTTCCAAACTCACTTGTCCGTAGCATTTTATTTTCTCCACATTTGCAGTGGATAGTGATATGGGAGTCAGTTTTAATGTAATACCATTTACTGCAGAAGTTGGTAATATTGAGATACTTGCCAGTATCTACAATAAATTTTAATTTGGTAGCCCCTAACTTTGCAGTAATTTCTAATAGCGGCGAACCTCATGGGACTGAACTTGTTTGCCTTATTAGTTTTCCAAATCACTTCCCGTAGGTGTTACTGGTCGGGAACTAGGCACCTTTTGTAGATTGTTCTTTTTGGGCTATTTGCACCAAAGTTTACATGTTCTTGCTTCATTGGCAAAATAAATGTGCTCTGCAAATTTTTGTCTGTTGGTTATTCCGATACATCTAGTGGCACTGAAGTGTCTTGGCTGTATTTTCCTTTATAATTTGTTTGTAAGTTATTGTTAGTAGATAAGGGTCGCTGAACAACAAATGCCTTATCGTTATTCAATAATGGCATCAGTTCATCTGCTAACCTGCCAAGTTGGGTATGGTTTAAATTTTTTTGCGAGGCTGTTACTGGAGCTATTGTTGACAGTAATGCCTGCAGGAATTTGTGTCTCACAATGTCGTCGCTAATACCTATCCGTTTAGCTACGGATAGCATTTCGTGCAAATATGTCGACGGTCGTCCTGAAATAGTGGAAGCCGGCATTAATTTTTCGAGAAGCTCCGGTTTTGTTTGTTCGTGAGCTTCTATCAGAGTCCGTCTTAATTCCTCGTAGTCTTGTGATGCGAGGGTAGCATTTCGTAGTTTACCCGCTTCTTCGGCTGGTAACGACGATATTACTGTATAAAACTTTGTTTTCGATGCTGTCACATTTCGCAAGTGAAACTGGGCTTCTAATATCGTAAACCATCCATTTACAGTAGTTTCTATGAATTCCGGTGCCTTGATATTGACTTGATGAGTCGTTTCCTCTCCTGTCAGTTCCATTTATCCTTTTATATGTGTATATATATATATATTTTGTATATGAGGTTACTTTCTGTTCGTATGTCGTGGTCACCACTGTTGTGTTGCTTCGTTTTGGTATAATTAGAAGATAACACAAACTTGAATTAATGATGCTTATTTTTGGTATAAAACTTTAGATTTTTACATCAAGTTACAACCTTTAAATTTTGTGTGGATACAGGAGCAGATTAATCAAATTCTCTTCACTGTGGAATGCTAGTAGTAAACGAGCCTATCCCTTCTGGACTCTAGTGGATAACTGACTAGCGTCCTCTTCTTTTCAAATCTCCTACACAAAATTACTGTCCTTAACTCCTACTTCTTACTCCTCCTCTTACCAAAAGAAACGGTTCCTTATTTTGCTGCCCAATTTTGAATTCTTGGTGTCAGTGTGTCTATCTTTTTCTATTTTTAGAACACTCGCCATTTTATAAACCATAACAAGACATACACCAAGTGATTCTTGTGCCATTCCTGGCAACTGTGATAACTCTGCTTGTTATAAATGTGATGGCCTAAACCATGTTTTTTTTGTTGTTTTTTTTTTGCAAGGACATCAAAGTGGTGTGGGGAGCATGAGTCAGAGAGCACAGAGACAGCTTGGGTGCTATTGATGTAATAAGTTGGGTCTTGTGCAGAATTGTTTGAGAAATGGACCTGGAAACAAGGTATCATTACCAACCCTGTCACCTGTAAGACAGTAATTGTATCATTACCTGTAGTCAGCATCCAGGCTAATGGTTTACAGTCTTCAGCACTTGTTGATACCAGATGTTCCTGGTCAATAATTAGTGCTCTTCAATGCTGACTGGGGAGGAGGCAATGCACAGACTCTTCAACAATTGGCAGTGTGTCCCATAGCAAGGTAACCATGCTGAAGCTGGAATTCTGGTCATGCAAGAAAATCTCTTGCCTATGATCTTTTCATTGGAATTGATACAATACAAGCATTAAGAAGTGCTTTGATCATGTCAGAGATGTGCAACTCAGCAGAAAGAAAGAATCATGTGCAGTAATCGCCATTGAAGAACCTGACTTCTGTGATACTTTTGACCACAAAGAGAAAAGGTAGAAGTGTGCCATAAACAAATTACCAAAGCAGTTCCAGAATATATAGTATCTAACAAGATCAGGTTGCATATGAAGAAGAGCTGCAGATGTGGATTGCTAGTAGCTGGCTGAAACCATACCTCCAAGAATGATTAGGATCTCCCATGTGTCTGATCCTTGATTGTTGTTACACAACAAAGACAAGGTGCATCCGGTCTTGAATCGCCAAGAATTGAACCAACAAGTTGATGCCTTCACTGTAGATGTAGACCTATGTGTTAAGAAATTGTGTAAGTGGTACCAGCAAGGCATTAATGTGCCATTGTTTAATCTACAGAAAGCCTATTGTCAGATATGCATGAGTTGCAGTGGCGGTTTCAAATGGTAACAATCAAAAAAAAATACTCCTTGATGCATATAAGATTTGGTTTCAATGTGGCACCTCTCATTATGAAAGCTATTGTCGAGGCTGTGATTAATGATATATATGTAAATGAGAGCATTATGTCTGTGGATAAGGTCAAGGAAGAAATAGAATCCCTCAGGTTGACTAATAAGGACTCAATGTGCATGAAAGATGGGGCTCTAGTATTAGGCCTTGAAGTTTGGGGGAAGCACAACACTCTATGATGGAAGTGAAGGAGTACAGTTCTGGAATTCCCTGCCATAATTACATGCCATAACATCTTTTCTATTTGCAAGAAGTTGGTAGAACACTTTTCTGTCTTTGGGTGGCTTTGTGCAGCAAATGTAATAATGAAGGGGCAAGCAACTGCAGTAACAAAGGGATACGATAACATAATGAACAACATTCTTCTCAAGCAGATGATGACCAAAGTAATCACCAAAGTGCACAAAGATGACCACAACCTAAAGTGACTGGTGTATCACTGAAGAATAAATTAATACATGAGTTGATGCAAGCTCCCTGGGGATGGGTATGATGTTGGAAAGATGTGTTACTATTCTGGAGGATGCATGCTAGCTTCATCTAACAAATGGTACTCAGTATATCAATCTGGAGGAACTCGATGCCATGCTAAAGGGTCCTAATCTCACACTACAGTAGCAATCTAATGTGGTGCACCTGAACAGACTCAGTATGTATTTATCACTGGTTGACCAACACCTTGACAGCCAAATCCTAAGTATGAACCAACGCCTTGAGCTAAATATTAATATGATGAAGCTTGGCAACCATTATTGATGAGTAGTTTGATTATTAATGTCACCTTGATTGCATCAGAGCAGAAACTAGCAGATAGGCTAACTCATGTGCCAAAAAGGTGGCTTGACATGATCAAATGAGGGACCAACCCATTGTCAATTATGTGCACTGTTTTAATGGATCAATTGGGACCTGAGCAGATCCAGGCCATACACCATTGACATTCTAGCATTCAACATACACTCTACTTTGTGTGAAGAGTGTGCCCTTGAGTATGAAGGCAGTCATCAATACAAGATGGCAAAAGGTGTCAGACAGTAGACCCAGACTCAGTCCATTGGTAAAAGGGGAAAATTGAACTAGATAGTAATTGGTGATAGTTAGGCAGAGACATTACACACTACAACACACATTTCTTAACACTCACAAATTGTGACCTAACGCGTTTTACCATTTGAAAGCTACTGGCACACCAGGATGCATCAACTGTCATACAACAGCTACAGGCAGTATTCTGTGAAGATGGTCCACTGGTTGAGATATTGACAGACAATGCCCCAAACACTTTTTAACTTTGTCTTTTAGGCCTTTGTGGACAAATGGAGAATGCAGGTGTGAGACCAACCTACTTATGTTCCAGATGTTAATGATATAGCAGATTATTAATATCACAGCACTTTCAAAATAATTGCAGCTAGAACACAGTGTTTCATTCAGGAAGCTGTGTATTGCCACAATGCGACTGTGAAAAAATAACTCCACATCATCAACTGCACCAGTCAACAGAACTTACCAGTACAAACAGTGCATAAAAGATATAAATACATCATTACCACCTGCTAACAGTGTAAATAATTAGTATCAAGAAGGAAATATTGTAGGGGTCATGGCTCTGCACAGTCAATGTACCAGCAGATTCAGTTGAGGGCAAGTCAATGAGATAGGCTTCAAACAATATTGTTCAACAGAGTGCCACACCATGTGAAAGACCTGCCACCATGGTATGTCATTTTAGGTTGACTAAGAAACACTGTTGTTCTTAAAAACAGGGTCAAAAAGTCCAATTGCAGATAAAGAGGATGATGACAATATTGGAAATGAGAGAAACTGGAAGAATACAAGCAGAAATATCTCCTCCTTATCTATGAAGAAGCACTTACCGAAGGCAACCTCCATCCTCCTTCTACATATCTGATCAGAAGATGAGGAAGAGAGTGTAACATGAGAAAAAATGGCTTACCTACTGGCTGAAAATGAGTTCAAACATGTAAAGCTTCCTCACTCACCACAAAAAGAAAAGGTGACTTTACAAGTCTTACATTTAAGAATAGAAAGTTGGCTGCTTACATAAGACTCTTTTTTTCCCTTTATGCATAAAGAATTGTTTAATGAGGTGAGAAAGGAGTGCAACTGTGGTAGTGAACAGGAGGCATGTATTGTTGGATTTATGCTATGCTGTTTGAAGAAAGAAACAAATTAGAGAATTTTATTACCAGCAAGAAAAAAGTGACTACACTCTCTTTGCCACTAACTGTGCTTGGAGTAAGATGTGAACCTCAACAAAACCAGTACAGTGAACATGCAGTCACTAACATGAACAAAAGTAAAGAGAAAGCAAACTTCTCAACCTGCTTGATTTAAATTCAGAACTCTTTCATCACACTCACAAAGAGGCACTTAATCATTCCTTCTCAGACTTCTAATTATTTTCAGTGGCTTAACACATCACTCAATAAGTCCCGGGCCTGACATATAGATGTCACCACTAATAAAAAAAACCTTTATGATTTTCATGAAATACTAACCTTCAAATGGCACGTGACAAAATTTGGGCCAAATCAGATTATTAGCTTATAAATTACAGTTATTTAAGTGAAGCTACTGTTGCAAATTTTCAAAACAATAGAAAAATCTGAATTTCATGTGTTGATAAAGCATTGCTTTTGATGAGAAAATTACTATTCAAGCAAAAAAATAGCTTGGTAAGTGTTATTCGGACTCTGCTTCAGTAGAAACAACAGTTAAGAGGTGGTATACTGACTTTAAATGCAGTTGTACAGACACAAATGATACTGAGCACTCAGATTGCCCAAAGTCAGCAGTTGTCACAGAAAACATCAAAAAATCCACGAACTCATTTTGGCCAATCGTAAATTGAAGTTGCATGAGATAGCAGAGGAGTTGAACATATCAGAAGACAGTGTATTCACCATTTTGCATAAACATTTGTCAATGAGAAAGCTGTGTTTAAAGTGGGTGCTGCATTTACTCACTGTCAATCAGAAACAACAATGCGCCAACAATTCAGAGCATTGTTTCTAAGTGTTTCAATGGAACAAGGAGTTTTTGCATAAATATGTGATAATGGATGAAACATGTGTCCACCACTTTACTCCAGAGTTAAATCGGCAGTCAGTTGAGTGGACAGCATCAGGTGAAAGCCATCCAAAGCAACCAAAGACGCAAACATCAGCAGGCAAGGTTTTAGCCTCTGTATTTTGGGATGCACAAGGTATTTTGTTCATCAATTATAAAGGAAGAATCATCAGTAGCGAATATTATATAGCATTACTGATGCATTTGAAGGAAGAAATTGCCAAAAACGGCTACAGATGAAGAAGAAGAAAAAAGTGATCTTTCACCAAGGCAACACACCATGCCACAAGTCAATCACAACAATGGCAAAACTACATGAATTGCACTTCAAATTGCTTCTGCATCTACCCTATTCTCCAGATCTGACCCCCAGTGGCTACTGGCTGTTTGCAGACCTCAAAAAAATGATCCAGTTAAAGAGATTTGGCTCCAATAAAAAAGTGATATCAGAAACTGAGATGAATTTTGAGGCCAAAGACAAATCATTCTACAAAAAAGGCATCAAATTGTTATAGAAATTTTGGAATCAGTGTATCAACCTAAAAGGATACTATGTTGATGAATAAAGTTGAATTTTACCTAAAAGTTGTTGATTTATTAGTTAGGCACAGGATTTATTGAGTGATGTGTTATATATATATATATATATATATATATATAGAGAGAGAGAGAGAGAGAGAAATTGATATATTGATAGATGAGAGAGATAAAAATGTTAATTCAGGGAATTTTTCTTTCTGTTAGTACAATATAAACCATTACAATCTGTCACATGTTACTTGTTGAAAGAAGAAAAATTCTTCTCATAGATTTCTCAATGTTTTCATATTTGTGCACAGTTTTGTATTTAAACATAAACAAAGATAATTTTTGGAATGGATTTTTATAAATCCAACAGATTTGTATCACTTTCAATGTATAAAGTGATAAAAAATGTCAGCTTACTACAAATCCATTCTAATATATACAGAGTCCGATGGACAAATTCTTGTCTAAATTATGCAGAAATTAAAATAATACTGAAATCTCATTTTAACAGATATATTTACAAAAATTACACAAAAATATCTTGAAATACTAAAGAGTAAATTTATTTTTAAAAATTCATCATTGGCTTCAACCATGGCCTCAAGTCAACTTTGGAATCTCCAGCAACTCTTTTGAATAGTCTTCTTGTTTACATTGGTGAATGCTGCCATACTTCTTAACTTCAGTTCAATTACAAGGAGTTTTGTTGGTCTCTCACTCAACTGCACTTGACACATAATAATCAAGGGAGTTGCTGTGTGAGAAGTTAGGTGGCCAGATGTAAGAGGTGATGTGGCCACATTGTGGCACTATCTGGCCGGTCGCTGTTGGTTTCGATCCAGTCAGCTGGTCGTAGATTGACTCTGTCACGGTTTTCTCCCTTGTCCCATGTTGGGTTGATTAATCACAAGGTAGTCACGTGAGTTTCCACTAGCTGTCTCTCTGCCAAACTAAACCAAGCCGGGATGTGTGCACAGAATTGAGTAATAAAAGAAAGAATTATAACACCAAGGAAAATAAGTGGACTGACGGCTGAAAAGTGTTGTAAAATAACGTCTTTATATACGGATTATATACAATAGTCTCTTGGTCTAAACAGCACCAAATATGCCACCACATGGAAAAATAAGTGGAATATACACAATATGCTCTTCAGGATAATTTCCCATCCCTGCTTCTATCAACTGGTAGCGGAACGGACGTTTCTTAGGTAAATCAAATTATTCTCCTAAGCAATAACAAGGAATCTGGCTGGCCGCAGCTCACTACTTCGAACAGAAGTCTAAGTTCATTATATAAGTCTAGTCAACTTGTTGCTTGTTTTCTGGAATGTTACAGAAATTGCCGAAGTGCTGGGTTATTCTCTTTCAGTTAGCAATTTCAGACTTGTCTGAAAATTCTCTTCTTGTCTGTCTCTTAACTCTGGTTGGTTGATTGACGACAGGCTTCTCTGTGGTCAGCACCCAACGGCATGGCAATCATCTCTCTGTCTCTTTACTTCTTCGGTTGGGAACTGTCTTTGGTCATTACATTTCTGGACCGGGAAATCAAACTCTCTGCCACTCGAGCTGCAACTCTCATTTTGCAACTGAAATCTGCATTCAGTTGTCGGTCTCAAAAACTCTGTCTGGAAATTCTCTTCTCTTCTTTTCTGTAACTCTAGTTAGCTGGCATCAGGCCTCTTCTGTCAATCTCTGTCATTCCAACTTCAACTTCTCTGTCGCTCTCCGCAACTCAAAACTTTAACTGCAAAATCTCTTGTCTGTCTTTATCTCTGGTTGGCCGGCAGGCTCTGCAGTTGACGCCCAACAACATGGCACCTATATTCGTCGTTACATTTTTGGGACTTTCTCCGAGCCAACTTCGGCCTCTCCTCTGATCAAACTGATTTTGGTCTCTTGGGACCCCGTATTTATGCACATGCCATGGTGTGGGGCCAACGGTCACTGGGTGTCTAATCCCCCGTCTCAGCAACCAACAAAATCCCGAGGTTAGCTGCTACTCGTTGTTGCCTGTGGTTTAACCAATGGGATTAGTCTTCTTTCCATGACGTCAACTGTTAGTCGTCTCCCTTTTTGGGGCTTGTTCACAGGACCAATGGAATCTCTCTCGATCTTATGACGTCATCTCCCCATACCCCTTTTCTGGGCTGGACTTAACCGAATTTCCTTTCTCAAAATTTTTACTTTCTCACGAAATAATTTCGGGGATTTTTTTTTAAAACAATAGGCATTAACCTTTTTGAACTGTCTTCACCCAAAACAAGTTGACAAGGATCCATTGACATCGTCACCCAAATAATAATTTCTACGCACCTGTTTTTAATATCCATTCTCTGAGTCACCTATATTTTCAAGTGTCAAGAATGCCTTATCAGTTTTACCCTGATGTCAGTGAAAATGCCTTTTCTCTAAATTACTTGACTCGGAATCAAAACATTTGTTATCTTTAATTTTATTTTTTTTCACGAGTCATGCCAGCCAGACAGTCAGACCCAAAAAATGAAATTTCCCTTTCATTTACCAAGAAACAATAACAAATAAATTTATCTTTCCTTTATGTTTAGAATGACCGTCAGCTTTCTTTGGGGTGACTGAAACCGATATCTATTGTTTCTGGCTTGAAACTAATTTAGTCTTTTCTTTCTTTCTTCTTTTTTCTCTGGTCTTCTTTTTCTATTCTTTTGCCGGCCAAAAAAATAACAATTGAATCTATCTTTTAGGTTCAAGGATGACACTTATCTTTATGGGCCGAAATCGAAAGCAAATCCATTTCTCTTTTCTTTCTCTTTTTCCGGGTTTACAATAATAGAGAAATACCAGATGTTATTTTTCGTCCCTGCTTTCTTTTTAAAGATAAAGATTTTCCAGCTACAGTTAATAATTAGTTAATAAAATTAATCACCTCTGTTTTCCTTTGCTCATATTCGGAGGATAAAGAAAATTTCTCTTAGTATGTTCTCTTATGATCTATAATAGTAATTTGAAGATTTTCCGGCTATGGCTATTAATTAAGTCATAAAATTAACTAATTCCGGTCCACTACAAAATATTGTTATAACATGAACTGTCTGACAGCCATGACTGGGTTCTTCTGCTTGTGTGGCATGGTGCAGAGTCCTGTTGCCAGACATAGTGTCTACCAGAGGTCATCCTCTTGACTCAGAGCAGCACTACCTCCTCAAGGTACTTGATGTAGGTCTCCATCTTGAATCTGAGGTCTTATGGGAAGATGAATGGGGGCTTAATGTTGACTGGGTATATCATCCAACTCTTTTCAAATCCTCTGATCTGTCCTCAGATTGACATCCAAACACTCTGAAATGTACATATTGGAGCCTCCAGTGCAAATGCCAAGCAATACTGCATGCGGTTTCTAAATTTCTGGCAGAGTGCTGTTTTTTTTACAGACAGTGCCAACTGTCCCTATTATACTGTGCAGTCGAAAAAATAAAAAACAATGTGCAGACATGAAATGAAAAATACAGAAACAGTTTGTTGTATTGCCAAGGTGGCAGAACAATACTCAGAAGATGTGTGCTGAGTATCTACAGCACAATAATCGTGCTAATGGATATTAATACAAATAAGACAAATAACAGAAGACAGAACAACAAATAGTAGAAAAGACTTTTATTGTTTTTAAATGTTAAATGCTTTATTTATTAGACTACTTATTTACAAGAATAATTCTATATTTACAACATTCTAAAAACTAAAACAATTGTATTAAGACTAATGCAATGTAATATTTGTGTTGCAACCTCGTTTGGTTGTGTTGTAGCCTACAAAGTTACTGAGGTGTTGGTATCACATGGTTTGTATATCTTGGTGTTGGTATATTCAGTTAGTTACTCGTAATATGATTGTTTTACAGTAGATTCACAGTTGGGTCACTTGATAGATTTGTTATTCACTGAACTCTGATTACTTGCTATTTGCTCAATGTTCAACAACTGCTTATTTGCTATATGCCCAATGACATATCAATCAATCAATCAATCAATCAATCCCAGAGTTCTCTTGGGTGCCTTTATACTTATAGTGGTCACCTGATCACCTGTGGAATAATTCATTTTCCTTGTATTATTCTTTCACTGGTGATCAGCACTCAATCACATGTGTTGGTGTTTATACTTATAAAAAATAATTGTGAAAATAGTTTTTTCATACATTTGTAAACATTTAGTAAATTATTTACATTATTCAGACTGTGATCCTCATCTTTATTTCCATACTCACAACATTTCAGCCTTTGTACATTCTAACTATCATCAGGTGATTGGAATTTTTAATTTTGAACTGAAATGTAAAAAATTCTAATCACCTGAAGAAGGTTGGAGTGTACAACGGCTAAAACTTTGTGAATATGGCAATAGACTTGACGACAACAGCCAGAACAATGTAAATAATTACGATACCTCATCTCAGAAATATAGATAACTATTTACTTAATTGTAAAAACATGTGAACCAATTTCCTTAGGAAACCCATATTATTTATTTTATAAAGTTTGAATCAATTGGCAATTAGTTGAGGTTTTAACAATCATTCCAATAAATATGATAAATAGTGTAAATAAACAATAATCTAGTAGTGTTTATTATTTTTGTTGTCAATTTTCAAGAACAAAAAAATATATAAATTCACTTTCATATGTTTAAGTTTTATTACAAGTGAAATCATCAGTTTCTAAAACAATGAACATTGACAAGGAGTGAATGTAGTTAAAAAAGCATCAGATTTCATAAAATTTAATTGCACAGAAAATCCAAGCTTACACACACCTACACCTACATTCACAAATAAAAAAAAGCATTTACATTTATATATTCACCAATAAAAAAAGTTCTTTCATAAGACAGTTGGTTCAGTAAATTTTACCATGTGCTGACGTTGGCAAAAACAAAATCGATACCTCTTATTCACTGGCCAATCAAAAGCAAAGAAAAAATCTTAAATGTTGAGCCAATCCTATTTTCCACAATCATAAAAATATGCATGATTTCTGTCTTTCTCAGCAGAGAGGTACAGGTCGCCTGACCAGATGTCAGATCCAGGTGATCTGTATTTTTCTTACTCTCTCACTTTCTTCTTCTTCCTCATGTACTGACAACAAAGAAAGAAAAGAACATTACAGAGAGAGACACAGGTCACTCTCTCTTTGATACTGCCCTAATTGTTATCCCTTTTGTTCATTGACTTGTCAGCAACAGAAGGAAGAGACACAGTGACATCAAATTTGTCTTCTCTTCATCAAAGAAAAATGAACGATATCTTACACATCAGTGACATCATTTCGCTTTTCTTCACAAATCCATTTTGTCTGACTTTACAAAAAACTGAAATCTTAAAACACACATTCAAAAGAAAAACTTTATAAACTTTCCAACATATGTGTTATTTTTAAAACAACAAAAATTGATGTCATTCTTCTTGTTAAATAAATTTACACTTATTTATACAAACGAGACCCTTCTTTTCTCTTTTGGCTTTTCTGCAAACTTCTGATACTTTCAAATGTGGTGGGCTCAATTACGTTTGACACAAGGCCATTTTACAAATATAGCTGGCGTTCCCTACAAAAGAGGTTTCATGAAAAAAAAATCCTTTTGACGCTGTCTTCTTGCAGGCATGTCACTCCATGTATGCCAAAATCTTTATTATTTTAACTTTAGATTGATCGCACTGAACCTGAGTTGACCGAGCATAAATATGAATAATGACTCTTTTGCTACACAAAAAATACTTGAAAATATATAAATTAAGCAGAAATTCCTTGACATAAACCCATTGTGAATTCTACTCACTCCCTCCTGCTGTCTTATGCATTCGGATAATACAAGTTTATATTCACTTCTAGCTTTAGGTTGCAATAACATGTGACAGTCATAACTTACAATGCTAACACTTTTCCCCCAAAACAATCACGACTGATGTGCAAAATGAATAAATAAGAATAAATAATCATAGTTGCTGTATTTATTGTAAGTCTTTTAATACAAGTAAAGAACAAATGAAAGGCTGTAGATAGCGTAAACGGCAACAGTGATTATTAATCTGTCCACACGGTGACATGTCTTCGTGATTTGACTCACATAGTACCTAATTGTTAATGTTGGTAACTTTTATATTTGGGTTTGAGATTAATACATTTTCTTAACAGATGTCTCCTATGAATGAAAACAAAATTTACAAGGGACATAACTGTTGCTTAAAAATTAAGTCTAACATAATTTTTTACCCATTTTTTAATTCTCACTTCTTGATAATGTTTCTATTTTTACTTATTTTTTGACACACAACTCGTTGTGTCTTAGTGGCTTTACAGCCCTTAAAACAAAAAAAAATGTTTTCTTTTAGGATGTAGGTGATCATGACTCTCCAAAGATTTTGTTTTTTTGATTAACTGTGAATTATAAATGACCCCTTTAAAAAATAGTGGAGTGGTATACTATTGCCTTCTTCAGACGCATTGACATGATGTAAATTTTTTATGAGCTTCTTTGAAAAGATACATCCTCTTAAAAATATGAAAGTAACAGGAGACATAACACTGGGTTTCAAAGCTTTTGAATAATACACATATATCATGCAAAGTGGAGAACCTTTATTATCTGGTCAAAATGAAAGACAAATCTGTGTGATCTGTTTTATATTAAAACAGATAATGTATATTTTTATATTAAACCAGATAATACTTATTTTTATAGTAAAACATATACAGCTTGTTCACTAGGTTGACGACTTCTGGTCTAAATGAAATATAATGGAGGTCTTAGGAATGCTAGTATGGTATAAGTATTAGCATGATTGGTGAGTTAAACATGAGTTACAATGTAAATCTTTAAGGAATGAGAAAGGAGTGCGAAAGATTTAAAGTGTAAATCCTTAAATAATGAGTGACTCAGTTAAACATAACCTTTATATACAGTAAAACATACATAGAAGGAAAGAAATACATTTATCCCAAAATAGGGCAAAATGGAACATATTGTTTGAGTTAAATTTAACTGAGGCAAAATCTGACTAATCTGAAGGTTCTGGGATCATTCTCAATGAGAATAAGAAACTGACTAAAGAAGTATCCAAGAATTCTGGTTAGCAGGTGTGGTGAGAAAGGAAAGACAAAAAAAAATAGATAAAATAAACAGGTGAGAGTCATCTATTTTGTCGTCGTCTTCATCTTTGTCTTCTATCAACAGAAGCACGGTCAGCAAGAAGCAGAAAAAAACACTCCCCCATTCTCAAAAAATGGCTTGCTTTATACAGCCAAGGACCGACCATAATTTGCATGCGAATGACGAGACAATGAGATTTTGCGTTAACTGTCTGTGACTGCCTGGCATAAAACATGGGTGCTGCCATTTTGTTTTTTTTATCATGGAGTAACTGGATTCTACACCATGCACAGACTCATTGGTGTTTCCAAGGTAAACTGTTTTCACAATTTTCTCCACAGCAGGCCAGTGGGAGCAAAGAAAAAAAAAAGAAAGAAAAGAGAGAGAAAATCGTGTGTCTGCTGGTTTTTATATCCAATTAGCAGACCCTAGAAGTGATATTTTGGTAATTATAGGAGATAACTCTGAAATCTCCTATCAAAAACAAGTTCTGGTCAGAAGGAAAGACAAATTTGTGGGTTTTTTTTTTTGTATTGTATTAAAACTGTTAATGCTTACTTGCTAGGTTGTCATTGTCTGTTTAGTATAAAAGACAAATATATGTGTCTTTTATTATATTAATGCTGTTAATGCTTGCTTGCTAGGTTGTCGTCATCTGTTTGGCATGAAAGACAAATATGTGTGTCAATTTTTATAATAAAACAGTTAATGCTTTGTTTGCTAGGTTGATATCTTTCAGTCAGAATGAAAGAACAAATCTGCATGATTTAAAAATTATTTTGTGTTAAAGCTGCCAATTTCTGCTGCACTCAAAACTAGATCATTCCAAGTAGATTCCTTTTATTTTTCCCACTGGGCTAAGCAAAAGAAGAAAAAACATATAAAAGTAAATAAATAAACAAATAATATTAATTTTTTTTATCCAGCCCTCTTAATGAAATGGACTGATGCATGATCATTACAATACAGTATAAATATTATATTTAAATTATGCAATAGTCAGTTTTCAATCAGCACCTGATGATTGTGTTGTGCATGAAACTCTGAGTTGCACTAATGATGGATATTTTATAATATATAAAACTCAACTCATAATTAAATGGTTATAAATCACAAATTTATTTTGTCAGTTATAAAAAAACAACTGGATTTATAACTTTTATTATATGTTGAGTTTTCTTTTCTATATATCACATTGCTCTGGATAATATCAACTGAGCTCTCTATTTTTATTTATTTATTATTTTATATTAATTAGATACATTTTTGGTATTATACTTTCCATTTTACCGATTTGTCAATATTTTATATATATATATATATATATATATTGTCATCCGCAGACAGATCTCATTCGCTGTATCACAGCTCATCAGTACGGTTAGACTCCGATTACTACATAACCCAGGCTCGAAACCCGATTGTATATATATATATATATATATATATATATATGCAATTATCAAGGATGAAATTTATTTTACTTTTATATAACAGCTAAAAGTATAGTCAAAAGCACTTGGATAAATAAAATATTCGGACAGTTTTTATATAATTTATCTACTAAAAAGAAAATATTATAAGGTCACATAAATAATTATAAAAAACTTGAAAATGACAAGCAAAATGCTGTATTTAATTTCACATGGTCCTTGATGAGCTGCGTTCTTGATTCTAATTTTGTAAATAATTATATTGGCTATACCACTACAAAACGGACTCAAAGACTCACGCTGCATCTCTCTCAATGGTTCTCAATTCGATCTCATTTAAACATACACGAGGACCTACAAAACCCTATCTGGAATATACTTGTCAACAACACAAATATCATAGCAAAAAAGACTAAAAATAATGGAGGCCTTATAAATAAAAACAAAAACCCAATATTCAGTAACATCAACTATGAACATGCTTACAACATACTGTGTTTGGTACATAATACATACTAGTAATGTCATACATAACACCACATTTATTCGGTTACACGAAAAATAACATACATCTTTGAAAATGGCTAAAAGTATAGCTAAAAGCACTCAGGTAAACAAAATATTTGGACAATTTTTATATAATTTACAGCCTCAAAAGAAAAAGTTATAAGATTACATAAAAAAATTACATAAAAGTTTCACCATCACACCTTGTCTGTCATTTTTAATGAAAACTAATATATATATATATATATATATTTCTAGCTTCTAGAATAATATGAAACTATAGCCATTACCACTTATCCAGTAAATGTTAAGATAATACAAAAGACCTTGTTACCCATAATGCACCATTGACCAGTGTATACAAATATTTGAGCCAGAACATAACATACATGGTCTGAAGATAGTATACAAACATGAAACATACTGTCACCACTTGGTATTGACCTTAATATCAACTTTTATATTTACATATGCTTTATCACTGATCTTGAGCTTTTTTTTCTATAAATACAGCATATTTTAAAACTACATTTTTATCATATATATATTGTTGTGGATTCCGACTGAGAAACCACACAAAATAATAAATAACAAAAACAGATATGGAGATAGAGAATGTAAGTTATATTGAACAAAAATATACAAACTGGAACACGGATTAGTCAATTTAGGAATACTCTTAGTAGAAATCAATATATACAGTCTCGCAATGAAATAGTATGTCCAGATAATGAGTCTATATCCAAAACAACTCCAACTAACTCTGCACCATCTTATGGACCAACTGACTCCTTACTAAACTCTGTCCAACTACTACCATTCTCTGTATAGGCAGAATTATATATACACATCAGGAGAGTCTATTATTTCATAAAAAGGGGAGATCCCACAACACCCCTCTCCCTAGGTTCTTTTTAGGAGGAGTTTGTATTTTTTTCACTTAGGATTTATGATTAATGGTTTTGTAAACTTTTGTTTTCTGCTGGTTCTTCTGACTTCTGTATTAATGTTGAAGGCTTTGAAAATTTCTTCCATAGTGTCCTTACTTTCTAAGGTTGAGGAACTTGGCTCTTTACTCCTTCTTTTTTGTATTTGATTAACGTGCCTTCTATGCATAAATTTTTCCCCCTTTATAGTGTACATCACTTTTCCTATTCTGTTTACAATTGTTCCCGGTTCCCAATACACCATGTTATTTTTTAAACATTCTGAAGTACACTCGTTCACCAGGTTTGAATGATCTTTTCGTAATTTCAGGTGTATTCCGGTTTTGTTTTTGTATGGTAGCAATTTATCGAAGACCGATCAAATCTTGAGCGCAAACATCACCTCAGCAGGTGAAAGTTCCGAGGGTATGTTTTTGTTAGATGTAATTCGGTATATTTGTAGGAATTGTAACGCTTTTTCTGGTGGTGTATCTCCAGCTTTTTTTAATGCTCTTTTTAGAGTATCCACGAGGTGCTGTTTTTATGAGTTTCATTTGGTACGTCTCGCAAAATTCTTGAAAATCACTTGAAGTAAATTGCGTACCATTGTCCGTTACTACAACGCCAAACCTAGCAAATAGCTTGGGTAAACAGTTTATGGTATTTTCTGTTGCTGGATTTTTATACCTGAAAACTTCAGGTAATTTACTAAAACTGTCTACAGTTATTAGGTAGTAGTAGCCATCAACAGGTCCTGCGTAGTCCGCATGAACTCTCAACTAAGGTTTGTTTGCCTTTGACCATGGTTTCTGTATGATAGGTGGTGATTTTGCTGCCGCTGCACAACCCTTACATTTTTCTAACATCTGCGCAATATTATCATCCATGTTCGCCCAGTACACATAACTTCTCATAAGTGCCTTCATGCAATTCTTTCCCAGATGTCCTAAATGAAAATCCTTTAAAATTCTCCTTTGTAATGGTTTTGGTATTACCACCCTTTCATTGTATAGTAGGGCATTACCGCAAATTGAAAAACTGTCTGCCAAGTTGATGTCGTTATCTCCTATTTTTTCTTTGTGGTATTTATGAATTCGTCTGTTTCTGCTTTTCTTCTTATTTCTAATAGTGTTACCGGTAATTCTTTCACCGTATTACTTAATACTTTACTGATTTCATCCTCAGCTCTCAGCGCCGCTATCACCGAGTCTTCTAAGGGTTCACTTTTCATAGGTATCAGTCTCGAGAGTCCATCTGCATGTCCTATTTTTTTAATGGCATGAATTCTAATTTAAAGTTGTAGTTTAGTAATATTGTACTCTACCTCAGGAGTCTATTTGTGGTGTATACTGGTAATTCTTTCTTTGATCCATATATGGTAAGGAGAGGTTTATGATACGTCTGTCGTAAATTCTCTTCCATATACATATCTATGAAAGCAAGTTATGGCAAAAATTATTCTCAAAGCTTCTTTTTCTATTTGTGAGTAATTTTTTTCAGCCAGCAGCAGTGCTCTCGATGCATGGGCTACTGATTTTCTTGTACCATCCTGCATTTTATGTAGAATACAAGCTCCCACACTGTGTGAGCTTGCATTGCTTGCAATAATAGTTTCCAGCCTGGGGTCAGTGTGTCAATGCATCAATTTGCTTATAAATTGCTTAAAAGCCTTTTTGAAATCCTCTGACCAGTTCCACTGGACATCTTTCTTCAGTAATTCATTGAGGACTGCCCTCAATTTATGCATGCTATCGATGAATTCTTCATAGTAATTTGCAAGATCGAGGAAATCTTTGTAATTTCGTTTTGAGGCTCAGGCATGTTTTTAATTGCTGAATCTCTCTCTGGGTTTGGTTTCCTGCCATTCTCGTTAATAATGTGGCCTAAATATTTTATTTCTTTTAAGAAGAAATCACATTTCTTCTCTTTTACTTTGAACCCAAAGTCCTGTATTTTTTTGAAAATCTCCTTGATATATGTCACATGATCGTCAATGTTATCACGTTTAACTAGAATATCATCTAGATAAGCTGTGGTGAAGTTTTGTCCCGTCAGCATGGTGTCCATTGTCTGCTGAAAAATCACAGGCGCTACCTTTATTCTGAATGGTAACCTGTTGTATTTATAGAGACCTTTGTGCATGTTTACACACAGTATAATTTGAACTTCTTTCTGTTACTGGAATCTGCAAATACGCTTCACTTAGGTCAATCTTTGAAAAGATTTTTCCACCATTAAGTTTGGTGAATATTTCTTCTGGGCTAGGCAACAAGTAATGATGGTCTTTTATTGCATTGTTTAACCCCATGAAATAATCTGAACACATGTGGTTTTCTCCCGATTTTTTTCTTCACATATGCTACTGGTGCCGCCCATTCATTGAAATCGGGTTTTGAAATGATCCCAGTTTGTTCTAACCTACCAAGCTCTTTATCTTTTTTATCAATTGTGGTGAAAGGTATGTTTCTCCTTTTTTCAAATATTTTTTTTCCATACTGGTTGAGCATCCTGTTTAAGCTCGATTTTCACTTCGAATTTGTTGCATCATCCTAACCCACTTGCGAATACCTCTTGGAATATTTTGCATGATTCTTCCTTCAGTTTTGTGGCTTCTGAAAGCTCACAGTCTATTTTTTTTGCAAAAAGAACTAATGGGTAAATCACATACATTGAATTTCTGCATCCAATCCATTCTTACTAGATTGTCTGTGTTTTTAATCACGTAGATTTTTAGTTTTTTGATTTCTCCCTGAAATTTTACATTCACGATAATTTAACCTTCAAAATTAATCCTTTTCCCTGTTACAGATTTAGCAATTTTTTAAGTGTGAAACATGGCCGGCCTGTTCTGCTTCTGCCATGTCTGTAGATTGATTATTGTTAAGTCTGACCCTGAATCCAATTGTAATTTGATCTTATTCACTATTTCAAGTTCTACATATTTCCTCATGTTTTCATATTCCACTCTAATCTTACCGTACTAGGTTGGTTTTTAGTTTCTGCATACCGCTGTTTTGTGGCCCATCTTTCCACACGCTTGGCAATGTCATCCACCACATCTGTAACATGCAGAAGGTGGGTGCGTTATTGGATTCTTGTCATTAGTTGTTTTGTATCTCTTTTCTTTGTCGTTAAAATCTTATTTTGCTTTTGGGGAAGGAGAAAAACGTAATTTTTTTACCTTACGAATATGCATGACTCCTGATTCTTCGATGTCTTTACTGTCTTTCTTTATACTGAGGCATTTCTGGCAATCCTCTGACTGTTTTTGTAGTGTTAAACCTGGCTCATTCTGAAGTTTGGTCAACATTTGTTTTCTCATTTTGCTGTCTTTAGCAGCAACTAGTCCTTAGACAATTACGAGACATTTAAAGTTGTCTGGGGTTAGTTCCACCAATTTAAAGTCATCGCAATGTTTTTTGACGATAGCTGCAAATGTTGAATAGTCCTCATTTTCGTCTTTTCTGAGATTGATGCATTTCCACCTTTTATGGAAAAATGAGATTTCTGGGCTAAATAGTACAGTGAGACCTGTCACTATTTCATCAAACATTAAATCGTTCGTTTTCTTTTTGGAAGAAACTTAGTGTGTTCGTTCCTACCTAATTTTCCGAGTAAAAGCCTTAATTTTTTCTTTTCACTCCAGTGCTGGCAGTCGATATTAAAATTATCTTCATATCACCTGTAATATTCTCCAAAAATTTTTCTTTCTCAATCGAGTATTTAAAAGTTTTTATAGTGTTCCACACAACATCTTGCAAAAAGGTCTCCTTTTCCGTGTTCCTTTCTAATGCTGTAATTGTTAATTTTAGTAATAGTTCTTGTAATTGTGATTGTTTTTCTTCATTTTCCCTTTGCATTTCCATTTGTCTTACTTCTAATTTGTATTGTCTTTTTCCACTTCTTTTAATGATTTCTAGTATTCCTTTATGGAAGTCCTCCATGATTTGCTGTTTTTGATTCTGTGAGGGTTTAGTTTTTTGCTTTCTGGCAATTAATCTCATAGAAAAATTTTGTGGAAACTTTTCTTTAAATTCTATTTACAGTTTTTTCTTCTATCTCTCTGTGATAGTGTCGCCAATTGTTTGTGGTCGATTTGTGTTTGAATCCTCGTAGCGAACTTTGTTGAGTTGAACATGAGTTAATCGCAAATTCGTTGTGTGACTTGTGTATGTGATGTTTGAGATCCTCATCGCTAATTTGTTGTGTGACTTGGTGTATACGTGAATTCGAGTTCGAAATCCTTGTCACCAATTTGTTGTTGGCAACTGATGTGAAAAACGTATTTTTCTCTATGCGTGAACTTGTTCGAATCCTTCATCGCTAATTTATTGTGGATTCCGATTGAGAAACCACACAAAATAATAAATAACAAAAACAGATATGGAGATAGAAAATGTAAGGTATATTGAATAAAAATATACAAACTGGAACACAGGTTAGTCAATTTAGGAATACTATTAATAGAAATCAATATATACAGTCTTGCAGTGAAATAGTATGTCCGGGTAATGAGTCTATATCCAAAACAACTCCAACTAACTCAGCACCAACTTACAGAACAACTGACTCCTTACTAAACTCTGTCCAAAGCATAAGGCGTTTTTTTATGCTTTAACATGTGCATGGCCATGACATTACAACATGAAAGAAAATTTCATTTTGGATAATTTTCACATTCTAATGAACGATAGCAACTTGTCAACCATTATATTTGAAACAGAAAAAAATGTACAGTAATTTTTAGCAACACTGTTTTTGCAGTTATTTTTTGTTACCATAACTCACACCCCTGAAGATGATCTTGGAAAGAGGTTGAAAGTACTTGGGTACCTTGATAAATGAATGATAATAACATCTGTCAATGTTACAGCTCATTTCTTACGTCTTTCAATTATAATACGCGAAAGATTATCCGGGAGTATGAACGGATTTTATTAAAAATAAGCAGACATTATGTTAGCAATTTATTTAATGTGACATGTTTAAAAGAAAATTTGCTGCCTAAATACACACACACACACACACACACACACACACACACACATATATATGAATTAAAAAAAGTGTAGATTAAATCCAACAGAATGATTAAATCTGAAACAAAAAAACATTTATAGATCTGATATATTTTGCTAACTTTATTATAGCTCCATCAAATATATTTTGGAATGAACATTTGGTATTTTAAATTTTATTTTGTTTATTTTCATTGGTCAAGTAGATATTACATGTTCATATAATGTAATGTTAGTGTGTGTGTGAATTTTAGTGAATGCTTTTTGTGTAGGTTTAGTAATGTCATTGTATGTGTCTAATTGTAGTATATTATGCTGGAAAAAATGACAACGAGGAACACTTTCATATAAAAATATAAACTTATATTTGTATTTTTCAATTGTGACAGTTGTGTGGAGCAGGGAAGTAGCCAGAGAGCGTTTGCATGCATGAAGTAGCTGTCAGGAGTCATCAGCCAGTCTCTGTCTCTTCAGTGCCAAATTCTAGATTTCATATAGTCTTGAAACTCCCACACATTTTTACTTTAACATGTTGTCACTTTGTTGATGTTATCCACAGCCAAAAGTATCTATCAAACACATACAGTGGTTTGTTGCCTTTCAAGCCAAATGTTGCTTGTTTTTTGTGTGTGTGTGTGTTTTGTTGCACTTTGTTGATATCATCTACAGCTGGATATATCTATCAACCACCCTTGTCCTTTGTTGAGTTTTATCTGCAGCTGGATGTAGCTGTCAGCCCCACCATTTCTGGCTAGTTGTCATTTTTGTTGACATACCTACAGCCAGATGTACCTGTCAATTACATCCTTGCCAGGTCATCTCCTTTCAAGCTGGTTGTTATTGTGTTGACATTACCTAAGGCCAGATGTACCTATCAATTATATCCTTGTCGGGCCATTGGTTTTCAAGCTGATTGTCCTTTTTGTTGACCTTCAAGGTAATATTACACTATTCCTGAAGATAAGAGTAAGAATTTTGAGTTATATAAGTTTGGGGTTTTTGGCTGAAGAAACAAAAGAGAGAAGAGAAGAGAACACAAAGATAGAACAGAGAACTCCTTAACAGCTCTTGTGTGTGCATGACTCTCCAGCCACCCTCCTACTCCACACAACCATCACTCATGAAGAATAAGAATATAAGTTTATATTTTTATATATATGTTTTTCTTGTTGTTGTCTGTCAATGTTGCTTTCCAGGTTATAGTATGATTGGAATTTTGAATTTTGAACTAAAATGTCAAAATTCTAATCACCTGAAGGAGGTCAGAGTGTACAATGGCCAAACCTTAGTGAATCTGGCAATAAACATGAGGACAACAGCTTGAACAATATCAATAAGGATAATACCTTATCTCAGAAATATAGACAAATATTTACTAATTATTAAAATATGTGAACCAATGATAAAGAAATCCATAATATTTACTATTTATAAAGTCTGAATCAATTGACAACTAGTTGATGTTTTGTCAATCATTCCAATAAATAGTGTAAATAATATAATAAATAAATAGTGTAAATAAACAATAATCTAGTAGTGTTTATTATTTTTGTTGTCAATTCTCAAGAACAAAGAAAATGTATAAATTCACTTTCATGTGTTTAAGTTTTATTACAATTGTAATCATTGGTTTCTAAAACAGTAAACATTGCCAAGGAGTGAATGTAGTTAGAAAAGTGTTGGATTTCATAAAATCTAATTACAAAAGATGGGAAGTATGTCTGTATGTAGGTGTATTATATTTTTAATTAGGTGTTCAGTAACTATCAATAGTTTCTGTGTATATATAACTGTGAATTAAATTTGTTAATTTAATAAACACTTTTTTGCCTTTGCTCATAATGAGTGCAAGAGGGTCATAAATGATGCTAAGCTGTTGTTTACTGAAAGAAGTAGCATATAGTATCTCACAAGTTTGACTCCAAAGACTATTGGCAACTTTTTTAAAATGTGTTAAATAACAACAATCCCTCAATTGCCACTTTAATCAATAAATTTGAGTTTGCTCACAGATTCTCCACCAACTCAACATGTGATTTAGCTGGCGTATCTGCACCTGATTTCCCACCTAGAACTGAGGCACAACTGAGTGATATTCACATTACTCCCTCGCTGGTCTGTAACATAATTTCAAAGCTTGATCCACATAATGCGAGCAGAGGTGACAGAATACCAATCATTGTCCTGAAGAAATGTGCCCCTGAACTCTCATCTGTCCTCTCTAAGCTCTACAACTACTGCCTCTCTGCTTCTTGCTTTCCTGCTTGCTGGAAGTTCTCCACTGTGGTTTCTGTACTTAAGAACTCTTGAGAACACTCAGACCCTTCTAATTATTCTTTTACAGCCCTATTATTGGCAAAGTGTTTGAAGCTATTATCAATGCTGAAGTAGATAGACTAAACTACCGCCCGGTTCACACTCCACCCACATCTATTGAACAGGTGAAGAGGCTCATCCCTTGTTTCCTGTTTACGATGCGGTTTCCAGTTTTCTCTTTTCCAATCTCTTCACTCTTATGTAGCCCCCTGCACATCAGTGGCGTTACCGCCTTGCTCGGAGTGATATGATTAAAAAAAAAAAAAGTACATCATCTCACAGCTCACAGTCTCTTCTCTGATAAACAGTATGGTTTCTGCTTCACCAGGTATACTGCTGATATGCTAACAACCATAACAGTGTATATATAACAGACTATCAATAAGAATGGCGAAGCTTGAGTTGTTGCCCTAGATATCTCCAAAGCATTTGACAGTCTGACCTTCTATGCAAGCTACAGGGCTTTGGTATAACTGGACGCTTGTTTGATCTAATTGATCCAGTTGTTCATTTCAAGTTGCATAATGAAGGTAGTATTGAATGGGAATGCTTCCAGATACCATCAGACAAACACAAATGTCCCTCAAGGCTCTAGTCTAGGCCCTACGCTTTTTCTGATCTTCAACAACAATCTCCCTGATGTAATCAGATTCCATCTAATCTGACAACACCACCACTTACTCCCACCTCAATAAGAAATCTGTCGAGGCTGACAAAACAAACCACACTGCTGATCTTTAACAGGACCTCCAAACTGTGGTGGACTGGGGTAAGAAATGGCTTGTAAATTTTAATGCTTCCAAAACGAAGCTGCTATCCCTTAAATACCATAGAGAATCACTCCTACTCACATCAGCATTGATCAGGCTAGTCTCCCTGAAAACAAAACACTGTGCCTCCTCAACATAACTTGCTCAGCTGACCTCAAGTGGAATGATTACATTGAATCCATAACTAAATCTGCTGCTAGGAAGGTCAGTTTACTGTGCCAGGAAGTTTTTTTCATCTGAATCCATTTTGCACATATATAAATCTACCATCTGCTCATGCATTGAATACTGCTGTCACATCTGGTCAAGTACCCCTGCTATTCATCTGAGAGTTCTTGAGAAAATCCGATGGAGAATCTGCAATGTAATTGATCCTGACCTGGTAGCTCAACTCCAGTCACTTTCTCATTGACGCAATGTGGCTTCCCTCTGTCTCTTCTACAAATACTTTCATGGCTTCTGCTCTAATGAGCTTAGCTCCCTGGTGCCCTCTCTGCTCTGCATAAATTTACTCAGGATACTAAACTAGTGACTAGGTCCCACCTTTTTACAGTGAAACCAATCAAATGTAATGACAACTTCTACTCTATCAACTTTTTTTCTCGCACTTCCCCTTATGAAATTCCCTTCCATATACTTGCTTCCCTGACAGCTACAATCTCCAAGAATTTAAATGCGTCAATTGCCATTTCTTACCTCTTTGACTCACATCCTTTCCCTGACAACCCTTCAAGTTCTTCTACCTTTCTACTCTACTCCCATACAGCTCTCTACACATCAGTGCTCTCATCCTTCTCTAATCCATTCTCTGACCTCCTTGTAACTTGTTCCCCTTTCTTATCACTCACCTCCTATCTAACCCCCTATGCAACAGTGGCAGTACCGCCTTGCTTAGGGTGAAATGATTATAAAAAAATATAAATATATATATATATATATATATATATATATATATACTAACACCGGAAGGGTGGGAGTAAATAAAGAGGAGGAGGAAAAAATTTAAATGGAAAACAGGATTTCATTCTTAAGATGCCTACATCTTGACATTACCTTGTTTTTCGCGTTTAGCAATTCTATTTTATTTTTGAAAGTAATAATGGCCAAGTTTTCTTTCTGGCACAGTCAGCAGCAAATATCCCCATGGTTCTTTCCTGCTTTCACTTTCTTTACAATTTTTCATTTCACGCAGAGGTTTTGTTTGTATTTTCCTTTAAACTGCCATATGCAGTCTGCCAGCCTAGTATCATTTTTGTGATTTTCTAGCCTGAACAAAGAGTTATGGTTATAATAGTGCCTTTTGAATGGCTTGTCAGTGCAACCAATGTACATATATATATATATAAAGAGAGAGAGAAAAAAAAGAGAAAAGTTAATGATAAAGTGTAAAAAATATTTTGTGTGACATGTTGCATTAGATTAAAGTGATATTCATATTAATGCAATTACACATGAGTATTAAGGAGAAGGGATGTTGAAATTTTAAACTTTCAAATTTAAATTCTTTTATTATATTGAATGATAGAATAAGCGTTGATCTATTTGTGACTGGACTAACAACGCCTCTCAAGTTTTCTCCCCCAAATCTTATACATTAATGAACTTGCCATTCATCCATGGATTGAATATCGCTACCACATCTGGTCTGGTGCTTCTGCTATGTAATTAGAAACTCTTGATGAAATACAAAGAAAAATCTGCAGTGTTATTGGTCCTGACCTGGCATTGGCATTGGCATCAGTCACTTTTACTTCCTTCTGCTTTATCTAAAAATATTTCCATAGTAATTGTTCTGATGAACTTTCTTCTTTGGTACATAGACTTTATGAATTTAAGCACAGTACTTGATTGGCATCAAGGTCTCACCATTTTACAGTTGAAATGGCTGGATATAACTATAATTTCTATGCTAAAAGTTTCTTCTTTTGCAATTCTTGCTTGTGAAAATCTCTTCAAATCAATCTTCAGAAATTTAAATGCAATGCCAATTGCTATTTTCTGTCTTCCTGAATCATGTTCCTTTATTGACCTCTTCCTATTCTTCTCCTCTCTAAAGTCTTCTTATTCTCTTTTGTGTCATGTAAAACCCTATGTCCTAATGCAATATAGCTTCTCTTGGGGTGAAATGTTAAAAAACAAAAAAAATTAACATTTTTTTTTATATTTTGACAAATGTTATGGCCTAAGGAAGGTTTAAAGAATACTAATAATTGAAAAATTTTCTCTATTTTTGTATGAGTCGACCAATATATTTAAGTAATGCTTGTTTTTTTCTTTTATATTCTGTGTCTATTCAGGATGTGAGCAATCATAGCTCTCCACAACTTTTGCCCTTTGCAGCTTTTAGGAATGTGTTTTCTTTTTTTTTACTTTTCTTCCTACTCCATGATCTAACAACCATCGACACAATATTTTTAGATAGGTACTTGCTGTTTTCCTTTGTTTCTCTTGCCTTCAATATGTCCCAAGGGTATCACATTCTCCAAGCCCTGTATATTCCAATCAGTATATAAAATCATCCCTCACTTTGTGGCCATGGAAATTACTATAAATTTATATTTTAGAGAATATAAATATAAAAGTCATGCCTGTGTAGTTAATCAGTATTTCTGTTATGTCTGGTAAATTTCGAGGTTCCAGTACTCAATACATAGTATACTGTTACACGCGACATAATGGAGTTCCAAACAGCTTAGCACTTCAACACAACTCAGATAATTTGCAGAGGATACCACACCCTCTCTGAACTGGAGTGGTCATATAACCTTTGATTTTCCTTTCACTATATCTAACTACTCTTGCTTAATATAGTTCTTGCTTTTGCTCCTCTTTTCTACTCTTTACTGGCAGCTTTGGTCATTTTTTCATTCTCTTTTTTGTCAGTTTTAATACTGTTACACGCGACATAATGGAGTTCCAAACAGCTTAGCACTTCAACACAGCTCAGATAATTTGCAGAGGATACCACACCCTCTCTGAACTGGAGTGGTCATATAACCTTTGATTTTCCTTTCACTATATCTAACTACTCTTGCTTAATATAGTTCTTGCTTTTGCTCCTCTTTTCTACTCTTTACTGGCAGCTTTGGTCATTTTTTCATTCTCTTTTTTGTCAGTTTTTTCTTCTCCACTTACGTCCATTTCCAGTTCATCCTCATCACTGTAGCTTTTTCTTTCTTCTTGCTTCTATGTTTTTGTTCTCTGCTCTGCATCTTCATTGTAGTGACCTTCCTCCTTTCGACTTTGGTCTTCCATCTCCACATCGTCCAACACAAGCCTCTTTCTAAATTGATCCGCATGAGCCAAAATATGCTGCCCCTTCTTCTCAATCAAAGCTGTATTATTGCTTCTCTGCAAAAAAAAGTTTGCTTCTTTGGGATTTGCACTTTTGTCTTTCTCATACCATACTCTCTCACTTGTGGCAAAAGACATGATAATCTGTCTACCCATCAGGGTCGATGGACTCAACTTCCTCTCCGCGTGTGGTATGGGCCTATAACTGAGGAGCATTTTTGCTAGAAATGCCCCAATGTTTTTGTGAATGGATTGAGGATGATATGGAGGAGTTTTTAGGCCATGAATGAAGCTCTTTTTGCCCGAACCTTCTAATTTCATTGTATTTTGGATATTTATTCATAAATTCTTCAATATCCTTTGCATAACCTGGCCACAATGCCTATAATTTTTAATCTTCTGCATGTTGCCGTGACATCGCAATGTACAACATTGTGTACCCCTCTCAATATGTCTGTCTTTAATGTCCGCAGAGCTACTACCACCTATCCGTTGCATATAATTTTATTTTCAACTGTTAACTTTTGCTGTATCTCCTTAAATAGCCATTCCCCAATTGAACAATTGTTCCACTTATTATTCCTTATTCTTTCGCTTATTTTGCTCAATACTGGATCTTCCTTAGTCTTATTTTTTAACTTGTAAACCGGAAGTACATCCATCTCTACCCATTGAATTATTTTGTCTTCTTCAGTTCTCTGTTCTTCATCTGTTCCTTTTATAAATCATAGTCTCAACAAAGTATCTACACCAGGGATAGTATTTTCCTTAACATATACAATGTGAAAATCAAATGCCATGATGTTAATGGCCCAACATAAAATTCTCAATAACATAACCTTCAGCAACTCCTTCCTTGGGTTGAAAATAAACTCTAACAGTTTGTGATCTGACTTTAGTAGAAATTTCTTACCCGATAAAAATTTTGTGTCCTCTCTATACTCCAAACAATTTTATAGTCACTGCATATCCACAAATCTCCATTGGTCTTTTTTATTGCTACAAGAGGTGAGGCCCAGTTACTTGCACCATGTGTAACCTTGCTTTATCATGTGGTTTAATTTGGCTACCACTAAAGGCAGTATATGTACTGGTACTTTTCTAACTTGAATGTATTTGGGGTGGTAATTGAATACTTGCTTTGTATCCTTTTAGAAGTCCTAGTTCACTCTCTTGGGCTTCCATGAAGTTTATTAATTTGGCTGTATCTGCTTTTGCTATGTCAATACCTAATAATCCGTGGTCATTTTTGCATACTACTACCACGATTGAAATAACCTCAAACTGAGTATTCATTTCAAATGTGCAATGGAAGGTACCAAATGTCTTTATTGTTGTTCCATCAAATTGTTTTAGCTTTAAACCGTTTTCTTTTAACTTGGGTTGGCCTAGCTTGATCTAAAAATTTCTTTGAATCAGTGTTATCTCATTACCTGTTTCAACTTGCAAGCTAAACATACAACCATTTATTTTCACATTCTCTTAACCATTCTTTTGCATATTTACTGCAAATACACTTTCTGATGTTCTTTTGCACTTAAATACAACTCAGCTCATTTGAATAGGATACCACAATTTCATTGATTCATTCATTTTCTATGGCTTATCAAGTCTTTGCAGGTTATTTAAAACCAGAAAATATTTTTAGATTATGAGAATTTTTTTTTAGATATTAATGATTTTAATGTAAGTGTTACTAATTAACCCATAACTAGGTGAGAAACAAAGTGAAATCATATCTTTCCCAATAATATTTACACATAAGTGAATAGATGAACCCAATAGAAATTGGAACTCAGCTCTCCAATGAAGTTTTCTGAGCTATTACTCATTACACTACCTGCACATTCAAGCTTACAGCACCAGCGACCAGCAAACACCTATCTGACAAGGTTCAGCATTGCTTAACTTTGCTGATTATACAGGAACCTGTGTTTCAATATGATGTGGTCATAAGCCAAGAGAAAAATTATCTAGCACAACACAATGAACCAACTTTCCTAACAGCAGACCTAGCAAATGATATAATCATTCCAGTTCATAGTGGAAAACATTTGACTGAGGAAGCAAAATGAGTTATTCTCTTGGAGGTTAGAATCAGCCTTGCTGATGAAAGGCAAAAAGGTTTCTCTTTATCCATTACACCACTCACACATCCAAACTTACAGCACCTGGTATTCCCAAGTGGTCACCCATTAACTTAACTTCAATAATCATATGAGGAACTTGTGTTTCAGTGTGATGTGGCCATAGCATTGACAAACATGCTGGCACATAAACTTATAAAAATAAAACAAATACTTGGGATGATTGAAGAGCAAAAGATTTCCTTTCATCTCTGTAGGAGAATTAAGTGTAGAGTAATAACAGCTCACAAATGTAGTATACACCAGTTTACTTGTCAATACTCCAAGGCTCATTAATCAATCACTTTAAACTATACAAAATGATTCAAGGTTTGGTGGAATAGTTCAATAATTACTTCAACTAGAAATAATCACAAATCTTTTTTTGTATTACTGTGGATCAATAACTTCTTCATGTGCTGCGTTCTTTCAGAATGTAGATGATCATGGACCTCCACTTATCCCTATCTCTTGTCATTCTTAATACTTTTCCTTTTGGTACTTCTCCCAAACCCTGCTCTGCCATCCACTTGCTCAAGCCCATCAAGTATGTCTTTCATTGCTTTCTCCTCTCTTTCCTTCTATCCATCCCATGAGTATTAGAGGCATCTCACACAAGCCATGGTCTACCATCCACTTGCTCAAGCCCATCAAGTATGTCTTGCATTGCTTTCCCCTCTCTTTTCTTCTATCTATCCCATGAGTATTAAATTCTTTAAACCCTCCTTTTTCATTATGTGTCCCAGAAACTTCAGCTGTCGCTTTCTGATGTTAATTATAAGTTTACTTTTCATTTGGATATTCTCCAAAACCTTGTCATTGCTCAAATGTTTGGTCCATGGTATTCTCAGCATCCTTCTGTAGAACCACATTTCTGTTGCTTTGAGACTCTCTTTCATCTTCTAGGAGATTTTCAAGCATTGACTGCCACATAGAGGGAGATCATGAATATCTAAAAAAAAAATTTTGTTAAATTTTACAAAAGCTGATATGGAGCAGGGGAGGGCAAATTTCTATGTATGTCTATTGTAAAATGCCCCCCTTAGAAAAGCTAAAAAAAAATATGTTCATACAACATGATTTTGTAAAATTTAAGGAAATTAACTTTTTTTGAATTCATAATCTGAAGTGTATATTTGATAGTAAATAATGTAAAAAGAACTCTAGATTATGAATTTCAAACATTTTATTTTTTAAGAATTGATTGCTTCATTCTTTTACAGTTTATCAAACGTTTGTGGGTTATTTAAAGCCAAAACATATTTAGAATTGAGGAATAATTCATTTTTTTTTTTTTTTTTTGCATGGGAATGTTGCATTAACAACTTTTGGAGAATAACCATGATTTTTACAGATAGTCAGTCAGTCAGTCAGTTAATTGCCATACATGACACACTCATGGGTGATCAAGTCTCAAAAGAGACATGACTCACTGGACATGATTTTTTTGCACAGTAAGTTACCATTACTTTCTGTGCTAGACTAGTTGCCAATCAAGTCTATAGAACCCAATCTACCCTGTTACTTAACACATAGATGGAGGGAGAAGCAATGGATTAATACCTTTCCCAAGGGCATTTGCATGTAAGTGAATGCAACAAATTCAACTGGAATTTGAACTCAGCTGTCCAATTTCAATTTACAAGCCAATATCCACCACACCACAATGCACATCCCTTTTCAGATACAAGCCATACTATTTAAACCATAGCTGGGGGAAGGAGATGAATTAATATTTTTTCAAGATTATTTGTATACAAATGAATATAACAAGTATGAAGAAGCTTTAATAAAACTGAAACATGTTACGTCTTCTACTTGGTTCTTTATTTTATTCTATTCTATCATGTTGTCAGATTCCTTTCCATATATTCAACTCATATATATATATATATATGCTGAAAACAAAAAAGGGATTGTTCTAATGATAGAAATTGATATAAGTGAAAAAAGTGAGGAGCCATATATATTTGGGCAGCAATCTTTCTTTTAAAAATGCTTCATTATAATTACCAACAAGAAAAATTTTATTAATTTTTTATTTTTCTAGTATTCTTATATACTTTCTTTTTGTTGGCAATAGGAATGCAAATGTGTAAGAATACTGGAAAAATTATATGAAAAATTAATAAAATTTTTCTTGTCAGTAATTTTTAATGAAATATGTTTATATATATAAATCTTGACAAGTCTGCATGAGCATTAGAGAATAAAATTTTCTTCAATGCACTTTTTGAGAAAAAACTGAGTATACTTTTGCAAACTGCTGATATGGATAACAAAATATAAACATACACCAAATCAAGGAATATAAAAAGATAATAACTCACTAATGCCCACCCACACAGAAACAGGAATAACTTTTTCATATATATATATTTATAAATATAATTTTCAAAAAACGACTGTATGTAATTTTCTTTTAATACTATTGTTCATCCAATGTAAGGCCAAAAATCTACTCAAAGTAGACCCTGCCAAAGTAGAATAAGATTGTTGTAAGGGTTTAAAAAGATGGAGTAAGACTGAGAATAAAATATGATGATGAGGTTAGAATAATGATTGACCCTAGACCTAAAGAGATTAAAATTGTAGTAAGCATGGAAGATTCCTTTCAGAAATCTGTTCCATGAAGGAAACATTCTGGGAAAGAAACTGTCTCAGTTGAACTTCCTTTTTATGAATTGAATGCAAGAGAATAAATGATAACTTTTCTATGTAGTACAGAAACTGGAGTGGAACTTCCTCCTTACAAATGGAATGCAACAGAATTAATGATAACTTTTCTATGTAGTAAACTGATAATATTAAAAGGACTTTTGATTGTCAAAATTGCTAGAACTAAACCATTATGAAGGAAACTTCTTGACATTATTGGTGTGGCAGAACAACCTTTGAAAAGGGTTTAATAATAATACCACAAGTTGACCCAAGCCTCGAAAATGAAATTGATTAGCCATAACTCTGTTTGGAAGTCGTCAAAGGTTGTAGTAGCATAAAATTGCCAGTCATTTTGACCAAAGATTTGAGGGCACTGGCCTTATTCAAACTGTTGATCATGCCAGATTATACACTCTCTTCCAGAAACTGAAACTTATGATTGCTCAGCATAGTTGCAGCATAAGCCACAGTTGGGCTCTGTGGGTGTTGAATAAACACAAATTCACATCGTCAGGTGTCTGCAACAGGGATTAAGTAGCCTCTCCCATGCAGATGATCATTCTTGGAAATGAGTAACCAACCATTATTGTGTATCTATCTATCAAATATTCGTGAGACAATATTTTTGAGAATCATGAAATTTTTGACAATGAAGTATATTTGTGCTTGGTGACATATTTTGAGATTTGAGTAAAATGTATTTTGTTTAAAAATGTCAGTCAGGTGCACAAAACAGAAAAATTTTTCGATTTGTGATTTTCATTTTGTCTATCAGGGTAGGTGATTTGTGTCTCACATTTAAGTTTGCACTGGAAGATAGTTGTCAATGGCGCGGAAGTGACGTCATGCTGACAGAAAAGTTTTAGGAGTAATTTTAATTTTGTAAAGTCTGAACACAACTGTCAAAGTGTAGGTTGAGTAAAATCAGGTCTTTCTGATAGGGGGATGCTGACAACTCTGACCAAACAACCTCCTATATAATCCATGTTATGTCACCAAAAGTGTCTTTGTATGAAAAAATAAAATAAAATATATTTTACTTACATTTGGGTCTGATTGTATTGTTTTAGTCAGAGATGTATGTTGCAGATTGTTTGTTGTTACTAATGGTGACGAAGAAAAGATGAAGAAGAAAATTATGAAATGATTATGTGAAAGTGATTTTTGTGAAGAAGTTGGATTGAGTGGTCCCCAACAAAGTGATTTATGATTTGAAAAGTTTAATCGTTGCTCGGAAATTGTTGCAGATTTTGAAGTTTAATAGTTGCCGAAGAAGTTTGAGAATAATCGCCAGAGCAGTAGCAGTGAAAACTGCTGAGTATATGAAGCTTACTTTTTGTCACTAGCCCAACATCATCATCATTTTACCAGCATCATTAGTTCAGTACCATGGCCCCAGAACTGCAGCCTTGTGTTTTTTATAATCATGTTAGCAGAAGAATTATCATTATCAATGCCATTATAGTGAGAGAGCCCCGAATCTACAGCAATATTGTTTCAGAAGAATTATAAACCTGAGAAAGGAGTATATAACATATCTCTCTCTCTCTCTCTCTATATATATATATATATATATATAAATATATATATATATTTAGTATATCGAGGCAGCAAGTAATTTTCTAAACATATGTTGTTAAATATAAGAGACAATGAATGTCTATTATGTTTAATCATGAGCTGTTCTAAACGTATTTTTGCTTTAATTTCAGTTGAAAATAAAGACAAAAATTCTCCAACATTTGGATGATTATTTATTAGTTTTCTTCTAAGCTTTCGGCTCACATGAGCCATCTTCAGAGAGGTCGTTCAAACTGAAATATTATAAAATCCACCATCACCGACGATTTTATTTTGTGTTGACATAAAACTCCGCTTGGCAACAGCAATAGTTACCAAAAATAATAAGAATATCGATCAAATTAAATATCTTAAAAACAAATTTGAAAGTCACTCTGTCCTCAAATTTACATTAGAACTTAATATTAATAACAAACTCCCATTCCTTGATGTATTCATTGAAATCTAGCACACATAAGTTTACTACTTCTCTATATAGGAAACCAACTAGCATAAATTCGTGTCTTCTTAATTATAATAGTGAATGCCCCCAACGATATAAGTTAGCTGTTATAAAAAACTTACTTCAACGCACGCAAATGATATCTTCTTCCAAATCTATATTTTATAAAGAATTACACAACATTAAACAAACATTAGTCAATAATAGATTTCCTAACTTCGTTATTGATCAACAAAAATAAAATTGTATCTCAACAAAATTAACAATAGCTCCAACAATAATGATAATATTAATAATAATGGTTTACATCAAAATAAACATAACGCTATTAACTTACAATTGCAACCAAATACATAATAATTATAAACAAGATGAAAAAACTCTCAAAAACATAATACGTAGAAATGTTTAACCAGTGGAAAGTAATAATCAAATTAAACTCATTATATATTATAAAAAGTTTAAAACAATTGACCTCATAGTCTATAATAACCCAACAAGCACTAAACTAAATTCTCTACAAAAAACCAATGTAGTGTACCAATTTACATGCCCATTCAGAGATTGCACCTCTGATACTAATCAAAAACCTAGTACATATATTGGTTTTACTACAACCATGCTCTCCCGTAGATTTACATGTCAACTTTCTGATCAGAGTACTATTAAACAACATTTCTCTGAAAAACATAAACATGTAGGTAATATCAGACAGATTTTGGTCAACAATATGGTGATCCTTACTCATACACACAGTAAGAGGAACCTTCAGATATTGGAGGCCATGTACATCAAATCGAAACAACCAACACTCAATAAAATCAACTTTAAAACAGGAAATAACATATTACATTGCATTTGACTAGATGGTTTTGTTGTCATTTCGCGCTATCCCGTGGTGTGACGTCATAAAACCGCACCACAATTTAAGAACTGCGTTTATTATTTTTGGTAACTATTGCCGTTGCCAAGCGGAGTTTTATGTCAACACAAAATAAAATCATCGGTGATGGTGGATTTTATAATATTTCAGTTTGAACGACCTCTCTGAAGATGGCTCATGTGAGTCGAAAGCTTAGAAGAAAACTAATAAATAATTATCCAAATGTTGGAGAACTTTTGTCTTTATTTTCAACTGAAATTAAAGCAAAAATGCAACGTTTAGAACAGCCCATGATTAAACATAATAGACATTCATTGTCTCTTATATTTAACAACATATGTTTAGAAAAAAAAAAAAAAATATATATATATATATATATATATATATATTAGTTGAATATATGGATTGAAATCTGACAATAGAATAAGTGAAGAACATGGAGAAAAAGTGTCTTTAATCTAACATGTTTCACTTTATTAAGTTTTTTCAAAGATTTGTTAATAAGACATGAATTTAAAAAATTAAATTTTTTTTTAAAAAAAGAAAGACACAGTATGTTGTTTGAGGCTTGATTTCATTGGTCAAGCCTCAATCAATATACTGTATTTTTGTTTTCTAAAAATTTTAAATATTTTTAAATCCATGTCTTATTAAAAAATTTCTGAAGAAACTTAATAAAGTGAAACTTGTTAAAGTAAAGGCACGTTTCTTACCTGTTATTTACTTATTCTATCCATATATATATATATATATATATATATATATATATATATATATAAGGAAAGGTTTGTTACTTAACTGATTGATGTTGCCTTCAGCATTCTGACTCCTGACTTTTCTAGGTGGACATATCCATCCACTCTTCAGGAGGTATGTGCAATTTACTGCTTATATTTTTTCTTTTTTATGCACTTATCATTGGTATAAGGTTTTTTCCTTATTGTTTGTTTTCATGTGTGAATTTACACATGCAGCCATATGCCTGTCTGTGCAGATGTGTATTCATGTATGTGCTCACATCTGTGTAGATGTGTATACATATAGTGTTCTGTGGTCATTTGTTCTGTTTTGGTGCGTTCTTTTTTTTTTCTTTATGCTCACTTTTTAGCTTTTCCCTCTTTTCATTAGATAGTATTCATTTGTCGGGAGTTATTATATTTTCTAGAGAGGTAATGTTTTTTAATTTTTGAACATTCTAATATTTTTGTGGGATACATGCATTTATGAGCAAATACCTTGAGAAAAAGTATAAATCCATCTCTTACCCCACACTGACTATAGGTAAATAGCAGAACAGACTGGGTCCTATAAACATGAGTTCAAACCAGTCTAAGAAATGAACAACTCTGAATTCATGACCCTCAACTATGGGTTAAATAGCTTCCCCAAGCACAATTGGGCAAGCATGGTGAGTACTGCTACACTTCTGAAAACATGTTCATTACTCAGGGAGGGGTTCTGCCAACAAGATGAAAAAGGCCCTGCATTTAAATCTACTGTGCTTTTGGTGTCTTTAGGAATAATAATAATATATATATATATATATATATATATATATATAATATTCATTTGGAAAGAAGTTATTTTATGACCCAGGTTTCTATAATACAACTGTGTATTGGTCTAATTTAATTATGACCAAAAACTAACTAACTATATATATATATATATATATATATATATATATCAGTAAAATAGTTGCTGGTTGGGCCAGCAGATGGTAGATCAAAAAAGTGGTCAATGCAATATCAAAACAAATGGACTGAATATGCAGAGCTAACAATGTCAAAGAACCAAACATACACCATTTACTTGCTACCTGGGTTTCAACCATGGTGGTCTCTTCAGGCAAAGTAAACTAAGCTAAATAATGTATGTTCGGTTCTTTGTGTGCATATATATATATATATATATATATACACACACACACACACACACACACACATATATCATATATTCCCTCATATATGACAACCTTTAAATTCTAAAAACCACTTTTAAAAATTGGTGGTTGTCTTATACTACAATTCTAAAAAATGAAACCTTATATTCTGAATGATATTTGTTGGTAGGCAAACACTGGCCTTGGTGTGATAACCAATAATCTACATGAAAAGATTTACATTATCAAATAGACTGATAATAAAAGTCATAAAACCATTTCTATCTCATATATCACTGGCATAACTTCCTATTTAATTGCCTATTTGAATAATAATTTCATATCAATGAAATCAACTTGTATCCATGCAAACTCATCTGAGAAATGTAATCATCGAGTTATGATTGCAAATAAAAATGTTGAAAGTGAAATGTACTATTATTGTACATTATTCTACTGTTATTAACTGTGTTTTGTGATTGTCGATGATGTATAAGTAAATGGCCATTAGTACACCAGGCTGTTTGTAACTATTTAGATATAGGAAAAGAAGAGGAAGAAGAATAAGTATTTGTAAGAGATCATGTGAAGAAACCTAAACAACTAGGGATACAGTAACATTCCCAATAACATCATCTTTATAAAATCAATAAGAAATCATCTTATATTACAGGAATAGAAGGAATACATGAAAATTTGCTATAATTTCTGACTTTGTTCTAACTAAAGGTTGCATTATATGCATAAATATGAGATATATATGTTAATAAATATACATATTATCTTACATCTATAGCACGACTCAGAGTTTCATGCATTATGCGATCATCAGGTACATATTTCAAACTTGAAATATCTTCAAGTTTGAAATATGCACTTGATGATGAGTCATGCCATAAACATAGGATAATATCTTTATTTATTAATATATATACATAATACAGCTCTCTTCATACATTGAGCATTGTTTTATTAACACTTGAATAATAATACTATACATATGCACACCCTCCTCATATGTATATTTATTAATTCCTGTCTATATATATATATATATACACACACACACACACTTCCCAAAATTAAAAGATAACATACCCATAACACACATCCCTTTCCCAGCACCAAATAAAGCTGTCAAAATGATTAAAGAAGCAAATCTGAGGCTCATGGGTCTCCCAACCCCTCCTTAAAAAACAACTTGAAAAAGATCTTTGACCAGTCCCAAAATTGATCAAAGATAAATTATATATAAAAATAAAAAATAAAATGAAAACTACAGGCCAAGTTCAACTTTCTCAGAGACTGATTCATTCCTGTAGTTCACTGCTACTAAATATGCATGAAATTTTTTCTCCTGATGATGACCTTCCTAGTTGAGGAATTTATATACATGATAAAATATAGTTTTAAGGTAAGCTATATTTATTGGTGAAAGTGCCCAATATCAGAGACAGAGCATATATAAATGTAAAAGTGGACATTGATGTCAACACCCAGAGGTGACAGTCTGTTTCATGCTTAAATTCAATTGGCAGGCCATGATGATTTGATTAAAAAATGAAACAGACTGTCATCTCTTGGTGTTGATTTCAATTTTCACTTTTATATGTACATACTGACACATGTATATATGCATATATATATGTGTGTGTGTGTGTGTGTGTGTGTGTGTGCATATATATATATCTCCAAGACTATATATATATAGCCTTGGAGATTTCACTCACCTGATCAACTCACTCGATTAAAAAATGAATTGGGCGATTAAATTATATTGTTTTACTCGCCTGCACTCGATTAAAAATCTCATAGTGAAACGTGTCCCTTCAAATATAGAAAACGGAAATCTGATTCCTTTACAATCCAAAAGTATGCCATTGAAGATTCACAAGTTATTTAGAATGACCTACAATGACATTATTGAACTCTTTGGTCAAGTGCATTATGCTTCATTTATGTCAAAATGTGTAATTAAACAAGACAGTGACATCCCACAATCATCAAAGCAAGAGCTGACAAAGAGAATTTAGATTGACAGGCTCCTGTTTCACTATTATCATCCTGGTCAGTGTAAACATTCATTTAATTAACACTTCCAGAGTGAAGGCAAAATGTCTCTGTCACCCAGATTAATGATGCTCACAAATCTTTAGAAACTCATTTGGAAAAATATTATCCTTGACGCAACATCTATATTTCCTTCCCACTTACGAAAAGCAAAAACAAACATTTGAGAGAAAGAAAAAAAAATGCGCATACTTTTTTCAATCACACACTGAAAAAAAAATTATACAAGTAAGTAACTACAAATTTAGGTACCACCACTCAATTGCCAGAAAACAGCATATCATGATGTTAAAAGGGTTTAAACTTAATAAAAACAAAGTTTTATCATTAAAATGTTTATTAAGAGAAAAGACCAAATTTTGTTGTTACTATTTTTTTAAAATTTTAAAATCCTTTCTAGCATATTTGAAATTTTGATTAAAATTTCATTTTTTTGTTTTCTGTCAGCGATTCATGCTATGTTTACGTAAGTTGACTATTAAGAAAATAGTCGGTTGAGTAAAATGATTTTGGGGCGAGCAAATTTTCCTTCGCTCTTGACCGCCAGTCGAGTGATTTCTTTTTCAAATCTCAAAGGCTATATATATATATATATATATATATATATATATATATATATAAATTAGAGAAAATTTTCAAAATTCAAAGGTGTCGGATGTACATTTCAACTTAGGATCTCTAACAGAGATTCTATGTCATGTCAGCGACATTGTTTTTTCCAAATGGTGAAGGCCCTGGGGTAGAGTGTGGAGGGGTTTTAGATTGAGATATGTTTCCTATTTGTTCTTCCTTTTTTATCATCAAGTCAGATTCTACATGCAAATCATACATATATGTATATATGAAACCTTCTAGAGTTTGTTTTTGCATATTTGTAAGTTTGTGTGTTATGCTATAGGTATAGACTGCTAAATTTAAAAATAAAACTCCTGAAATATATTGATTTTTTTTTTTAGCCTTATTGCATACATAATAAAATCAAATTTTCAGTTTGGGATAACCTTTATATATATATATATCTCATATAAATTCAATATTTTACATCTGGAGAATAGCCATTTGTTGTATGAGCTGAAAAGGCGGTTTTGACAAACCGCTGAAATAGCTAGTCTCCAAATGTAAAATTCTGAATTTATATGTGAAACAAATATTTGCTCTATAAATTAAATTTGTATCAAGCTCTCTGTTGGATAAGTTTTAATATTTATTCTAATATTATTAGAATATATTGGGATTATTTACCAAATCTTTTCCTGGATTTCTCCAATATATATAAGCAGTAAGAAATCCAATAGAAGATTGGTAAATAATCCTAGGGATATTAGGAGAAATATTAAAACTGATCTAAAAGAGGGCTCAATGGAAATTAAATTTACAGACCAGATATTCATTTATTTCATATGTAAATTCAAGTTTTACATTTGGGAAATAGCTATTTCAACATGTTTACTAGAAACATACATTGTTCATAGTTTGCTACTATTCTCCCTCTTTACTATTCTTGGCCGTTTCCTAACCAACCTTCCTTACCTTTTCCTTTTCCTTTTCTTTACTAACTTTTATTTCTGGTATGCTAGAATTTTTTATTTTATATCTGACTGGGGTTGAACAATGCAGGTTTCAGTAACCTGCTGAAATAGCTATTTCCCAAATGTAAAACTTAAATTTACATATGAAATAATTGTGCGTGTATATATATATATATATATATATATATATATAAGTCATACACATACAAACCTGGTTCACTGCTCATCAGTGTGGCTAGACATTCACTTGCTTTCAGCCTGGATCGAAATTTGACCAATTTGGTGTCAGTTGGAGTGCCTACTGCTAAGCTATTGGCACATGGCTGAGAGAGGAGGAAATTTTAGCATTATATATATGCTGTGTATACACATGCCAGCCATCCAGAGAACTCAATTTGTGACTGAAGAGTAATGCGTAGATATATTTTTAACTATTGCTAGGTTGTTAAGTATGTATGCTTCATTGTACTCCCATCGACATCAGGCATTTTCAAAGGTCAAAAATCTTTATGCCATTCCAAGTGTCCAAGAACTACCTGTGCATAACTATATTTACAGTGGATAAATCTTTACACAGGGCTAAATCAACTTTTCAAAGAAATCTGCTAAAACACACCTTCTTTATGTGTTGTGTTTCTTCAGGACATTGGCAATCATGGACTTCCACTTGGCTCTGTCTGTTGTTGCTTTCAATATTTTTCCTCTTGTTATCTCTCCCAAACCCATCTCTGCCATCCATTTTTCTTTGTATCCATCTTGTGTGTATTAGATCCTCTAGACCCTCCTTCCTCATTATGTGTCTCGGGAACCTCAGCTGTCTCTTCCCAATGTTAAGTATGAGTTTTCTTCTTGTTTGAATCCTCTCCAACAACTCATCATTGCTCACATGTTTGATCCATGGTATTCTCATCATCCTTCTGTAGAACAACATTTCTGCTACCTTCCTTCATCCTTGAGGCTATCATCCAACATTCACTGCCATACAGATGGACAGATATCACATAGCATAACTCTTTTCTTTGTTTTCTAATGAGATTTCCCTGTCTCCCAGTACTGTCATGCCAAAGTGTCTTCAAATCCAATGTTATACTTTCCATCCTCTGTCAGAATGCTTACCAGGTATTTAAATTTCTGCCAACTGCATTTCAAGTTTTATATACAAATTTAGCTTCTCCTAGAGATATACATAGACAAAGGCTTGTATTACTTAACACCTCAGATGTCTTAAAGAAAACTAAGAGGCTCCACACATTTATCAGGCTTACCATGCTCCTGTACAACAATGCTCATATTTCTATGTCCTTGCACAAATGATGCCATAGAAATGCCACTGTCTAACAATGTATCATTCAGCTTGATATCTCTTGCAGCCTCAAGTACAGGCCTGGTGCAAGGGGCATGTGCCCCCACCCCAAATCTATGACACCCCTAATCTATGATACAGGAGGGTAATTATTTATGATACATGGTCTCCCTGTCTAGTATATCTCAATTTTCATAAGGTAGTATTTGTATAAAATACAAATTTTATTGTAACCTAATTATGTACAATAATGGATCATATGCTATATAGGTCAACAATTCAACTTGAAAAATTGAAAACAAATATATCTAAATACAAATTAGAGACATGTCATGATAGATCATTCTATCTTAAATAAATTAACAAGGTTTTGCAGCAGTTTTTAACATCAACTTGAGATCTTTCTTGTTAAAAGATTGAATAATTTTCACAGATAATTTAGAGAGTTGAATTACATGGCATCCAGAACTGGCATCACACACAGAATGAGAATGATACACCCTAGTGATTGAAATAAAGGGTTCAATTCAAAATTCCTAGCACCTGACCAAGACTGAAATGTACAGCAGCCGAAACATCGTAAACATGGCAATAAAGATGAGGACAACAGTCCAAACAATATAAATAATGTAAGTACTACCTCATCTCCGAAGTATAGACAAATAATTTAAGCACATTCAACATTATGAATAAAAAATAGTAAATTTTATATCATGTTTTTTAAGACTTAGCATGAGTAAAATAAATTCATGAATTTGCTCCCACCCCCAAATGATATCAGAATCTGCAAAAAGTTTTCAACCATTAATATTCAGTTGTGCTTCATTTAATTTTTAATGTATAAAAATATAGGTATGAAAAAAAGCAAATGTTGACAAGATAGTGAGGGTCACCAGCCAGGTTTGGTCCCACCACACTTAGGCAGTTGTGGGTAGTACACACTGGTCTTGCTATAGTAACAGGTGTCATCTACACAGCCTAGTCAAGGATGAATTATTTTACACCTTCTAAGTCCTTTCCCTACAGACAAAGCAACACAAGCTTCTTGTTACTCTATTACTATTTCCATGGCAAATGATCTGACAAGCTACACGCCTAGGTAACATTAGACCTGATCTTTGCAGCTGGAACTCACCAAACCATCTATATGAAGATTAATCATCCTTATTCCCTTCGTATTCCATGAGTAAGAAGGAAGTTCCATTCAGCCAGCTTTTGCCTAAGAACTGCTACTTTATGGAACAAACTCCCAACAGGTTATTTTCTCTATTACTACAATCTTGACCTCTTCAAGTCTAAGCTTAACTGTTAACTTTTCCTTTAATTTTCCAATAGTAAGAAATAAGTTCCATTTTGATAACTCTTTCCCAAGGACTGCTGCTTTGTGGAACAAACTTCCAGCAGGATATGTTCCCAATCACTACAATCTTGACCTCTTCAACCATTATCTTTTTCTTTCGTATTCCTATAGTAAGAAGTAAGTTTCATTCGGACAGCTTCTTCTGAAGAACTACTGCTTTGTATAAAAGACTATTGGCAGGATGTTTTCCCAATAACTACAATCAAGTCTAGGGTTAACTGTTATTTTGCCTATATTACCTCATAAACTGCATTTCTTGCTTTATACCCCTACAACACCACTCAGTAAGCCTATACTTTGAGTGGCTCTTTGGCCTTGTATTAGGTGAACATTAGTATAAAAAAAAAAAAAAATAGGCCAGTAGATTAACTTTGCATTATAAATATCACCATCTAGAATGTCAAGATGTAGGAGAATCAACACACGATAAGTGGTATGACATGCAATAAATGGCGTGATTCTTGCAGGTCTGATGAGCCACATGAGATACTATTAGCAAAAATATATTCAAACATAAGTATGTTCTCCTTAGTATTGAGTCAATGAAGTGGTCATTCTTAGTCACGAATTGACTTCAACCATATATATATATATATATATATATATATATATATATATAGTGTTTAATTTTGATAGTGTTTATCACCAAGGTTGTTGTTTTTTAATAGATATTACTGATAAAATTTATTTTGGCAAGCAGGTTGTTTTATTGTAAAGTGCTTGATATCAGATTATATGTCACATGATGGTTTATTTTTCCTGGGTGATGGTTGGGTTTTCTCAACCATCACACAGGAAAAATAAACCATCACATGACAAAATATACCAACACATTAAAAAAAAGGGGGAAAAAAAAGGTCAATCAAGCAAAAGAGCCCATCCCAATTAAACAAACGCCCATTCATGTATACACTAAAAGTAACAATAAACCAACTGTACAATAAAGAAGAAAAAGAAAGATCAACCAATCATAAACAAAAAGCAAAAGAACAACCAACCAATCATAAACAAGACCGCTCCCACAATATCAGACCATATTCTATATAAATAAGTAAAAACTGGGACTTAACATCAAACAGCCCTGACAAGTGAGAACATCATAATAGTGTCCTCATGAAACTTTGAAGTTGGCATGAAACTGCTCTGTTAAAGAGTCATAATCTTTGTACTTGTATATATAAAAAATTGTGTTTTGCCTACACTCACCAACAACCCCCCCAAAAAAGATTAGCTTGAGTATGACTGAAAGATAATGTTTTTAATACAAGTAGTTATAGTTATTAAAGTTTTCAATATGAAAAAAGACATCCTTGAGAGTAACAAATAAAATTTTAACTTTTGATCTGATTTACATTAAAGTCAAAAAGGTAGACATAAGTCTGGTTTGCATGAGAGTCAAAAATACAGATGTAGGTCTGGTTTATGGTAGAGTCTAAAAAGTGCATTTACAGCAAAATTCTCAGATTTGTCACATGCATGTTAGACATTTAGATAAAAATCTACTAAGGTTAAGTCCTCCATCATACCAATATCTGATGTCACCTCTTGGATTGTTTGGAGAAAGTTTGGTAATCATTGCATCCAGATACAGGGAGAATTATATAGAATCCAAAACACATCTCTGTTTTAGTTTGTACATGACCGGATATTCTTCCAAAAGCATGTTTTGGTGGAATACATGTCCCAACATATTGTCAAGTATTGCTTAAACTAGAAAAATAAAGTGGTCGGAACATCAAAAAACAATATAGAAAACAAGGAAAAGAGGAATGTTCTGCTTTTCTTTTATTCAGTGAGCTCACTTCAGGGTTGCTCTCTTCAAAGATAAAAGGACCAACTCAAGATAACACTGTTGTTTGAAATACATGCATAAAATTTTACCTATTGGCAATGTTCCAACTCTATTAAAAACAAAACTTCAAAGCCATCAAAAGAGAAAAGGAAGAAATCAAATGACAAGAGAGAAAGGCTTGAAAAAATCGAAAAATTGTCCTCCACCAATGTTACTATGCAGTCAATACTATCAGCTCTTCCATGCAAGAATTGGTCTACTTGGTCATCAATGCCATCATCATAAAGAAAGTGTTCAGTAAAGAAGAAATTAAATTCCTGGATATAAGATAAAGAAGGCAGCAGTAGAATTAAAAAGGTAGATATAAGTTTGGTTACAGTTTATTCAAAAAAACTAGTGCAGGTATGGTTTACAGTAGTGTCTAAAATGTATACATATGTTTGGTTTACTGTCAAATAATTTAAAACAGAACCATTTATTTAATCTACAGATGCTGTTTGAAACTCTCTGAAGACTATCTGGATTGGCAAGCACTTGAAGATGACCAATACATTGTGATAACAACAAGAAAGAGGAGGATAATAGTCCAAGTTTAAACTATTCTTAACTTTTATATATTTACTTAGACTAAAATCTTTTATAATTATAGTGTTTTAGTTGTAGTACTTGCTAATGTTCTTCAGATGTTTGTTGTAGTTGGTAATCTTCTTGGAAGTTCAAACTAAATCCTTTATTCAATTCACAGAGGCAAATTGTTTTCATTCCACTGTTTGTGTTAAAAGATATCTTGTATAAATGTATTATTCCTAGTTAACTTGTCTTTGATATCACTTTTCTGTTTTTTTAATTGGATCAGAGTATATGAAATAAATAATAATTGACTTTAGATAAGGCCCAGTGGATAAAAGCGTTGATTGAATCCAGTGACTTAACCCAAAGAGTTGTGAGTTCAATACCTTGCTACAGCAGAGGTGAACAAAATCTTTGAGTGTTGAATTAAAGGGATATAACTGATAGTGAGACATCTAGAAGAGACATGGCTCATGGAACTATAACAATCCACCCCAGTAAAAAAAAATAAAGGATTCAGTTCAAAATTCTTATCACCTGAAGAAGGCCGGAGCATACAACAACTGATATATTGCGAATATGACAAAAAAAAAAGATTAGGACAACAGTTTGAACAGTGTAAATATTGTAAATAATTACAATACCACCAGAAAATAGACAATAGCTTTACTGTATGTGTGTTGTGGGGCAATAGATATCAGCTCAGAATGAGAAATTGGAGAGCCATGTTTGAATTTTATTTGAATCCATTGCATTCACTTATACACAAATATCCTTGGAAAGATAATAATCCATCTCTTCTCCTTCCAGTTATGGGCTTAACAGCAGGACAGATTGTGTTCTGTAGCCTTTCTTGGCAACCAGTGTACCACAGAAAGAAATGGCAACCTACTGCAGGAAAATCTTCTGCCTAGTCAGTCATGGATCAAAAGAGACATGATCACCCAAGCATGTATTGCGTGTGGCACTTAAATGACTGACTGACTTTTACTTTGGTTGTTCCAACTCACTGCAAAGCTAACTTAAGCTCAACCATTATAACCAGGCTTCTCATTATTTAACCTAACTTACTTCTGAACCAGAAAAAGAAAACAGATATACTCAAGAAATATTGAGAACTTTGTTTCTCTACAGTTACTATAAACAAAAAATAAACAGTCTGCAATAGAAACACATGATCGGTTGATTATACACTAATTATTTATATCTGAATATTTCACACGCCTATAATACACCAACACACAACCTTAAATTCCAAAATAAACCCTAACCCTAAACGATTTAAAAAAAAAAAAATTACTCTTTATTTACACTATTTATATTTGGACTATTGTCCTCATCTTTGTTGTTGTTACAACATTGTTTCATTCATTGTGCCCTCTGACTGTCCTACAGAATAATGACCAATCATGGATTTTTAAATTTAGTGTTATAGTAATTGTGAGTTTAATCCCTGGACCAAGCAGTGTGTACTTAAACACAGTAGAAACAAACATGAAATAACTGAACTAAGAATTAGGTGAGATATGCCAAGACATGAGAAATAGAATGAGGACAGTCTACCGCTGAAGATTAAATAAAAGGATCTGTTAAGAATATCCAGATCAATATACACCTGAGGAAGGCACAATAGCCAAAACATTATGATAACAACAACAATGTTTTAGACAATCGTCTAAATATAAAGAAATCCTCATCCCAGAAATTTCGGCAGAAATTACACCTGAATTATTTTATTTCATTTTTATTATATAAATGTTTATACTCTGCCCTCAAGAGAGAGTGCACTAAAAAAGCTTAGTTTATTATATATTTTTATTTACCCTTTAATTATTTTTATCTAATATACATTTCTGTTTTAAATATAATTTGTTATAAAGTATTATGTGGAAATATAAATCTTATGTCAGGAAATAAGTTTCTGAGTAAAATTTCATTAAAAATAACTGTCCTGAAATGTTGTGATTTTTTTTTAAAATGATACTGACAGACATACAGACAGAAAATACTATTTATTTAATAGGAGTTATATTCCCTATGAATTCCCAGTTCTGTTGTTTGTTTTACTTCAATTGCTGCTTTTATTTTTTTTATTTGTGTTTAACCTTAACAAGTCAACTCTTTCTTTGAGTTGATTTAAAGGACGTTCCAGACACATAACTATAAAGTTGTCCCTACATAAATCATCATTAAGTAGCATTTTCAAACTTGGACCACAATTACAAATGGAACAAAAAGCTGTATTTTATTAAGCACATACCTTCCCCATTCATCATTGTGCTTCTGTGTTTGAACATTCTGGACCCACAACGATACTCCTACAACATGGATCTGGTATCTTCAATGTATTTAAAAATGAGACTTTCCTATTACCATGAAATAAACAAAAGATGAAACTGGCTTTCATGTCAATCCCAAATACTCTAGTTGCACAGAATATAATTTATACTCAGAAACTGATCAACATCAAGCCCTAGTGATTTAAGAAACATTTCAGAGGAATAAAAAATCCATAAGACGCAAGTTAAGCTCTAAGACTGAAAACAAAAGTTCTTTAACCTTTCATAATTCCCAAGAGGAGTTTAAACACTTGATAAAATACTTTTCTTAAATATTTAGCAAGTTGCAACTCAAATTGTGATGATTAGTCAAATAGCTTTCTGAATACCTCTGACAAGAGACTGCAAAGATTTTCTAGTTTTAATCTGAATATTTGTGTGAATTACATGCAGTTTTATTTGCTGAAAATAAAATTAAAACTATTTTTGTAGATTTGAACTTTTGAAACTTACAAATAATTTTTTTAGTATTGACCATTTAATTAAATTTTTCAAAATCTTTTTTTTCATTTATCCTATAAAAACCAGAAAAACACCCTATACAATATACAACAAGATAATTAAAAACCAAATGATATATCTATAATATTTTAAATGGGAAGTTTAAACATCCTACAAAATGTTTTTCTTTAATATTTAGCAAGTGACAAATCAAATTTTCAAAATTAGTTTTCTTTATACCTCTGTCAAGTAACTGCAAGGAGTTTCTGGTTTTAGTCAGAGTATTTGTTTGAATTACAGTTTTATTTGTTTATTGAAAATAAAATGAAACCTATTTTTGTAAAATAATTTTTTATTATTGGCCGTTAAAACATTTTTATTTTTTATTTTATTTTTTTTATTTATTTTATAAAAACCAGGCAGAACATTCAAGACAATATAATGAAATATTAAATAAGTTGTTTAACACTACAGTACTTCTTTTTCTTCTTGTGCTGTGTCCCTTCAGGAGGTAGACAATCATGGAGTTCCACTTGCCTCTGTCTCTTATTGCTTTCAATATTTTTCCTCTTATCTCTCCCAAACCTTGCTCTGCCATCCATTTGCTAAGGCCTATTAAGTATGTCTCACATGTTTTGCCCTGTCTCTATTTCATTCTATCTCTCCTGTGAGTATTAGATTCTCCAGGCTCTCCTTCCTCATTACATGTCCCAGGAACCTCATCTGTCTCTTCCTGATGTTAAGTATGAGTTTTCTTCTCATTTGTATCCTCTCCAACACCTCATCATTGCTCATGAGCTCAGTCCATGGTATCCTCAGTATCCTTTTGAAATGCACCCTTGGCCATGCCAATGCATCTTTGGATCTCCATGTTGCACTTTTTATCCTCTGTCAGAACACTTCCTAGTGTGAAAATGAAATACAAAAAACAAATTGAAAACAGAAGCTCAAAATAGGATGCACAAAGGATAAAGTATGTTGGAAGCAAAACAAGTGGATTACTGAAGCAATTTATGACACAATGCAAAAGAGACATTACATGTTGCTAAGATATGGAACAAAATACAAGAAACTAGACAAGGAAATAAAGAGCAAATGCAGACAGGCTAAAGAAAGAGATGACAAATGTACCAAATTAGAAAGACTGAGAACAACAAACACTTAGATGTAGGTGTGTTAATACGTGGTACACATGTGTACCAATATGTAGACAATGTGTTAACAGATGATTCCTTTCTTATAATTTTTTTTATTACACAAAATGCAGTTATATATATATATATATATATTCTTTGTTTCATGAGTACACTAGTTATGGTAATAAAAATGGACATAATTTAAAACAAAACTACCATGGATTTTTTATTTTTTAATTGTATCACGCCAAGTAAGGCAGTAACACCACTGATATGCAGGGGGCTACACAAGAATAAAAACAGATTAATTAGAAGAGAGTGAAGAGAAAGACGAACCAGTTAGAAAGGAGCAAGAGAAGGATGGGAATACAGGTATTATGTATATGTGCTATGTATAAAAGAATAAATGAAAAACTAACAGGACAAAAGACCTACTCAGTAAAAGGATGTATAAAAGCAAAGGATGGTACACTCATAATATAAAAAGAAAAAAATTCCGAGATGGGAAAAGTATATCGGAGATCTCAAGAGAGAACAACCAACAATACACAAAAATATTGATGGAACAGAAATATTAAACACCAAAGTGGAATCAGCAATGGCCAAATAGAGGAGAAAACAAAGTAGCAGGACCTGATGGGATTGTAATAGAGATGTTGATGTCCTTAGAAAACTCTGGCGTAGACAAGCTTATGAAATAATAAAATCTACAATAGCAGAAATAATAAATGAAATTTACAACATCCTTTTGCACGTCTTTTTGGATTCATTTCATGATTTTCTTTGTGATACCTCTTGGAATTAAAATTTTAATCATTCTGTTGAAAATTGTGCCATTGAGGTTTCTTCCTGGGTGAAAACTAACATCAAAGCTTTCATGCTAGTACCAAAATGCCAGGTCAAACTACTATCTTCTTGGTTCACTCCTACCTATTCAACTGCTATAGCCCATAGGAACCACTTTTTTGAAAGTAACAATGTAACAATTCCAATCAAAACATATGCCACTTTCTGTCTGTGCAATGAGTGTAAGTGTGTTCATGAGACAAAGTTGCTATTTGCTGATAGAATGAGGCATCATATAGCTCTCACAAATTTAATTCTTGAGATTACTGGTGACTCTGTATATGTGTTGAACAAGAGTAAATTCTCACTCAATCCTCTTTTCAATCAGTTTGAAGTATTGTCATCTGTGGCTGATAAGGCAGAATGTTTTGCTTGGAAATTCTTATTAAATTCCACACTTGACTCTTCTGGATGTTTCTACTTGCCTACACACACAAATGGCTACACAACATCCACATATCAACAAATAACAATATCTTTAAACATCCTCACTGGTACATACTGATCAATGAAATACTTTCTTGCTTAAATCCAAATCTTGGCTGGAAGCCTCCTTCTTCTTGTGTCATGCCTCTTCAGGATGTAAGCAATCATGGACTTCCAGTTGCCCCTGTCCCTTGTCGCTCTTAATATTTTTCCTCTTGGCATCTCTTCCAAACCCCACTTCGCCATCCATTTGCTCAAGCTTATCAAATATGTCTCAGGCTGCTTTCCCCTGTCTCTCTTTTCTTCTATCCATCCTGTGAGTATTAGATTTTCCAGACCTTCTTTCTTTATTACGTGTCCCAGGAACCTCAGCTATCTCTTCTCGATGTTTATGAGTTTTCTTCTTGTTTGCATCCTCTCCAACACCTCATTGTTGCTTACATGCTCAGTCCATGGTATACTCTGTATCTTTCTAGACTAACCATAGTTATTTAAGGAACAGATTTAGCAAAAAAGAGAGAGAGAACGCAGAGGCACACACAGATGCATGATGCTGTTGCTATCTTTATGATCAAGCCAAGAGGTCAGCTCCCAGAAAATTGAAGAATACATATGAATAGAAACATGACATGGAATATGAAGTCAAACAACAACTTCATGTAACTCACAAACTAATAACCCTTAAAACAATAAAAAACTAAATGCAAGCATGATTTCTAACACTATTCATATGAACCCTAAAACCTTCAACCCACTGAAGACAAATCATTCCTGTAACTAAGTAAAATAAAACCTCTATCTATATCTCTTTATCCACTCTGAATAAATTCACTTAAGTTCAAGATCTGCCCGCTGAGTAAAAATTTGAGTAAAAAAGAAAATATATGCTTATTGAATTCATTAAATAAATTCATTGCTGTATTGTTGTGTTATGCATTTTAGCGTGGAACACCTATCTGTTACGTCCCTTTGCTGTTCCCTATTTTCCAGAGGACACAGTCTTTAACCCTTCTTGGGCTGGCACCCGATGTTTCCCCTTTTTTTCTTCAAGACTCTATTGTGATGACATGCATTATTGAGCACTCCTGCTTGCTTTGAGGTTGAATTTTCGTTTTTTTTATCCTCTTTGATGGTCAATAAACTTGATGAGTAAACTATTTGTCTCCAGAGTCATGATTTAAGAGAGGCATTGATGCTTTCCATCATAAGACCACACATTTTAGCCAGAAAACATTAGGTCTTTATGGAACAGAATAACTATGCATTTTAACTTTGGTGGAGGGTGATCTTGTACAGCGAATATAACCTGAAACCTACATTTTAACTTGAAAATTTGGTGCTCATCTTATATGCTCAGTCACCTTGTATGCCAGCATATACAGATATATATTTTTCATTTCACCTCAAGCAAGGCAATAAAGTCACTAAGACAAAAAGTGTTACTGAGTGTGAGAAAATGAGAAAAAAGCACTATCAAGGAGAGAGAACAATAAAAGAATAGGAATTAACAAGACAGATGATAATGATTGACATTGCATTTAAATTTTTGAAGATCAAAATTGACTGGGAAGCAAGAAGCTAGAAGAGAGTTTCACACAAGTGAAAAGTGCAATAGAAGAAACTGTTGGTATAAAAATTACAGTTACATCCAGTCATTTCAAATCTAAAATGATGAGATCTTATCACCAATCAATTGGTTTCAACCATGGCCTCTAAATGGCTTTAGAATCTTCTGCAACTCTTCTGGACGGTCTCTTTGTTTAAGTTGGTGAATGCTGCCATAAACCTTAACTTCAGTTCATTTTCGATATTACAAGAACTTTTGTTGGTCTCTCACTCAACTGCACTTCACAGAGAATTATCTACGAATTTGCTATGATATAGCCATGACTGGGTTCTCCTGCTTGTGTGGCATAGTGCAGAATCCTGTTGCCAGACATAGGGTCTTCCAGCAGCCACTCTCTTGACCTAGGACAGCACTACTTCCTAGAGGCCCTTGATGTAGGTCTCTCTGTTGAATCTGAGGCCCTGTGGGAAAAATGAATGGAGGTATAATGTTGCCATCACTAGTAATTATCCCAGACACCTTTGAAATCACTGTTAGACTCATACAATTCTTTCTGAATTCCTTGCACTGTTTTCAGATTAACATAAACACTCTAAAATGGCCTGAATTCCAAGTACTACAGCATGCTGTTTCAAAATTTATGGCAGAGTGAATTGTATTATAGGGTTCTTTTTCTCATAGATGATGCTCTACTAACCCTATTGCTCTGTGCAGTCAACAAAATCAAAACAAGCAATGCATGTGCATTAAATGAAATATTAAATAGTGAGAATTTACCAATTGCACGCACACACAAACACACACAGGTTGCAGCCTGCTGCTGTTGCCTGTCAGGATATAAACAAAAGGGCAACTTTACCTTTTCACTATTGGAAATCATCAACAAGCTAGGGAGTTGCTTGCAGCTGAAACCATATAATCAATGTCCCCTTTTTGAAAAATTGCCCTTTTCTTGGTCTGGAGGGCATGATCAAAGTGTATTATCTTTACACGACTTAAATACTCGCTTTCTGATTTCCAGCCTCCTCCAGCTAGGTGTATGCTTTGTTTACAATCCTGCTACTTGCAGTTGATTCCTGGAGCTTATTACATCTTAGTTAGCATTTGGTTTTATTTTAAATTTTACCTTTGGAGGTGGAATGGTCTAGTTTGCCTGAGATCCCTTAACTTGCAGTCAATCCAACAAAGGTGACAATAACTGTTCAAGTTCAATTGCTGTGGCTCATACATGCTTGCTCGTAGTGATTCTGTTTTAACCATGGTTAAATCCAGCAAGGAAATGAAACATGGCCAAAGCATACATGTGCTAGCTCACTGTGGTTTTGCCTCTCTGTGGCAGACCTGCCTAGGAGCGAACACTTGCTAGTTTACAGCCAAACACATTCTCTTCAAACTACGTTCAATAATGTAGCCAAGATCAAACCTCTGCAGGTCACATTTCAGCCTGGAATGTCACTGTCACCACGGCATCCAAGCCTATGACTGTTCCTGCCAGATGCTGACAATGTTTCCTGCCAACTATTGACGACATTCCTGCTGACATGCCAGATTCGATGACAACACCTACCAAATGCCAAATAATCGATTTCTGATTGTTTGCTTGTTATCGTGCGTCATTTTTATCTAAATACAAATTGACACTTGTAACAATTTACATTTTCACCTGTGTTTCCTCATTGTCTTTGCTGTTACACACATTCCTATACAACAAAAGCTTGTGGGGTTGACACTGTTACTGAGTCCCTGAAACATATATACATATATATGTATATATGAATTAAAATCAAACTTGACAGAATTATAGCATGGGTAAGAATAGAAAACTTATATGTTTTATTGTTTCAATTTTAGGTTTCATCAGAAATTATTAACTCATTTTTAAAAATTTCTTACCAAGGCCCTGCAACATATATATATAAATTTGAATCAAATTCAACAGAACTATAGCATAAGGAACAAATAGAAAACATTTATGTTTTACTGTTTCATGTTTAGGCTTCATCAGAAATTATTAACTTGTGGTGAATTTTGCTAAATGCATATTTCAACACACTTTTTTCTAATAATAAATTTTGAAAACAATCAAGGAAGTAAACAACCTTGTTATAATAACAAATAATACAAGTGTATTCAAATGAATATACATATAAGAGGTGGAGAAGCTTATGTCAGAAATAAGCAATGTTAGAGGAGATTAAAATTATCAAGTTACAAAGTTCACAAGCATGAGTCAAGGTAAAAATTTACAATATATAAATAAAGAGTTGTCTTGCTTAGACTCTATTTTTGTGTAAGCTTTCTGCTGAAAAGAAAATTGTTTTAAAAAGATATTTTCTTGTTGAATGTTCAAGATGTAATTTAATTGAATAGTTGAGTGAATGTTCTGCATGTTTGTGGAAGGATATTCTGTGTGAGGGAACGTTTGTTGCAGAATATTCTCTATGAGAAATTGTTGGTTTCAGCCTCGCACTTTGGGTGAGTGGGTGACTTATGTTTTCTTATTGCCATGATTAACACAAAGTTTTTATGGTCAATAGCTGATGATAGTAGAGATTGGATTCACAAGTGATTTGCTGCATTTTGCTGGGTGAAGCTTGGAGTGACGTGGATTCTATTAGCAGGCGGATATTCATTGACTGAGGAGATGAAATCTAGGGTTTAAATACTTTCCAAGTTGGATCAAAATGCCTCAGCAAGAAAACTGCGTCTCATGCAGAAACATTTTTGTGAAGAGAATTAGTCAATCAAATTATGAGCTTTAGAAAAATTAAGAAAGCTGGTTGGAGCCTACTTTGAAGAAAACTGTACAAAATTTGACTAGGAAAAATAAAGCAATAAGTAAATTGTTGTCAAGCTACAATTAGTAAATTTTCCTATGATAGTTAAATATTATTTTTTATCCAATAACATTATGTGTTTCCACAAAATATGTGCAAAGGAATTTATACAGGTTTTTGGTGAGGGGTACCGCATAAACTCATTTTTAAAAATTTCTGATGAAGCTTAAATAAAAGCAAAACATGATAAAATTTATAAATGTTTTCTATTTGTTCCTTATGCTATTATATATATATATATATATATATATATATATATATGTATGTATATATAATTATTATTAATCAGTTATTAGTCAGAATTAAATTAGACTAGTATACAGTTGTATTAAACAGTGCTCAAAACATATACAATGTAGAGCTTTTAAATATTTTTATTTGGAAGTCAATTGATTATGCAACCTTGGTTTCAACCTTTTGATATCTTCAGGCATTTCAACTGATTCTCCAACATTTTTTCAAACTTGTAACAGTATTTTTCAGAACATGCAAATGGAAGTTTAAAATAACTGAACTTTGAAAATAAGTGAGGAGATTTTCAAGAATTGTAAACACTTTTTTCTGGGTTTGTATGATCTTAAAATATATTTTCTGATATGTTTACATCTGGAGATTACCTCTGATCTTTCGTTAAGTAAACTTTCTTGTTCTGGAGAAATAAATATACATATTGTCTTACATCAAAGGCACAACTCAGAGTTTCATGTGTTATACAATCATCAGGTAATATGCAAAACTGATGATTGCATAATGCATGAAATTCTGAGTCATGTCATTGATGCAGGATAATATGTATATTTATTAATATATGTATGAAATAGCTCTGTTCATACAACATTGAGCACTCTTTTATTAACACCTGAATAATAATAATATACATGTGTGTACCCCCATAGGTATATTTATTAATTCATGCAACTATACATATATATATTTTTTTTAATCATTTCACCCCAAGCAAGGCATTCCACTGCCACTATTGTGCTTGGGGCTACATAGGGGGAGGTAAATAGGAAGAGTGGTTAGATATAGGAAATGTCAGAAGGGGAGTGATAGATAGTTGGGTGGGTGGGAAGAGTGATTGTAAGAATGGAAGTTAATTTGTTAGTAGGTGTCTATTGACCTTACATTTAAACTCCTGGAGATTGTAGCCGTCGGGGAAGCAGTCATGTGGAAGAGAATTCCACAGTCGGGAAGTGCGAGAAAAGAAACTGTTGGAGTAGAAGTTGCGGTTGCATTTTATCGATTTCACTGCAAAAGGGTGGGACCTAGTTGCTAATCTAGTATCTCGTGCAAATTCGAACATAGGGGGCACCAGTGATCTAAGTTCATCGGAGCAGAAGCCGTGAAAGTATTTATAGAAGAGACACAGGGAAGCCACGTCGCGCCAGTGAGAGAGAGACTGCAGGCGGTCTGCTAAGTCGGTATCGATCACATTACAGACCCTCCGCTGTATCTTGTCTAGAAGCCCAAGGAGAATAGCAGGGGCACCCGACCAGATATGGCAACAGTATTCAATGCACGGGCAGATGGTAGATTTATAAATGTGCAGGATAGATTCAGACGGAAAAAACCTCCGGGACCTGCACAGAGAACCGACTTTCATAGCAGCTGATTTAGCAATGGATTCGATATAGTCATTCCACTTGAGGTCCGCTGAAAGTGTGAGACCAAGGAGGCGTAGTGTTTTACTCTCTGGGAGGCAAGCCTGATCCATGCTAATAGGAGGTAGGTGTGATTGTCTATGATGATTAATTTATTGTAGCTTCGTTTTAGAAGCATTAAAATTTACGAGCCATTTCTTACCCCAGTCCACTATGGATTGGAGGTCTTTTTCAATCTCAGCTGTGAGGTTAGCTTTGACGCCTACACCAGATTTTTGTAGGAGGCGAGAGTAAACTGTGGTGTCATCGGCGTACAAACCTACTTGGGCTCTTATGGAATCAGGGAGATCATTAATGTATATCAGGCAGAGTGTAGGACCTAAGATGGAGCCTTGGGGGACACCTGCGTTTGTATGGTAGTTCTGGGAGGCATGTGCGTTTAATACCACCTTCATTGTGCGGTTAGAGAGGAATGACTGGATTAGTTGAAACAAATGTCCAGTTATATCATAGCTCCGCAGTTTACATAGAAGGCCAGCATGCCAAACTCTGTCGAACGCCTTAGATATATCCAATGCAACGGTTCGGGCTTCGCCATTCCTGTCGAGTGCCTGGTATATGTACTCGGTGATGGTCGTTAGCATATCAGCAGTAGACCTGGTGAAGCGGAAACCATATTGCTTGTTCGAGAGGAGCCTGTGTCCTGTGAGATGCTGAACGACCTCGGAATTGATAATGGCTTCGAACACTTTGCCAAATATCGGAAGAAGGCTGATAGGGCGGTAATTTGCAGGGTCAGAGGGTTCTCCAGTGTTTTTAAATATAGGAACTACAGAGGAAGATTTCCAACAGGTAGGAAAGCAGGAAGCAGACAGGCAGAAGTTGTAGAGCTTAGAAAGTACAGAAGAAAGTTCGGGGGCACATTTCTTTAGGACTATGATTGGGATTCCGTCCCCTCCGCTCGCTTTGTGAGGGTCAAGTTTTGAGATTATCTTAGAGACAAGCGAGGGTGTAATATGGACGTCATTCAGTTGAGCATCAGTTCTAGGTGGGAAGTCGGGTGTAGAAACTCCAAACGAGTCCAGCAACCTTGTCCGCTGGGGAGGTGAGGACCTCTAATTTGTTTATTAGTGGGGGTATTGTGGACTTTCTCTTGTTAAGTACTCTTTTTACAGAGTCGCCAGTAGTCCTTGGTGCCGAACTTAGAGGATGCTATGCGTTGCTTTATTCTGGTAGCAAATAACATCTTAGCTTCGTTAAGTATCTTTTTACACTTATTACGAGCTGAAGCGAAAAGGCGTCTGTTTTGGTCCGACGCGTAGCTACGATAGTCTGAAGAAATGATTCCGGTGGGCAATGGTGGCCGAGCAAGCGGGCAAGAACCATGGAGACCATGGGCAGAGTTGTCCTGTAGTGATATGTAGGAAGCTTAATCATATTTATTAAATTGGCCTTGTGCCAAACATAACTGAACTCTCCACAATTTAAAATTATCAGAAGTTTGGAGGAATAAAACTGGTTTGTTTGTATGAATAAATGAAAATTTATTTATCAAACAGTATGACATCAAGTTGTATGTATGAAATTATTAAACTGTGAAAATGTTTTAAGAGACAGTGTATGAAGGAGTTTAAAGAATTAAGAGTTTGTTTTGCTGAAATGTGATTTGTGCAGAAAAAGATAAGTCTATGCTTCACTGTGTGTATCAACAAAGTAGTACTAAAGTCTTTGGTCCTCTCTTTCTATTGTGGATGGCAAGTATTAGTGAAGACGAAGAGATAAAAAACAGCACACAAGAAGGCGAGGGAGTGCAAATATGTGTCGCTGGAACAGTTGTGACTGAATGGCTTGGAATTTCTGTTACATTGTGGTTGTGTTGACTGTTCTCTGCTTTCTTGTCTCTCTGACTGACCAACTGAGAACATGCATAAGTAGCCAACTCAATCATGTGATCAGTTCTGCACACAAACTTATTTTGGGGTAGCAAGAAATATAATATGGGTTATTGAAAGTTCAATTTGTTATTTTCTGTGAGTTTGTAAATCACTCCCTTTCATTGGTTATTAAATATTTCACACAGGTTTACAGAATTTGCCTTGGTCTTTGTCCTTCAGTACGGTGTCAATTCTTTTTTCTGTTGGTCAGAATACATTTTTCGCACAGGCTCATGAATTTGAAAATAGTGAAGAAAAGAGGGTTATTTTTATTTTGTATTAATCACATACACATTGGCTGCATGCATTAATGCAGAAAAATATTTGTATTTATGTACATTTGTAATCATGTGTGTGTGTGTGTGTGTGTATTTCACTCCAAGCAAGGCAGAACTGCCACTGGCGAACAGGTGAGTGATAAGAGGTGAGTGATAAGAAAGAGGAACAAGTTACAGGAGAGTCAGAGAATAAGTAAGAAAAGGATGAGAATACGGGTGTGAAGAGGGCCACATGAGAGTAGAGTGGAAAGGAAGAACATGTTACAAGGGTTGTCAGGGAAAGGATATGAGTCAAAGAAATAAGTGATGGCAATTGACATTGCATTTAAAATCTTGGAGATTGTAGCTGTCAGAGAAGCAAGTATACAGAAAGGAATTTCACAGGCAGGAAGTGCAAGCAAAGATCCACATTACGTTGGTGAGAAAGCGACTGGAGTTGAGCTACCAGGTTGGGATCAATTACATGATAAATTCTTCGTTGGATTTTGTCAAGAAGCCCGAGTTGAATAGCAGGGGCACCTGACTAGATGTGACAGCAGTATTCAATGTGCGGGTGGATGGTAGATTTATATATTTGCAAGGTGGATTTAGACGAGAAAAACTTCCTAGCCTAATAAAGAGAACTAACCTTCCAAGCAGAAGATTTAGCTATGGATTCAATGTAGTCATTCCACAAGATTTCACCTGATAGATTTAGGCCGAGGAAGTGAATGTAGTCATTTCACTTGAGGTCAGCTGATGGATTTAGGTCAAGGAGGTGCAGTGTTTTACTTTCAGGGAGACTAGCCTGATCCATTTTGATGGTGGGGTATGAGCAGTTGTCTACAATGGTTAAAGAATAGCAGCGTTGTTTTGGAAGCATTAAAATTTACAAGCCATTTCTTACCCCAGTCAACCACAGATTGGAGGTCCTTTTCAAGATCAGCAGTAAAGTTTGCTTTGTTAGCTCCAGCAGATTTCTTATTAAGATGGAAGTAAATGGTTGAAATATGTTTAAATTTTATTTTTGACTTCAGAAATTTAACTAAATCAACTTTCTGTGTTACTCCTCATGGTAAGTTTACCCGGAATCAGTCTGTCTTTTCTGTAATTTTTAATTTAATTTAATTTAATTTTTAATTATTTATTTTTTAAATTTTTGGTTTTTTGTTGAATTTTTATTTAATATGTTTTGTCACTAACCTAAGTAGTTCGTGTAAATTATTTTGCAATTGAAGGTTATTTTTGACTTTAAAAGTTAAGTTAAAACTTAGTAAATTTCAGTTACCCTTTTCTTTTTCTTTTTCTTTTTTTTCTTAATTGGAGTAGATAGTTCCTACTATCGCCCGGTCTCAAATTCCACCCCCTACTTTTGATCAAGAGTAGAGGCGATTGTCTTGTTTCTTGTTCAGGAAGGGGTTTTCGCTTTCATCCCCCTTCTTCAGTCTTAGTGTTAGTTCAGCTGGAAGCTGTTTGCAGTTACGGAGTATGGTGGCAACGTCTTTACATTCTGAAGGTACCGGGTTGGCAGTTTCCTGGTTGCTGCTTTCGACTGATAGTTAGGAGCCCGAACTCATGTGTAGCGTCTTGAGAGGCTGCTCTGATCAACAGTTGAATAATACCGGGGTTCTTGTAGTGCCATATCGTGCATGGACGGGCGTCCCTGCATGAACGTTCGGTGGGCAGCCCGGAGGCCACATTATGTTGTAGGTCGCGCCAGTCTTCATCCTTCACATGCTGCAAACAAGTGACCAACTGACTCTATTCTAAGACCTCTCCTTAACTGAATCACTATGGAAAAAAGCAAATATAATAGCAAAGCTAAACCAGCTAGTCTGAAAATGCCCAAACCCGTCTGCATCTCTTACACTAACATACGTGGTATCCGCACTAACTTCCTCAGCGTTGATTCATTCCTTCACATTAACTCACCTGATATCTTGGCCCTATGTGAAACTAACCTTAACCCTTCTATCCCCTCTTCTGAGTTTGACGTTCCTGGCTACCTTCCCCTTTTCAGGAAGGACTCTAATGTTCATATGCATGGGCTTGATGTGTATGTCAGCGAACACCTTCCCCTAGCTAGGGAAACATCCCTTGAATCCCAGGATCATTCTTTCATGTGCTTCTGCCTCTCACTTCTAAGCTTGATTAGCTATCTCTTCTTTCTATACCGCTCCCCTTCCTCCCCTGACTGTTCGTTACTTGACAGTGTCTCTGACAATATTGACAAAGCCATTTCTTTCCATCCCTCTGCCCATATATTCGTGTTTGGTGACTTTAACGCCCACCACACCAAGTGGCTGGAGAACTCTGTCACCAACCTTGCTGGTGTCCACACTATGAATTTTTCAATAACCCAATTCCTTATGCAAGTGGTGAATTTCCCCAAGCGTTTCTCCGATAACCCTAACAAGGGACTCACTGCTAGACCTCTGATTCACTTCCATCCCAGACTCTTGCACTACCGGACAACTCTGCCCACTTGATAACTCTGACCACACCGTAGTTTCCGTCAATAATTCATTCCACTCCCACCCAACCCAAAAAACCCAGACAAGTAGAATATCCTACTGCTACCAAAGAGCAGACTGGTATTCGTCCCGAGACTTCCTCTGTGACGTCCCTTGGAACAACGTTTTTAGTCTTCCCATCGAAGAATGTGCATCCGAGGTCTCCTCCTGGGTTAAGGCTGGCATCGATGCTTTCATCCCTGCCAGGAAATTTCAGCTTAAATCTCATTCGTCTCCATGGTTCTTGCCCGCTTGCTCGGCCACCATTGCCCACCGGAATCATTTCTTCAGACTATCGTAGCTACGCGTCGGACCAAAACAGACGCCTTTTCGCTTCAGCTCGTAATAAGTGTAAAAAGATACTTAACGAAGCTAAGATGTTATTTGTTACCAGAATAAAGCAACGCATAGCATCCTCTAAGTTCGGCACCAAGGACTACTGGCGACTCTGTAAAAAGAGTGCTTAACAAGAGAAAGTCCACAATACCCCCACTAATAAACAAATTAGAGGTCCTCACCTCCCCAGCGGACAAGGTTGCTGGACTCGTTTGGAGTTTCTACACCCGACTTCCCACCTAGAACTGATGCTCAACTGAATGACGTCCATATTACACCCTCGCTTGTCTCTAAGATAATCTCAAAACTTGACCCTCACAAAGCGAGCGGAGGGGACGGAATCCCAATCATAGTCTTAAAGAAATGTGCCCCCGAACTGTCTTCTGTACTTTCTAAGCTCTACAACTTCTGCCTGTCTGCTTCCTGCTTTCCTGCCTGTTGGAAATCTTCCTCTGTAGTTCCTTTATTTAAAGACACTGGAGAAACCTCGGACCCCGCAAATTACCGACCTGTCAGCCTTCTTCCAATCTTTGGCAAAGTGTTCGAAGCCATTATCAATGCCGAGGTCGTTCAGCATCTCACGGCCCACGGGCTCCTCTCAGACAAACAGTATGGCTTCCGCTTCACCAGGTCTACTGCTGATATGCTAACGACCATCACCGAGTACATATATCAGACACTCGATAGGAATGGTGAAGCCCGAACCGTTGCATTGGATATCTCTAAAGCGTTCAACAGAGTTTGTCATGCTGGCCTTCTATGTAAACTGCGGAGCTATGGTATAGCTGGACAATTGTTTCAACTAATCCAGTCATTCCTATCTAACCGCACATTGAAAGTAGTATTAAACGGACATGCCTCCCAGAACTACCATACGAACGCGGGTGTCCCTCAAGGCTCTATCCTAGGTCCTACGCTCTTTCTGATCTACATTAATGATCTCCCTGATACCATAAGATCCCAAGTAGGTATGTACGCTGATGACGCCACAGTTTATTCTCGCCTCGCCCAAAAATCTGGTGCGGGCGACAAAGCTAACCTTGCAGTCGAGCTTGGAAAGGACCTCCAATCCGTAGTGGACTGGGTAAGAAATGGCTCGTAAATTTGAATGCTTCTAAAACGAAGCTACTATCAATTAATCATCATAGACAATCGCACCTACCTCCTATTAGCATGGATCAGGCTTGCCTCCCAGAGAGTAAAACACTACGCCTCCTTGGTCTCACAATTTCAGCGGACCTCAAGTGGAATGACTATATCGAATCCATTGCTAAATCAGCTGCTATGAAAGTCGGTTCTCTGTGCAGGTCCCGGAGGTTTTTTCCGTCTGAATCTATCCTGCACATTTATAAATCTACCATCCGCTCGTACATTGAATACTGTTGCCATATCTGGTCGGGTGCCCCTGCTATTCTCCTTGGGCTTCTAGACAAGGTACTGCGGAGGGTCTGTAATGTGATCGATACCGACTTAGCAGACCGCCTGCAGTCTCTCTCTCACCAGCGCGATGTGGCTTCCCTGTGTCTCTTCTATAAATACTTTCACGGCTTCTGCTCCGATGAACTTAGATCACTGGTTCCCCCTATGTTCGAATTTGCACGAGATACTAGATTAGCAACTAGATTCCACCCTTTTACAGTGAAACCGATAAAATGCAACCGCAACTTCTACTCCAACAGTTTCTTTTCTCGCACTTCCCGATTGTGGAATTCTCTTCCACATGACTGCTTCCCCGACGGCTACAATCTCCAGGAGTTTAAATGTAAGGTCACTAGACACCTCCTAACAAACTAACTTCCATTCTTTCAAACACTCTTCCCACCCACCCAACTATCTATCACTCCCCTTCTGACATTTCCTATATCTAACCACTCTTCCTATTTACCTCCCCCTATGTAGCCCCAAGCACAATAGTGGCAGTGGAATGCCTTGCTTGGGGTGAAATGATTAAAAAAAAAATTACTTTAGAGTATGTGTAAGCGTTTGTAGTTTACACATGTTAAGTAAAAATAAACAATAAATATTCATTGCTCTATTTTTATATAATGTACTGTATAAATTTAAATGCCCCTTTCGAGAATGTATCTCTAACAAATTAAATAATACCTACATTGGACATACAACTAACTCGCTTTCACAGAGACTTACATTGCACTTAAATGAAAATTATAACATATTCCGACATTTAAAACACCACGGCTATCAACACATACTTCTTAGGAAAACACTTGTTGAAAATACGCATATACTTAGACAAGAAAATAAGAAACGAAAACTTAAAATTCTAGAAACCTATCTACATCAAACAGTTTAAACCTAGCCTAAATAAAATAAATTTCGACACCTCTACTAACATACATCAATGCCTATAATCGACGGGAGAGGTCATAGTTATTATACTTACCCCCTACACCATAGTAGCAGCAGTTCCCAGACCAATCCCTCATGCCACTATACACTCAACTGAACAAAAAAACCACTACCGCCATTCCTTCTTGGCCTACAGCCATGTGCGACTCAGAAAATGGACCTGTCTAATTTTCTCTGTATAACTCCACTCTGTTAAAAATAATTTAAATGTTCCATGTTCACTGAACATTAAATGTTCATCCTTTGATAATGGCTTATGTAAGCCGAAAGCTCAGACCTGATGAAAAAATCAACAATTATTGCGATTTCTTGTTGTCTTTCCATGACAACACTATCAAGCTAATCAGATCATACGAACGGTTCTTACACAAAATAAATAGACAGAACTTGTCTATATTATTCAATGAAACCTGTATTAATGAAAAAAATGCCGCCAAAATACACACTATATATATATATATATATATATACATGCACACACATACACATATATACGCACTCGTACATGTATACACGCATACACACGTACACATGCATATACACTCACATACGACATCATCAGGTAGCCCTGAACCATTGTTCATAGGAGGGTCTATCATATTTTAAATTCATATTTTAGTTACTACAGTTTGTTAGACAATCAAAACGCGTGGAACCCGATACAACATCTGTCTATCTTTCAACTGTTCATAGGGAGTGCGATAATATTTTATATTAATATTTTAATTACTACAGTTTGTTAGATCCTACCATCTATCCATCTGTCTATATTCATACGTACATACACAAATACATATGCCCCCACACATGCCCACATACACACATATATATTTGCAAACAAACACGTATAAATCCAGACGTGCATATGTGGACACACATACACATATATAGGTACCTACATACATACATACATACATACATACATACATACATACATATATACATTTTTCCGCAACAAGAATAATGTAGATATGAGTGTTAATTGATAATACTGATCTCACTTTAATCAAATCCTAATAGCAATGCCCACCAAGATTAATCTTAACCTACCCACATATTTTCTCCAAATTGGAAGTTGCTTTACTCTGATTGGTCTACATTGTATATACAATAATGCCTCCCTGATTACAGGGGTCCTGCTTGTTTTTAACCTTTTAAACCATTCATTTGAAAATCATTACATCTCTTGAAAAGACACAAAAATTGTTGAAACAAAATGGCTACTTTTGTAGGGATATTGTAACATATCCATGTTATAATTTATGACTATATATATATATATATATATATATGCTAGTAATTCTCACACATACTCCCAAAATACACATATATTTTCATACTTACATACATCCTCACATCCATATGTATACTCATAAATGTGTTCTTCATATATACATTCATCTATTTATATCCACATACAATTATTGTGTTCACACACTCGCAATTTTATGAGGAGCAGACCCACGCATAAATGTATACACATTTATATAAGTATACAAGCAACTTTTTATATACCCCTATATATAAAGACAATGTACGCCTGTGTACGTTTATCCATCTACTTTTAACTCCCAAACGAGGTGGTATATTTTCTTTTCATACGTCTTACTCTTAACAAACATTACACACACACACACACACACACACATATATATATCGGCATACATCATTCGGATTTTGATACTAACCTGTACACATATGAGTAGAATGATCAGTACATGAAGGTATAATCAGTTTAAGAATGCACAATTAATTGCATCTAAGATTAACACAACCAATCAGGTGTTCTTATATGATGGAAAAACATATACATAATTTAAGTCCATTCTTATACACTTATACTTAGGTGCCCCCTTATACACACAATAATACATACAATAATATATATAAACATGCACAAAATTCTATAGAAGCATGCACAATATTAGGTGCACCCATATATATGAACATATCTAACCTTACACTTAGGTGCACCATTATACATGTGAAATATTTATATCGAAGTCATTATAGTGAAATCATTTACAATTACATAGTTCATGATAGGATATTTTTTTAACTTCGTACAATAATAATATAAAGTCATTGTGTACTTAGATTAGCATGTCAACCTATTGTATGGTAGATCTTTATCCTCACTTCTTCGGTCTGTAAAATCCTCCAACGAATGATCCACACAAATGTGAAAGAGCTGGCAAGTATATCGGAATGGGGCGATTCTAAGATTTTATGTGTTAGACAGTTTAAATTTATTTTTATGATGGCATTTGAAAATTATTTCATTTCTCTGATTTAATAATTGGCTAGATTCTCTGAATTTGATAATTTTAATCTTTTCGTCTAAGCATAAATTGCATCTGCTTCTAAATCTATTGGGGGTTTGAGATTTATACACATATTGCTGGTTACCGTGGTTCAGTTAGTCAAGATGTTCATTCTATAAATCATCATCATAAACCTCATTAAAAAGTTTTAAAATATAACCCTAAAGCCATAGTTCCCAGCATGAGGCAATTTGATTTCTAAAGGGGTCAATTTGAGAATGAGTTAACAGAACACTCACAGTGAATTCTTTTCTTGTGAGTGTGAGGGTGTGTGTGAGTTAATATGGTGCATACGCTCATGCAGAAAAATATTTGTGTTTATGTACATGTAATTGTATATCTTTCACTTTCTTATTATACACACACACATATGTACATACGTGATAAACAGAAATATTTTTCTGCATGAACTCGCACACACTCATACTCACGAGAAAAAAATTCACCGTGAGTGTTCTGTTAATTCATTCTTGAATTGACCTCTTTAGAAATCAAGTTGCCCCACGTTGGGAACCACGGCTCTAGGGTTATATTTTTAAACTTTTTAATGAAGTTTATGATGATTCATAGAGAACCGAACGTCTTGACCGGCTGAGCCACGGTAACCAGCTACACAAATAAAAAAAAAAATTAAATTAAAAAAAATTGGCTTAAAAGTTGTTTGCCGTCACAAAAGCACTCCATAACAACACTAAAGTAGTTGGAATAATTTATGAAATCATTTTAAATTCCTACCCTTGCCTTCCTCTCAGCATGACAATACTTTCTGAGGAGCAGGGAGATTGGAACATTCAATTTTTCGGCTCATGAACAATACAGGTAGACTTACGAACGAAAAATATTAATGTTAACTTAAGGGTGGATGTGCTTGTTTGCGGGAAAGTGCGTTACACGACTTTCCCCCGTCCAAAAAAAAAAAAAAAAAAAGGAATTGACTCGGTAATTCTTTTTTATCGGCACGTCATTGATAAGTTTTAAAAAGAAAAAAAAGGGGGAAGAAATAAGAAGGAATTTTTAAGAAAAAAAAAACGATAAAGGAATGATTTTTTTATGGAACAATCTTCTTGTCTCACAGGAAGACCGATCACTTGAAGAAAGAATTCCCACTTTAAAATCTATCATAAATCAGATCCTAAAAATTGAATGATCTTCACCCAGTCCTTCGTTTTTCTACTAAGACTCTGCGGTACATAAACCAAGGCGATTAAAATGAAATAACATCAGCAGTATCATTCTAGCTAGCTAGAGATTGACCACTCAGGACAGACTGACTGTAGCAAGAAGGGCATCTTATTGGTCTGCTTTTTTTTTTTTTTGTTAGTTTGTAGTCATTATTACTCAATAATTTATGCTGTTTTTTTTTTAACTTAAAAAAAAAAAAACAAAACAAAAAAAAAAACAATCAATTTAAAAAAATTGAAAAGAATTATGGCAAAAAAACAAAAGAAATTTTTATTTTTGTTGCCATAGACTTCGTGAGAAATTTTAATAACTGCTAATAAAAAAATTTAAAAAAAGCAGTTTGTGGACTCGGTAGTAAGTATTTTAAGTTTTGTTTTAGGCGGAATGGAATTTTTTTTTTAAGAGTTTAACTTTTTTTAAATTTTAAAAAGTTGTTGAATTTTTTTGGCGGGAGAGCATTATGAATTTTTTTTTTTTTGGTTTTTAATTTCAACATTTTATTTTAATGTATTTAATAATTCCATAACTTGTATTTTTCATTATTTGATTTTTTTTAAGATAGAGAAAATTTTGTGTTCTCACGATGACGAGAGGTATGAAAAATTTTTAAAAACTAAATTGGATGCTCTTGTTCAGTAATGTATTGTAAATAAGTTCCTTTGATTTTTATTCATTTGTTAAATGAAAAATAAAATCAATATCGCTGAAAGAAAAATATTTTTTGCTTGTTGGATTCGAACTCACTACCGGCATTTTGCAAAATAGTGCACTCCTCTTGAAGAAAAATGCTTTTATCTTGTCCATTATGGCTTTAAAGAAAGAACATATTATATTCCCATACGTGTGTCGTTATCGTCTGAATAAAATTTGCGAAAATCAAAAAATGGCAAGTTTTTCACCCCGATGTATTTCTTTACACTCTGAAAGAAGTTCTGCTACGATTCTTCCCTCCAAGAACTTTGGTCATAATTATTGCAGCTCTCAGTCGCAGCCATCAGTAGAACGATTGTTGCTAAGACCAACAGAAACCAACGTAAGTATTCCATTTTTTAATTTCTACTATCGGGGGAAAAAAAGTGAGGGCAGGCTCTGGTGTCCTATACCATTATTCACCCCTCAATGCACATTTGAGCCCCCATTTTAACACCAGAATAAATTTACTCAGGTTTTGATAAGGTTGACTATTTAACTATTAAAATTGAACCTGTTCCAAATTTGAGTCAGTCAGTCAAATGCCATACGTGATACACGCTTGGGCGATCATGTCTCGAAAGAGACATGACTGACTGGGCAGAAGATTATCCCGCAGTAGGTTGCCATTGCTTTCTGCGGTAGACTGGTTGCCGACCAAGGCTATAGAACCCAATCTGTCCTGTTAACCCATAAAAAAAAAATACGGTACCTTATTGACCATTTGGTCAGTAGAACTGGGGTTATTGCGGGGTGGAAGCTAATTCATGATTTAAAAATTTAGTTAGACGATAAATAGTGTGCTCAGTTGTCAATTGCTATCGAACCGGTCAGTATTTTTTATCGCGCGCTTGCGTCTTCTTGTGCATTAGGTCAAGGAAATACTAAAAAGTATAGTACATTTAACCTCTTCTGTTAGTAAAATTGTTTCCTTCTTTATCACTATTTTTTTATTATTCCAGAAGATTAAATAAAATTAAAAATAAACAAGTCAAACATGGTACTAGAGACTGTCTTGTTGCTTGATACGTAAATGCTTTTTTTTATTCATTTTTTAATGGTTTTACTTATTTAATTAAAAAAAAATGTTTCGTTTTGTTTGTATTTCCAGTCCAGTGTAGATTATTTTTACTTTGTAAGTAAAAATTTTAATTTACTTAAATTATATTTGAATTAATTAAGTAATTAAACTACAGGCTACTGTATCTTTTTTACCAAACAAATAATTTTATTTTTTTTTTTTATTCATTTAATACTAAATAGTTTCTCGGTTTCAAATCAATTCTTATCATATGCTATCGGATTCTTTTTGCAAAAAGCTGTTTAATCGAAAAAAGAACATAGAACCAGCCTCTTTATCTGAAAAGTAGACAAAAAACACCTTTCTCATAAATTGAAAAATTCGATGAACTTTTTTAATTCAAATATTGAGTGATTTTCGTTTTCACATGAACTTTTAGAAATTTTGAGTCTAAATCGAACGAATATGTGACTGTACTTACCTAACTAGCATTGTTACAAAATGTGTGATTTACTTAATAGGAATTTCTCTTTGAAACAAAGCGGATCCATAAACTCTTGGAAGAACCTGACAGATGACTATTACCAGCCATTATAAATTTATTATGACTTTATTACCGGCCACGTCCATAAAATTACTTTCCTCAGCCATTTAATGTGCTAAGAGTGGGAACCAACAAATCGCGGAGAAAAAATGAGACGGATGCTTACATTTATAAATTAGCACTCAACAACAGTGTTGAGTCAACAAACCCTGTTTAATAGTTTTTTACCTCTTGAATTTTTGTCTTCCAAACACTTATTATTATTATTATTGCCGTTCATGATTGAAAACAAGTTTTCGGGTGTTAAATTTCGATGTCTTATATGTGCGAGAAGTAAAAAAAAAAAAAAATAATTTTGTGTTTATAGTGGCTTACTTATTTCTTTTTTTGTTTGTTAGTGGAGAGTCTGTTCCAGTGAAGGGTAGTTGCAGGTTAACGGAATAACGGAGGTTAAACTGTTCATGGCAATAAGGAATGTCTTTGATGTATTCCCTCCTTAGGTCAGTAAGTAGTTTTTGAGACAGCAAAACTAAAAGATAAGAGGAGAGAGGTAAGGTAGGCTAACATAGTAAGCTGCTTGACTTGGGGTCAAGGGAGCTACTAATTACTCTCTTCTCCTGTAGATACTTTCTGTATCTGCATTTTATATCTTCTTTTTTGGATCACAGCAGCTCATTTGGGATTTCACACTTGTATTTGGTTCTGGGCTTCCCATTGGCTGATAAATAAAATTCGCTTACTGGAAATTTAATATTTAATTAATTTTTAGTTTTCAACCGGAACATCTGCATGGAGCTGGCAGCGCAGCGACGACTTTTGGTCATTTTCTTTTTGGTCGTGAAAGAGCAAACATCCGGTCCATCGCTTTTGCTCGGTATCACCACAGTTTATTAATGAAAAAGGATGGGATGCACATTTCTTAACAAGATTTCTTAATTATTTAGACCAGTAGATGTATTGTTTAATTATAAAAATAAAAAATGTTTAAACAAATAAAAAATACCTGTGTTTTGTAGAATATGCAAAGACTTTGCAGCAAAGTATGTCACAAAAAGAACTGTTGGACATTATAGGTAAGCTTGATTTATGAAGGATAAAATAATCCAGACTGGCATCAAACTGCCTGCAATTGAATTTTTAAGAAGTTTTCTTGAAGCTTTCTTCATTAGCTTATTTAAAGCTAAATTTATTTTCAGTAAGGAACATTTTGGTTAAATTTTTGTTTTGTTCTCCGAAGGACTTTACTTCTTCAAATCTTTCCAAAACATCCTTATTTCTGTGCAAATGTATATGCTGAACTCAAATCGGTAATTGTTTATTGAAGAAACCTACCTTTATTGCTGTTAACAAGCAAAAAAATATTGAACTTCTTTTCGCTGTTTATCTCACCCAATAACCACGCTTCAAAAAATGTTATTCACTGCAGAATGACTTCACATGTAGTTTGTTGATTTTTCGACGAGTTTACTTCCTTTTTGCAATTTATACGCAGAAACTGAGTTCTGAACCCAAACAAATTGTGGAGTATTTTCTCAAAGGAAGTAAACGGGCCGAAATAAGTATCCTACGCCGCAAGTCATTCAGCGGTGAATCAGATATGAGAATGGTGGTAAGGGGTGAGATATAGTCCAACTTTTTTCTGGTTGATAACAGGAAAAAAAGGTAGGTTTCTTCAATAAACAATTATCGATTGAGTTCTGCATATACATTTGCATGTAATTAAGAAAGTTTAGGAAAGATTTAACGGGGTAAAGGCCTTCGGGGAACAAAACAAAAATTTACCTCATCGGAAAAAAATGCGTTTTGTAAATTGCATTGTTGAACCTGTCTTCTTGTTTGTCTTATTATAGGTAACTTTTTTAATTAATACTTCTCTACTTTTTTTTTCTGTAATGAAATATTTCATTCCTTTTGTTTTTCTTATCCGTCTATACAAGAGGCAGAAAAGTTTTTAAATTTCTTTGAAGTCCTAGAGATGACTCTCCAGCCACAGTAAAAGTCTTTTGGCAAGCTCTATGCAACACTCCCTCTACTTTCTCTTTACTTTATGTGTATGAAGACACTCATTTAACTATTCCAGCTCTGACCACCAAAAAAAAAAAAAAGTGATATGCCTACTCAGTAAATTTCACTTGACTCAGATTCTTTCAAATTTGAAGCTGGATCCCCTGCATGGAAGTGCCTATTTGAACTTTTAAGTAGTAGCTTAATTAATAATACTTTTTTTCCCCACCCACTGCTCCACTAACACGTCCATGTAAATACACACGATAATGGAGTCTAACCGCTTTGATCGACATGGGTGTGTATCCACTATTGACTATTTCCTATATTTTCCTAGAAATTTCAATCCTGTGTAGTGTATTTCAAACAGGAAAGTGACCTTTTATTTTCACTCCCAAATCTTTTCACTTCCATCCATTTACAAAGTTTTGCGACGTTCTTAAATTGACAGACTTAAGAAATTTTTTATGTGTATTTTATTAACTATGGACCCTTTCCTCAATATGATTTCCTAGAAATTTCAATTATGTTTTCAATTTTCACTTTACTGGCCATTATAATTGTGGGCTGTGATATTTTTTCTTTTTTTCTTTAAAATCCTACCATTTTGTTCATTTCCAGTTTGATTTAAGTGTTTAGATTTCATTTTTGTGTAAATTCTTTAACTGTAAGTTATTTTTTTATTTTTTTTTTTGTTTTCTAATTTTCCTCTGCTTTGCTGTCTTTGTTAGCCATAATTGTACATTTGTCATCATGTGGATATATATATATATATATATTTTTTTTTTTTTAAACTTGTTAAAAAATTCTTTTGCATTAAGGATTAAATTCTGTTCTTTCTTTTCTCCCTCTGTAAGTGATCTTCAGACTTAAAATGTAGCAGGAGCAGGACTAGAAGCTCATCCCTTGTTTTCTGTTTAGGAAGTGGTTCCCAGCTCTCTTCCTCTCCTCAGACCTCAGTGTTGGTGTTTCCGCAATTTTCTGTGATGTGTGTGGTTGGTGGCAACATCTCTTCATTGTGAGGGTACTAGTTTGGCAGTTTTCTGGTTACTGCTTTTGACTGGTAGTTAGGAGCCCTAACTCTTCGTCAAGGACAGCTGTTCAACACTTGCGTAATATCGCAGTTCTTGCAGTGCCATGTCATGCATGAATAGGTGTCCCTGCAAGCGCTTCTGGTGGGCAACCTTGAGGTCATGTTATGCTGCAGCCTGCACCAGCTCCCTTCCAGCATATGTTGCAGTCAGTAATTGTCTGCCACCTCTATTTGAATTCTCTCCTCATGAACAACACAAAAATGAACTTAACCCCTCAATTCCCTCCTCTAACTTCTCAATTCCTGGCTACTTTCCCCTCTTAAGGACTCCAATGTTCATATGCATGATCTAGGGGTTTATGCCACCTCCCTCTAGTTAGGGTGACATCTCTTGAATACCCTGACCACTCATACATGTGTCATCTTCTTTCTCTTCTAAAATCAGTTAGCTATCTTTTTTTTCTGTACAGTTCCCCCTTCCTCTTAACAGCTCCCTGTTAGACAGTATCTCTGACAATATAAATAAGGCTAACTCCTCCCACCCATTTGCTAACATATTTGTGTTTGGTGATTTTAATGCCTACCATGCAGAGTGGCTGAAAAACTCTATCACTGATCCTGCTCACATTCATGCCATGAACTTTGCAATTACTCAGTCTCTTATGCAAGTGGTGAATTTCCTCACGCGCTTCCCAGTATCTCTGCTTCACCTCTGTCCTTGACTCCTGCCAAGTCTCACAGTTTTGTCCCCTCAGTTTGTCATCTCTATTAATATCTTTCTCCACTTCCACTCCCCCAGGAACCTTCTACCAAAAAGCAGGCTGGGAATCATTCCACGTTTTTTTTCTATGTGATGTCCCTTGGGAAAAAGTTTTTAGACTGCAACTCTGAGGTCACCTCTTGGGTGAAAGCTGGCATTGATGCTTTTTATATTGACCAGGAAGTTCTGTCCTAAACCTCTTTCTTTCCTGCCTGCTCAGCTGCCATATCCCTCAGAAATCACTTCTGGCTACATCAAAGCCACGCGTCTTACCATAATAGGCGCCTATCTGCCTCTGCTCGTAATGAGTGTAAGAGGATCTTGAATGACACTAAGCTGTTGTTTGCTGAGAGGATGAAGTAGTGTATAGCAGCCCACGAGTTCGACTCCAAAGATTACTGGTGGCTCAGCAAATGTGTGCTGAACAGCAGCAAATCCTCCATCCCTCTCTTAATCAATAAATGTGAGGTCCTTGCAGCCACAGCAAACAATGCCAAGTACTTTTTCTAATTCCACACTTGACTCTTCTGGAGTATCTGCAGCGACTTCCCTCTTAGAGCTGAGGCTCAATTGCGGGATGTTTACATAACCCCCTCTCTGCTTGACCCTCCCATAAGGCTAGCAAAGGCAACAGAATCCCTGTCATTGTCTTGAAGAAATGTGCCCCGTTAAACTCTCTTCTGTCCTTTTTAAACACTATAGTTACTACCTCTCTAAGAATTTAGGAGAGCCCTCAGACTCCTTTAATTTTCACCGTATCAGACTCCTACTAATTTTTGGCAAAGTGTTTAAGGCTGTCATAAATGCTGAGATAGTTCAACATCTCACCACCCATAAACTATTCTTGGATAGATAGTATAGCTTCCACTTTGCCAGGTCTACTGCTGGTCTGCTAATGACCATCACTGAGTACATGTACCAGGCCCTTGATAAGAACAGCAAAGCTCAAGCTGTTTGCCCTGGATATCTCCAAAGCATTTGATAGGGTCTGGCACACTGGCCTTCTGCACAAGCAACAGAGCTGTTGCATCACTGAACACTTGCTTGGTTTGATCCAATCATTCTTATCAAATCACATAATGAAGATCTTATCACAGGAACGTGGGTGTTCCCCAGGGCACCATCCTAGGCCTGATGCTCTTTCTGATCTTCAGTGATCTTCCTGATGTGATCCAAGTAAGCATTTACACTGACGATACCACCATTTACTCCTGCCTCAGTCAGAAATCTGCCAAGGCAGACAAAGATAACCCCGCTGCTGATTTTGAGAAGAACTTCTAATCTGTGGTCAACTGGGGTAAGAAATGGCTCAAACTTTAATGCATCCAAAACAAAGCTGCTATTCATCAACCACCATAGACAGTCCCTCCTGTCTCCCATCAGTATAGATCAAGCTAGTCTTCCTGAATGCAATACACTGCACCTCCTCAGTGTCACTCTCTCTTCTGAACTCAAGTGGAATGATTACATTGAATCAATAGCTAAATCTACTGCTAGGAAGGTTGGGTAACTGTGTCAGGCCAGGAATTTTTTCTCGCCTGAGTCCATCTTGCACATACATATACAAATCCGCCCAGTCATTGAAAACTGTTGTCATATCTCGTCGGGTGCCAATGCTATTCATCTAGGGCTTCTCAACAGGCTCCAGAGGAGAATTTGTAATGTGATCGGTCCCAACCTGGCAGCTCGACTCCAGCCACTTTTTAACTGATGAAATATGGCTTCTCTGTCTCTTCTATGAATATTTTCATGGCTTCTGCTTCACATTAGCTTAGCTCACTGGGGTCTCTACAAGAATTTACTCAAGCAACCAGACTGGCAACAAGGTCTCACCCTTTTACAGTTAAAACAACCAAATGCTGCCTTCACTTCTGCTCCAGTAGCTTCTTTTCTTACACTTCTTGCCTGTGGAACTCTTTTTTATATACTTGCTTTCCTGATAGCTACAATCTCCAAGAGAGTATATCAATTGCCATCTCTTATCCCCTTGATTCCAGTCCTTCTCTGATCCTTTCCTCAAGACCCCTGGTATCTTGTTCTTTTCACTCTACTCTCACAACTCTCTTCACACCTGTATTCCCATCCTTCTCTTGCCCTTTCTCTGACACCTCCTGTAACTAGTTTCTCTTTCTCTTTGCTCTCCTCCTATGTAAACTTTCACTCTCCTCTTATGTAGCCCACTGCACACCAGTGGTGGTACTACCTTGCTTGGGGTGAAACGATTTAAAAAAAAAAAGTAAACTCTGGTAACAATTTGATTACTTGCTGAAAAAAAAATTTCTTGCCAAAATTTCAAATGTGTTAGAAACAATTAAAAAGAATTAAAAAAAAAAATCTTTGAACTTTCCTCTTAATAACAAACATTTTGAGAGAAAAACTTTAAGTTTCATGCCTTTTTTCTTTATGCTATGCATTTTACTTTTTTTTCTTTGTGAATTATTGAAGGTACCTATATTTACTTTCTCCAAGGAGTTCTGCATTTAACTGATAAGTTTGTGTTCAGAATTAAATTTATAGAAATTTAATGAAAGTGGAGAGGGGGCAACAGATGTGAAAAAAAAATTACCAAGATCTGCTAAAAATGATAATTTAAAAAATAATTTAATTCGTTTGTGAATAAATCCTAAAAATTTTATTAAAATCCTACAGTTATTTGATTTTTGCAAGACTTTACAAATTAATGTGTGTTTATTATTATTATTGAAAAGAAAAAAAAGAGCTGATATTATTTGTTTTACAATCATGTCACCCCAAGCAAGGCATTTTACTGCCACTGTTTTGCAGGGGGTTACATACGAGGAAAGTTATGAAACAGTGACAGGTTATAGGGGGTGTCAGGAAGTGGGTAAGAGAAGGGTGAGAATACTGATGAAAGTGGAGTGGATGGAGAAAGGAGCAGATGCAGGTTAGTGAGATAGATAACTATTGACTTTACATTTAAATTCTTGGAGATTGTAGCTGTTGGGAAAGCAAGTAAATGGAAGGGAATTCCAAAGGTGGGAAGTGCGAGAAAAGAAGCTGCTGGAGTAGAATTTGCATTTACAATTTATTGGTTTCACAGTAAAAGGGTGGGACCTAGTTGCTAATCTTGTGGCTCGAGTAAATGTACATATAGGGGGCACCAGTGAGCTAAGTTCATCGGAGCAGAAGCCGTAAAAGTATTAATCAATAATAAACTCTGGTCCTATGATGACGCCAAATAAGAAATATAAAAAATGATTTCTAAACAAAATTTCAAACATGTCAGAAAGGATGAAAAAAAAATCTTTTAAAAATAATTAGAAAATACTTTGGTCTTTCCTCTTTATAATAGCATTTTTACAAAAAAGATTTTTTTTTTCATGCTATGCTGTTCTTTTCAGAGTAGAGGCATCTACAGGAATAGACTATTATATTTGGCGTCATCATAGGACCAGAGTTTACTATTGATTAATACTTTTACGGCTTCTGCTCCGATGAACTTAGCTCACTGGTGCCCCCCATATGTACATTTACTCGAGCCACAAGATTAGCAACTAGGTCCCACCCTTTTACTGTAAAACCAATAAATTGTAAATGCAAATTCTACTCCAGCAGCTTCTTTTCTTGCACTTCCCGCCTTTGGAATTGGGGACACATCTTCTCATCAAACCTATTTAACCTTTACAGTGAAGCAATCCTAAGAGAATTAGGAATCCTACCAGGATTAATCATTGGTGGACATGTTCTGAACAGAACTAGATTGATACAGTGCTGATTTGCTAATGGCAAACACTGGAAGGGAATTACAGGCACTTGTAGAGAAGATTGTAAAGGAAAATGAGGAAAAAGGATTAAACATCAATTGTAAGAAGATAGAATGTGTTTGTTAGCAAAAGGAACAGCCCAACATGCAAATTACATAACGAGGATGTCAAAATCAAGCAAGTACAATAATTTAAATATGTAGCAAGTGTTTTAACAAAGAATAGAAAACATGACACAAAAATCTGAAGGCATATTGAAATAGTGGAAAATATCCTTCCAAAAGATAAGCAGAAAAATTACTGAACTGCTATGTAATATCATTTATGGCAGTGAATGCTGGACAATCTCCTTGCAGACAAAGATTAGACTTGAAGCAACAAAAATGCAGTTCTACAGAAATGAGGCTGAGAATACCATTGACTGAACATGTAAGCAGTGTGAGTTTTAGGGAAAAGGGAAACAAAATAGGTCATCCTTCTTGGATAGTGACCATAAAGTCATTACATATATTACTAAGATGTATGGACATGTGTATGTGCATATAAATAAGTATACATGAATGTGTTAATATGTAGGGTTACGCATATGTAAGCATCTATGAGCTTGTGAGTGGGTGTGTAATGACTTTATGGTCACTATCCAAGAAGGATGACCTCTTCGCGACTGGTCTAGATCCCCAACTGAGATAACGTCAACGTCTCTGTTTTTAAATCTTTACTTGTTTTCCTTTTCATTTTAAAGAAATGCTTATTCCAGGAAAATATTTGTACTAAATGGAACGAATATAGTGTGGTCTGATGAAATGAGTTAATTTAGCTCATAGACGTGAATTTATATATATATATATAACCATTGTTGACAAGTTAAATCTATGGTTAGTTTTGAATTCAGAGTTGTCCTTCTCCTAGACTGGTTGCCAACCATATCTATCTGGGTGGAGAAGAGATAGGTTTATATATTTCTGAAGAAAATTTGTGCACAACTGAATGTAATGAATTCTACTGGAATTTGAATGTGCCTCTTCAATTCCTCATTCTGACTAGCTATCCATTTCATCACTTATGTGTGTGTGTCTGTATATACACACATACACACACACACATATATATATATATATATATATGAGTCAGCAGCTATCTCCTCTCAGCCTGTCAGACCTGTGTATGTTGCCATTTCATCATTGCTAGTGGACTTGAGAAACCAGTGCAGCAATAGGTGTCAGCAACGCCCATGTTGAGATTAGTCATGTTTGGCTTGTACAACACTACATCAACTCATGCCAATCCCAAAGGCAAGAATATGGAAGACATCTGGATTAACACCAAACAAGTGTTACATCAGTTTTTCTTCTCCTGGGTGGAGACCTTATCAAAAGCTTGAGGTCCGATACTTCTAATGGGGTAACTGCGCACCTAACATAATGACTGGCTTGAGCACCTCAACGTGGTATAATGGTTAGCAAACTTCTTTTGCTAGAACAATTGACTGAGTAGTGAGCTCAATCCTTAGTAGGTGTCCATACTTTTGGCTTTGTTCTATATTTAAGCTACACTTAGAAAATCATCATAATATTTGGTTACTTGTTTCCTAGCACCTAGATCTGCCAAGGTGGCTAGTAAATTCTTATTACAGATGCCTGCTCAGACCTCAGTTCACTGTTGTTTATATCTCAACTATGCTGAGTGGAACTTGCTTACATTTTTTTGAATGTGCATAATTTAGTATCAAAAAATTTTTGAATAAGTCCAGTAATTCCCAAACCCTCAGCCACAATGACTTATGACGTCATGCTAGCCTAACCAATAGTGTACAAAGTGTTATGTTTACCCAGTTTCACTCATAAGGTATGGTATGATTTTCAAACACATTCCAAATGTTTTTGGTGCTGGGATTGCCTCCCCAGGCTGATTATAATGAAGCAGTCACCTCTCTGACAGGTTCACTACAGTGAGATTCAAAATGGCTAGAAAGTAAACGTTCTAACCACTTGACCACATCCTTATAACATAAATACATACATGATGGTTGTTACTTTAAGTATTTCCATTGCAAGAGTCAGTATACTTACGGTATCAAGTAATGCCTGTGCATGAAATTTGAAAGAAGACCTTGCACTTGGTCAGTAAAACTCACTAAGCAAGACCAGCATATATCCAAAAAGAGGCAGTCAATATCATTGAATGCTGTCACGCCACGGTTTACAACAAAGATTTCCTTTTCCTGGGTGGATACCTTTAGTGAAGACTAAAACACATGAAATGTGCATAAGATTTTTTTTTTTTTTTTTTTTTTTTTTTTTTAAATGTTTACCATGTACAAGGTTTGATAGCCAATCAAGATAGAGGGGTTACAGTGTGAGCAATACAGTTTATAGGGATATGTTGTGAAGAACAGACTTGAACAGGTTAAAATTTTAGTGATTGGGGAAGCATCCTCTTGGAAGTCAGTTCCACAAAGTAGTTCATGGGTAGTTGCTCAAGTGGAACTTAGACCTTGCTAATGAAATCTCTATGGAATGGAGGTGGTTTGCTGAAATGTGCATGACATTGTTGGTCTTAGCTGTGAACATTAAAACTGGTGGAACTAAGAAATTTATTTAATTGTAAAGAAAGTTTATGTTGATTTTTAAGAGAAATTAAACAACAAAATATTTCATTTAAATACTAATTCAACATAATATGAACCATTTTGTTGCACAACAATTCACCTTTTTTCCTTCAACTTAAAGATTGTCTTTCCAGAATTTTAGTGGTAAATAACACATTAAGGTGTGTGTTTTTTTTTTTTTTTTTTTTTTTTTATGTCCACTAAAGAATATAAAATTTTACCATAGAGATTATTTTGCAAGGGCCTGAATAAATGAAAATTTGAAGGAGCATTGTCTGGTGAATATGATGGGTGAAGTAACACATTGCAGCCAAACTGCAATGGTTTTTACTTCATTTGCAAAAGAAACATGAGGTCTGCTATGATGGAAAACACCTTTCTTGTTTGCCAATTCTTTGTGTGTTTTTTTTTTTTTTTTTCCTGCCTTTGTCGAGTCATGACTAGACCAGTACTTTTCAGAATCAATTGACTGATTACTTGGCAGAATTTCATAGTACAGGATTCCTTTTCAATTCCATCAGATGCACAGCATGACTTTCTTAGGATGAAGACCTGTGTTTGAGGTGGCTAAAGTTGGTTAATGTTGCTTAACTCAGGATCATCTTTTTCACTGAACATTGTTGTAAACAATCCATTTCTCCTCACTCATTTACTTCAAAAAGGGGTGTATTTTCATTGTTTATAGCAAATCACAGGTAGAAAATCCAATAGATTATGTTCACTCATATCATGTAGTACCTAAACCTTATACCTATTTGAGTACCCAAGCTTCACTAAGTGCTCATGGATCGTGGATTTTGATAAATTTAGTATTTCTACCAATTCCTACTTTGTGTAATTTGGGTTATTCTCAATCAATGTCTTCATTTGATAGTCATCTGTCATCGGGTGTCTGCTTGAGCATTCTTCATCAATACATGTACAATCACCAACTCTAAATTAAGCGAACCACTTTCGTACAGTTCTGTCAGCTAAAGCATCTTCACTGTATGCAGTACATAACTTTTTTTGTTGCTTGCAAGGAATTTTTGCCTTTTCTGATAAAAAAGCATCAAGAGTATAAAATGCACCTTTTATAATCTTCCATTTTCATAGGTATATGAAACAGGCATGAATTAAATAATTTAAAATTTTCTTCCTTAAGAGATAGTTTGATGTGTGCTCTAATTAGAAATGAAAGCATTTTATATCTCTTGATGAATTTGATGTTCTAACTTGATAGAACATAAAAATCTGCATGAACTTTCTGAACAACCCAGTAGTGAGTCTGAATACGTTTCATGGAAATAGTGATAGTAGCAACAGGTTTGAAATGTTTTGGTTGTAGGAATGGGCTTGTAGGGTGGAAAATAACTCCTCAGCACCATGCATGCATACAAAACTAAAAAGTAAACTTTTTTTTTTTTTTTAGCTGACACATTTGGTGGATGTTATCAAAGCAAACTGAAGATTTTATTTTGCAACAAGTATTTATAAACAGAAGTAAAAAAAAAAAAAAAATTGTTAGTTTTTCAGAATTTTTAAAAGTATCTTGGGCTAACTGAAAGTCAAGGTTAATTATGATGGATGCTAAGGGATGTAATTTAATGACTAATAAACAAAAGTGACTAAATTGAATAGAAATTGAATTTTTTATGATGTAATTATTATTTATTGAAAATACCTGTAAAAATTTCATGGTTTTCTTATTTTAATTTTCTGATGAATTTTAATTTTTCAGTGAATGATTACGCTCATGAGGAGTTATGACAACAAAATATTTGTAGAAATTCCCCTATCACATCATTAAATATTTGAGCTTAAGAACTTGAACAAAATATTGCAATAACAATCATAAATATGAATGCTGGTTGTGATTTTAAACCAAGTAGTGTCTCTGATATTTCATTTCTATGGATTGGGCCATTATTTAAGAGGTATTGTGGCAGGGTATATTGTATGTGCTTTATCTTGAACTTGTGTATATATTAGCTATACATAGAAGTAATTTTTTAATCATTTTACTCCAAGAAAGGCAATAAAGCCACTAAGATGCAAGAGATTACTGAATGTTAGAATATGAGAAAAAAACACTATTAAGGAGAGAGAACGATGAAAGAACCAGAATTAGGAAGACAGAAGATTGACTGAATTTAAATTTTTGAAGAGCAAAGTTAACTAGGAAGTAAGAAGAGTTTCAAAAATGAGAAGAGCAGTAAAAGAAACTTAGGATAGAACTTGGTTACGTCTATTCATTTTAGCTGTCAAATGATGAGACCTTGCCACTAATCTAGTACTTAGTTAAATTTTGTAAAGTCTAAGTATCATACAGGAAAGTTCAGCTGAACAATTGCTATAAGTATTTTTAGAAAAGAGACAGGGAAGCTCTGTTATGGCAGTGGGAAAGTGACTGAAGCCAAGATGTTAGGTTAGGATTAAAAACATTGAACATTCTTCTTTAGATTTTATCAAGAATATAGCAGAGCACCAAGTGAAATGTGGCAGCAATATTCAAAGCAAGTATGAATAGTAGCCTTACAAAAATATGTAAGATAGCTTCAGATGAGAAAAATTATCTGGAATGACACAATAAACTGACTTGATTATCAGAAGACTCGACAATTATAATCTTTCCACTTTGTGTCAGTGGAAAATGTTAGCCTGAGAAGGCACAATGATACCTTCTCTTGAAAGTTATCATTAGTCATGTTGATATAAGATAGAAAAAGTTATCTAAGAAAATTAAGAGTGTAGTTTTGTTTGGAGCCATTAACAAGCAATTTCTTGCCCTAGTTAACAACAAAGATAATTTTTGAAAATTGCCTTATCAAACTGATCATTTACTATTATGACAGGAATAAATAATTGTTTCATCAGCATAGATACTAAGTTGGGAACTGATGACATAAAAATGGACATTTGATGAAATTTAGGAACAACAGAGATCCATTGATAGAGCTCTGGGTGTGTGGGGGCATACACATTAATGCAAAAATATCTTGCAGAGTGGCTGTCCAAGGAAACTTTCATTTTGTGAATTGATAAGAAAGATGGAATTAGATAAAAAAAATTTTTTTAAATACCATAATATTTCAATTTGTGAATACCAGTATGCCAAACCCTGTCAAATGTCTTTGACATATCCAAAGCAACAGCACCAGCTTCACCATTCTTATCTAAAGCTTGATAGTCTCTTTCAGCAATAACCATTAACACATCAACACTTGGTCTAGAGAAGCAAAAGCTATATTACTTATCAGCAAGAAGACCCAGTTAGGTGAGATACTCTAATCACTTTAGAGTTGATTAGAGCCTCTAGTACTTTGCTAAAAAGTAGGTGAAAGGCTAATAGGTCAGTAGTTAGGGAATCAGAAAATTTGCTTGAGTTCTTAAAGACAGAAAACACAGAGGAAGATTTCTAATATACAGGAAAGCAAGAAGCATCCAAACATTTTTTTAATGTAGAGAACAGGTGCTATTTTCCGTAGTGCTTCAACTACATTAATATAAGTGTGATCCTAGATTAGCGACTAGTTATCACCATTTTACTGTTGAATTAGTTAGATTTAGATTTGTTAGAATTAGTTTTATTTTAATAGTTTTTCTTCTGATTTCTTTCTTGGCTGCCTCCTAAAATTTTACAAATTTAAATGCAACATCAATCACTGTCTTTTGTGTTCCAGAATCTTGTTTCTTTGTTGTCCTCTTCATTTCTCCTCACCAAAGTTGATTCATTTTTTTTCACTACCTGTGCCCCACTGCACCCTAGTAGCATTTGCAGCTTGCTTAGGTTGAAGTGAAACTGCATTTTATGTCTACACAATGGTCAGACTAATACATTCAGTGTGTTGTTTTGTAATAGTTCCTTTTTGAGTTCATATATTCTTTTATGAAAATCTTCAGATGATTCATCTATGTATTTCTTTAAACAATTTTAACAGTCTATTCCAAGATTTCCAAACCTGGGCGATTTCAACTGTTGGGTGGTTATGAGCAACTGAACATAAAATGGTGGCTGATTGGAAATTATGGTGGGCAATATAGGATTTTGAGTATTAAAACAGTATTTCAACATATGCTACCCACTCAAAAAATCTTCACTGAAGATATGCAAAGTGCCTGTACAAAAAAAAAAAAATGAAACAAGAGGCTAAATGGGAAAATAAAATGTAAATAAATATTACTGCAAACAAATATTTTGGTATTTTCTATCATTTTTCAAAGGGTCATTAACATTCAAGTACTTCTTTAAAAAAAAAATTATATATTGAAATGTTTTTGTTTATTTTTTTTTTTTCTTCTAAAGTAAAGTCAAGAAAAACTTTGCCAGTAAAATTTAATGATATCAATGTTTACATGTTTTATTACCTTGACCATCTTGAATTTATGACGATAGGAAAAGTGCTCGTCAAAATATAATTTACCTATCACTGTATGCTTTTGAATATTTACTATACAGGTGAGAAAAGAAAAATTTTTCCATGTGAAAGTAGGTAAATCTAAATAATCTGAAAAGAAGTAATTATATGATCACACGAAAAACGATATAAAAGACTTAACCAAAGCACTTTGACTGTCATTTTTAACAAAACTTATAAATATTGTTTTAGAACATGTACAATCTACTACAAAATTGTACATTTTTTTTCAGTATTGAAAGAACAATATCTCATCAGGTAGTTAATGATGATAATATTATTTTTGAAGAGAAAAATGAAAATTCACCTCCTTTTTATTATTGGAAAAAGTTTTCATAAGAGGTAAAGAGGATAGGAAAAGGAAATCAAAAAAGGTGGGGAAGAGGAGGACATAGGAAATAAAAAAACAGAGGAAAATGAGAGAAAGAAATGAGCGGAAAGAGCCAATGAAAAACTGCTCAGAGAAATAGACTCCAAATTTAGGTAGAAAGTAAAATATAGGCATATATACAGATATTGGTGAGGTGATGTCTGGAAAAAGTGAGAAAAAAATGGTTATTATTAAATAAATAAAATTATTAAATACATGAAGAGTGACATATTACTGAATCGGAGGCATGAAACTACACTAAATTGTAAACATATTAAAGAATTAACTTCAAGACAATCCTGCTAGAATTATAAAATCTTAAGGTTTGAAACTCCAGCATTATAAACATTTTACAGTATTAATCTATCTTGATAATTTATTTTAACTATATAATCTCTCTTATATTATTTTATCTTTTTCTATTACAAACTGTGATCTATTTACTGTTTTAAATTTAATTTCAATAAATTTTTTTTCAGTTTATTATATTAGCACTAATGAATTTATATCTTCGTCTTGTATTTTTAAATGTCCTTTGCTTTTTGACTGTGCTTTTTGAATAATTCCTATGTCGTATATGTGGTTTCATTTTTTTTTAATGCCAAAAGATTTAGTTTTATACAATGAACAAATGTATCTATTTACAGTTCATTTCTGGCCAAAGTTTGAAATTTCTATTTGCAGCTTCTGTTGTCTCTCCACCACTTTCTTCCCCTGTGTATTTTCTTACTTTTCTCACTTTCTTCTCCGTCTGTGCCTTTTCTCACTTTTTGCTGTTTGTTAAGCTGCCCTGTTGGAGGGGCATCAGAACATGCCAACTGCCCACCTGCAGAGGGTAAAAGTTCCTCAATGAGGCCACCTGTTGACTGTGGGTGGCGACCTATAATGTCTGGGAACAGGATTTTGGTGGTTGAGCAGTTTGTGACCCAGCTGTAAAGCGGTCATGACTCTGCAACACACCACTTTGGCCCTTACCTGGGCTAGACGGGTGGTTGGAGAGGCCCGATCCGATCAATCGACTGGTCATGTCAACCCCTATCATATATAATCCACCCACAAACCTATAACTCATACTCCTCTTCCCAACTAAAACTAATATCTACCCCTAAATATATGATGGAAAGCAGTGCCTGAGGGTCAGTCAATTTTGAATAAGAAAAGGATCTGACACACCTGTTAAACCTTGACAGCTGAAAAACTTGGATAATGGAAACAAAGGAACATGTGTGCTCAAAGACTCCTCCCAAAGGGAGTATACCTTTCATGTAGCCCTAACATGGCAAGGTGAATGGGTTTCCCTCTCGTCATGTTCCAATCCTGGATTCTATGGTGAGTAGGGAGCATGGATGTTGAACTAAAATAAAAACAATCCATGGCACTTAAAAAATCTTCCAAAAGACCACATGTGGATACTGATTCTGAAATAGAATATGATAATAAAAAATTCCCACGGTTTATTGTCCTAGAAGCAATAAGCAACAAATCACTAACTAAAATGTTTCCATTTAAAATCCAAAAAGCCATAACAAATATAATCACACCAAAAAATGTAAAGAAACTAAAAAATGGAACACTGCTATTGGAAGTATAAAAAATATGCAGATATATTAATAAGACAAACAAAAAATTACAAGAAATAGAAATAAAATCTTATCCACAACAAACCTTAAATTTCTCAAAGGGTGTGGTTAAAAACAAAGAACTCTCCCTAAGCACTCTGGAAGAAATAAAGATAGAACTCAAAACTCAAGGTGTTACAAATGTCAAAAGAATCACAATAAAAAAAAAATGAAGTAGGAATAGAAACCGATAACTATATTTTAACGTTCAACTGCCCCCAAATTCTGACAACAATTAAAATAGAATATGAAATTATAAAAGTAGAACAATACACACTAAACCCTCTTCAATGTTACAAATGCCACAAATATGAACATCACTCCTGTCACAACAAACAAACATGTGGAAAATGCAGTGAAAAAGAACCAAAACATAAAGATTGTACAAATGAAAGTTTATGCTCAAACTGCTTGGGGAACTACTCCACCCTCTCAAAACAATGCAGTATCTATAAATAGGAAAAAGAAATAATCATAATAAAATACAAATAAAATATATCCTTCCTAGAAGCATGAAAAGAAGTTAAAAATGACACAAAAGAAAACGTTTACGCCTCCATGGCAGGAAAAGTAAATGAAGTAAACAAGGAAGATAAAATAAGATTCAACTGAAATAAAAAATTTATATAAGGAATTAAATGCTTTTCTGAAGGAATTAAAAACCTTCCTAACTGGTCTCAAGTTAGACCAAAATAAGTGGAATTAACCCAAAAGGAGGCAGGGAGCTCTGGAAGAAAAGTACAGAATGAAGCTCCAATGAACTCTCTTCTTCTCAAGCCCAAACCAAGAAAATGAAAAACAGACAAAAAGACAAAAAAGAAACAACAGAACAAGAAAACATTTGATCAAGATCTAATTCAAAATCAAGAACCAATACATTGAATGAAAATAGATTTGAGGCTCTATGGAGGTGGAAGAGAGTGAAGGTGAACGGGCTCCAAAACAGTAAAGAATTTGACCGGAGGGCATCACAAGCAGTTGAAGCCAGAGACAAAGATTAAAAAAACTCAAGAGCTGGAAATAAAACTGGAGAGGACAAATAATATAAACCTGGAAGGTAACTCTACCTCCCCCCCACACAAAAACAAAAAATGAAAATATAACTATGGCACATAAGTTCATGCAATGTTGTGGAATAAAAATCTAATTAAAATGAACTTCTCATACTTGTATCACAACTGCATCCAGCTGTCATCTACTTACAGGAAATGTTTTTACAAGAAAATAATAATTTAAAAATTAAAAAATGATAAACAATACCAATATAATCACAATACAGGACACAGAGCTAATGGAGGAGTGTCAATACTGATTAGGAATGACATACCACAAAGCAAAATACATATTAAAACTAAACCACAAGCAATAGCAACACAATTGATTCTAGACAAAACCATTACAATTCTTTTCATTTATATACCCCCATAAGAACCAATAAATATAACAACATAACTTACTGGAACAACTTCCTAAACCCAAAATCTTACTAGAAGATTTTAACAGACATAATTCTATCTGGAATAGCAAAAAACTAGATTCTAAATGTAAAATATTAGAGGAAATGATAAGCACCCATAACCTGTCTATTAAATCAAAAATCCTCAACCTACCTAAACCCCTCTACTGGATCAGAATTGTCAATAGGTTTAAGTATATGCGATCCAGAAATTTGTATGGATTACACATGGAAAACACACAGCGACACATGTGACAGTGGTCATTACCCAATCATCCTAGAAAATCAAAAGCCCACCACAGAAGAAAATGTAGGCCCCACCAGATAGAAACTGAAAAGAGCCAATTGGGAATACTGTAATATAACAATCTGGCCCCACCCGAGGAAGTGATGCAAGCGATGGTGTTTCCCGTCGGTGGAGGGGTCGGCGAGCGGCAGGGCGGGTGTTTGTGAAATACATCCTGTCGAGGCCGGAGCGGATGTCGTTTGACCTTATTTCCGACAGCGGCGGAAATGACTACGGAGGCAAACAGAACAGGTGTCTCTGGGAATTACATGGGCGTTGCGTGGGCGAGGCAGGACCGGAAGGAAAGTCCCGGTTCTAGAAGACTATATAAAGACCTCGACACACGGATTCGCCAGCAGAGAACGGCCAGTGGAAGCAGAGAAACACCACAGGCAAAACTACACTCCCGTCAACCCATTCTGTGTGCGCTCTCACCCTTCCGTTCTCTATTCCACACGGTTCGTCGTCACTAATAAAAATATAACCTTATATTTTTATATATGCGTGTTTGTTGTTTTGTCGTCGTACAGCGATATATAACAATACTTCACCAAAACGCTAATAACCACAGCCTCAGAAAATATACCAAAGACACAAAATAATTATAAAAAAACTAAACACTGACAAAAACTGCCAAAAAACAATCAGAAACTGGGACACAGCACTGCAGAAATTCAAAAAGGAACGCCCAAACCAAAATTTGATTGAAATGGAAAAAAAAAAAAAAAAAAAAACTCAAAGCAGCAGCATGAAAAACTGTAAAAGAAGCCAAAAGGGAATATTGGAAAAAATATATAAACAGCTTAAACACACATTCCAAAACCTAAACAAGATTTCTCAAATATTTAAGCCAGTGGATAATTAAAATCTACTGTTTAATTATACAAGAAAAAAAACAACAGACTACTTAAATATGAGTACCCATTAAAAATAGTGTTTAACAAATAAATTTAAATATGTCAGTTAATACCAATTTCATAATTGTTTTTTGTGTCTATCTTTAGTAATTTCTTAATAAATATTTTTTATTCTGACTTTTTGTATTGCTCTAAACCTTAAATTTTGGCATCTACTCAAATATTGATATTCACAAAATGATTCAAGCCATCACACACACACACACACACTAAAATGTTCTGGACCTGAACAAGGTAATTTAAGTTTTGATTTCTTTTTTTCTATTTGCTGTAAATGATCATGGCCCTCCACTTCTCCCTATCCCTTGTCTCTCTTAATATCCCTTCTCCTGTTATTCCACTCAATCCTTGCTACGCCATCCATCTGTTAAAATCCATCAGGTATGTCATACATTGCTTTCTGTTGTCCCTTTATCCTTCCCGTGAGCGTCAGGTTCACCAAGCCCCCCATCTTCATTAAATGTCCCAAAAACTTCAGCTGTTTTTTCCTGATGTTAAGTATCAGTTTCCTTTTTGTGTCCATCCTCTCCAAAACCTTGTCATTGCTTGTGTGCTCTGTCCATGGTATCCTCTGCATTCTTCTATATAACTACATTTTGGTTGCTCCAAGTCTTTCCTTCATTTTTGATGAAATTATCCAGCATTTGCTGCCATATTAAGACAGACATCACACAGCAATACTCAATTCAATACTCTCTTCTGTTTCCTGCTAAATTATCCAGTCTCTTAACACACTACTCAGCTTGAATGCATCCTTGGACATGCCAATACGCCTTTGGATCTTCCTCTTCTGTTAGAACACTTCCCAGGTATTTAAATTTCTGCACCTGTTTGATTTTCGTATCACCAACTTGTTGCCATTTTAGTTTTCTCTTTTTACTTATCATGCATTCTGTTTTCTTGTAGTTTATTTGTAGTCATTTCTTTCCACTTTCTTTAACTACTTCCCGTCAGAGATCTTGTAGTTTCTTTCCTGTATCAGCTATCAGCATTGTATCATCTGCATATCTTATATTGTTCAGATTGACTATTTGGTCAAATTTTTAACAATGGATTTTTAAGTACCCTCTCACTTGGCAATTGTCTTAAATAAATTTATAAGGATTTTCTAAATTTTTTTTTTTTTTTTTTTTTTTAAATTCATCTGTAACATTTCTTACTAAATCCAAGTATAAGTAAATATAAATATCAAAATTATCCAAACATTTGAGATTTATCACTTTCATCGATACACTTGGTCATCATCAAACTCAAGGACTGTAAAGTTTTTTAAAAAATCCAACTCTGTGCTAAGTTTTTCGTCTTTAAATTCAGTGTTGCAGCATTTTTGCATTATGATGGCATAAAACCCAAGGCGAAATGCAAGCAAAATTCTTCACTGGTCAGAATATGTTAAATATATTCAAAAGCTCAAACTGTGTAAAAGAGCTTTTTACATTAATTAAAAAAAAAGATTTTCTTATTTATTTATTTAAAATTATTTATCACATTATTTTTATGATATGAAAGAAATTAAAAAATCTGAAGTTTTTGTTATTGATTTGTTCATTTATTTTTGCAATTAGCATTGTATAGTATTGTAATGTTAATGAGGTTTTGCTGATTCAAGTAGAAACATTAATGCCCAAGTCTGTTCAGAAATATGAGCACAAATAGCACTTTGACTAGACAATAGCAAATTAATCTATGGGATAGGGTGGTAGTTGAATATGCAACATACAAATCAGATGGCTTGTGCATAAATGAGGTGGAAGTTGGCTTACTCCACTTGGTCTGTAACTTGATGACCTAACACCAGAATCTTTTTTGTTTTTGAAAGATTAAAAAACATGAGAAACAGTCTGCCAAGTTTGATATTTCATAGCTCTGTTATTCTTGTTGGACTTTCTAGCATTTCATTTCATTTTTTTGTGTGTGTGATCAAATTAAAAAATGACAGGCACAAAACTTTATTGTGAGTTTAACTATGAAGTGATCAACAGGAGGTTCAACAAAAGAATGAAAAAAGAAACTTTTATATTTTTAATTTTCTTGTTTTCATGTTTTCTATTTCTTTATTTTGCTACACAGCATAATAGGGTCATTTGGGCACCGTCTGTGACAAAAAGAGCACCATAATGCAATTAACTTTGCCAGAAATTTTGAAACAGCATGCTGGGTATTCAAGCCAAAAGTTTCAATATAAACATTTCAAAGTGTTTGGGTGTCAATCTGAGGACAGTACAGAGGATTCGGAAAGTTAAATGAGTCTAATGGTGATTGCGAAGGTGTTTAGAGAGATCACTAGTGATGGCGATGTTATACTTTTGTTCATCTTCAAACAGGGCTTCAGACTGGACACAGAGGCCTACTTCAAGCATATTAAAGAGATAGTGCTTCCCTGGATCAAGAGGGTGGCTGCTTGAAAACCCTATACCTGGTGACAGGACTCTGCACCATGCCACATCATCAGGAAAACCCAGTCATCCCAGACTGCAACCTCTTTGATTATGTGGAGCACGGTTGAGCAAGAGACTAGAACTTGTAACACCAAAGATGAACTGAAGGCAAGGATTATGGCAGCATTTGCCAACTTGAACATCCAGAAGAGTTGCAAGAGATTCTGAAGGCCATGGTTAAAGCCAATGGTGATTTCATTGAATAAATTTACTCTTTAATATTTAAAGATATTTTTGGTAAATATATCTGTTAAAATGAGAGGCCAATGTTATTTTTATTATTGTCTTAATTAGATGATTATTCAACAATTTCACTCTTTTCTCGCCAGATGTTGTAATATTGCACTTTGTGTCCCCCACGTTTTAACTAACCTTTTAAATCACCCAATGAAGATTCATGGATGTTCACAAATTTACAAGTCTTGTTAAACTAATGACATTCTCGCTCATGTATAAACACATGCTATAAAAGAAATATTTACAGTTGGCTTGAAGTCTCTCTGAGTCTGAAAGACATCAGCTTAGAATAGTCTTTCATCTTATATATGATCTCAAATACAGATCAAAATGATAGGATGAAGAACAAATAGAAAATGTTTATCTAAAATGTTAGATTGATAAATGCTTCCTATTATATATATATATATATATATAAGGAATGCACATGCCTAGAAACAGTGTTCAGGTGTTAATAAAACAATGCTCAATGTAGTATAAACAGAGCTATTAATTACATATTATCCTACATTGCTGGCATGACTTGACGTTTCATGCATTATGTAATCATCAGGTGCATAAATGATTACATAATGCATTACACTCAGTCATGCCACTAATGTAGGAGATATATAGTCCTCCACAGACAGATCTGTTTTGCTGTATCACAGCTCATCAGTATGGTTAGACATCCGATTGCTTTTAACCCAGGATTGAAACCCGGCCGAATTGGCATCAGTCGGCAATTCTACCTCTGAGCTATGGGCGCCCGGTAGGAGGCAGACATTTTAGTATGTATATTATTATACATGCCCAATAGCTGAGAGTGTTCTAATTCATCGCTGAATATATATATTTATAAAAGTTTTTTGATTATTACAATGGGTAATGCATATTACATCTTGATGTTGTTATCGTGGCTCGTCAGACCCAAATGGTACAACAGTTGGTCCTCAAAATATGCCCCATTTTTTTTTTCTTTTCTTTTATTTTACATAGATGCTCACGTGTCCATATTAGAATAGACATTTGTAATGGTTATTTATGAAAATTTCTCGCTCATTCGAAAAGAACACCAAAGAGAGAGGAAAGCAAGGATAAAGAAAAGATAGACGATTGATTAATATAAAGAAGAGAAAAAAGAAAAAAAGGGGAAACAGACAAAAACTAAATGCAAAGCAAGAAGAGAAAAAGAAAGGACAAAGAAATACAATAAAAGGAAATACAGTATCATGAGAAATAAATGTTGACACCATTTATTGTAACAGTGTCTCAAACCACCTAACTGTTCTCTTAGAAAAACATGGAAAAATTTAACTATGAAATTTAATTTCAAATATACTGGGATATATTTACATTTCAAAAATACTGTACATCATAATTTTAATACAATTTGAAAAAATAACTGCTCTTACTATCATTTTAAAAATTAATGCGAATTTAAAAAATATTAAAATAATTAAAAATACTAAAATTAAAAAATATCAATATAGAAACAGGAAAAATTAGATAAACCGAACAAGAGGGGGAAATACACAAAAAGAAGGAAAGAAAAAGGAAGAAATCCTTATATGCCTTATATATATATATATATATATATATATATATGTATATATTAAAGAGCAGAACACACACCACCCAAGTAAGTGGTGCGTGTTCTGTTCTTTAACACATTGTTAGCTCTGCATATTCAGTTCATTTGCGTTAGGTGTGCATCAAGCACTTTTTTTTAGCTATTGTATGCTAGTCCAACCAGCCACTATTTGCTTAGTATGTGCAATTGTGCATATATATATATATATATATATATATATATATATATAATTTACCTATTTTGCTTGTGGGTCTCCATGGTTACTTCATTTATAAACAAATCCATTTTCTGACTTTCTAATAGTTTGTGGATAGGTTGGGCATCGTGGTGTAATGGATATCGGCTCAGAATTAGAAATTAGTAGAGCCGCATTTGAATTCCAGTTGAATTTGTTTCATTCACTTATGCACAAATACCATTGGTATTAATCCATATTTTCTCCCTCCAGCTATAGGTTAAATAGTAGGACAGATTGGTTTCTATAGACTTGGTTTGTGACCAGTCTACTGCAGAAAGTAATCTACCTAGTCCCTCATGATTTGAAAGAGACATGATCACCCAAGTATGTATTACATATGGCCATTAACTGAATATTTTATAAAAGAACACATGAATGTAAGATGAGTTATGGCAACAAACACTATTGTATTTTTGGCAATAAATAAGTTAGAGAAAGAAAACTTATAAAGCGTGGAAAAATAGTTGTTCCCTTGAGAAATCAATCTTATTGACAAAATTCAGGTTGTATAAATGATTGATCCAAGAAAGGAGAAAGTGACCACTAGAAAAAGTAAATCTTCCATGATTTAATCTCTCTTTATGAGCTCTTAAATTGTTTTGTTGGGAAAAGTGGAGTAAATTCCTTTGCTTCTAACCAGCTCTGAAATATTTACTAATTGATATTGAAAATCACTTGTATAATGTTAATAGCTCTTTGAAAAAGCTTTAGATCATTTGGGGGGTTAGCTGCCTCGATAACAGTTGATTAATTTTTTTTTTTTTTTTTTTTTTCAGCATAACTTTTTTCTTTCTCCAACTATTCTTGAATGTGACTTATTACTTATATTAAACTACTTCAATAAATTTGCAAATTATGACACCACTTTAGTATCAGCAGTATGGGTGGCCTAGCAGTTAACAATGCGAAGAAGAGTTGGTAAGTCCAGCATAAATGTTCACTGCGATAGTTTATGTTCACTTTATACTTAAAGCATACACTAACTTCTTTTTACCCACTCTAATTCTTTTACTAATATTTGCCCATGGCTAAAGAAACTGTTACATCTATATATCACAACTCCTTCAGTAAAACTCTACCTTGATTGGCTCTTAAGTCTTGCATTAAGTGAGCATCAGTAAAAAAAACAATCTGTGGGTACTTGAATGACAAAAAGGAAAAATCCTACTTAACATGTTTCATGCTTCAAAAAGCACTTCTTCAGATTAAATTATGGATAGTCACTTATTCGTAAGAGGAAGGGAACAAAATAAAAGTTAGTTGTAATTATACATAAAGTGAAACACTGAAGATAAAGCGACAATTAAATTTAAATCCAAATTCTAAATTCCTGGCATTAGATACCAGACCCACTTTGGTTCCTATCTTCTTTGCTCTTGTTTTTGACTTGAAATGATTGATTGTTTTGCTATTTTCAACTTTTTTTTTATGGCTTATCAAACCTTTGAAGGTTATTTAGAGCTAGGAAATTGTAAATTTCTAAATTGTAAGAATTTTGGAAAATAATAAAGGTTTACTGATACAGGTCCTCTTAATTAACCCATAATTAGGGGGAGAAGAAGTGGACGATAGCTTTTCCAAAGGCATTTGTGCATAAGTGAATACAACAAACACAACTGAAATTAGAACTTGACTCTGATTTTTCAATTCTGGGTCATTTATCCATTACACCACCTGCACATCCAAGCTTACAGCACCTAGTAATCCCAAGAGGTCACTCGAGCAGATACTAACCATGTTTGATGTTGCTTAACTTTGGTGATTAGAGAAGAACTGATGCTTCGTAATATAGCCATAATATTTAATTGAAATAAATTGAGTCTTCCTATCTTCAGCACTTCTCATGTAGCATAATTATATCAGATATTTAACATTTCCTACCCTCCCACTACTTATGATTTTATTCTAGAATAATATGTAGTCAGACAAAATCCTCTCAAAGGATGAAATGTGTAGCATGATTTTTTTTTTTTCTCTTGTCATTTGATTACCCAACTGGATGGATAGATTATCTATCATATTCTCCCCTAAATTAAAGTATAGTGACATCTTTAATCCAGTACTCTGTGGTTCAGCAACTCCAATGGTCTGATACTTTTTTTGAATTAGCTCCTATTAGTTCTTTCCGGGTATGATGATAAACTACATTGAGCAGCAAGGCTTCTTATTGGGAAATTGGAGGTTCTGTTATTCAGATGCAACCTGACCATGATGCTTAATGCCAAGATTGATGTTGTTGTTTTTTCTCCAGTGGTTTACTCATAAAGATATTTTAGCAATCAGGTTTTTTTGTCATAAAATGCTTGATATGGAGATAGTGTTAATAAGATTAATGTGGAGAAGTTTGTCACTTAGCTGAGTTATGCTGAGTTTCATCTGCAAATGGAAAAAAAACCTCTGAGGAGTGAGTACATCATAATAGTGCTTTGATGAAACTTCAAATATATATAAAGAAAAAAATTTGGACAATTTGGCATTTCTGGTCTTAGCTTATCTCCACATCTGGCTGTCATCAATGAATTACTAGAAATATCAGCACTCCGTGATTAAAAAATAATTTTATTCTAAATTTCATGCTATAAACAAGTAATACTTGTGTAAATCAGATTAATTCAATTTGCTAATTTTCCCACGATAACATAATACAGATGGGTTTTTTTTATTTCTGCAAGATTTTTGAAACTGAGAATTAACTTTTGTTTAAGAATGTGTCAATCACTCAAAAATGGACGAAAAGTTGAAAAGTTTTAAAATTGAAAAATTTTAGATTTCAATCATTTTCCATAATTTCTGTTTGAAATACACCAGAGTATTTTGCTTACTGGAAATAGTAAATTTAATCATTTAGCTTTCAATTAAAACTCAAATTGAAGCTTTAAGGAAACTATCTTTATCAGAGTTCATTTTAAAACTTAGGTATCGCAAAGTATCATGATAAAGTGGCTGTACATAATTTTAAGGGAGACCACTTGTATTTATTTACTGTGGATGAAGGTATTGAAAAATAGTGAAAATAGAATAAGTAAAGAACAGGTAGGAAAAAGTCTTTAATCTAACATGTTTCCCTTTAACAAGCTTCTTCTGTAATTTTTTTTTTTTTAAGACAAATGACTTAAAAATTTAAAAAAATACTCTAGAGACAGTATGTTGATTTCATTGGTCAGATAAGTGCCACATGTAATAAAGCAACGAATGAATATTTTTAAATATAGTGAAAAAACTCCTGTCTGTTTATGTGTGTGTACTGCATATAATAAAAAAAAAAAAAATAGATGTTTATTTTAAATATAAGTGTATGCAAAAATAATGCATGTATTTAAACTATATATATGTCAGTAACATTAGTATGTGTATAAATGACAAAAACAAATGATCCTGGGTATGATGATAAACTGCATCCGGCAGCAAGGCCTCTGATCGTGAGATTGTGAGGAGCATGGAACCAACCATTTCTTAATTGCTGTTGTTGTTCCCAGGTCTGCCCTGATCCAGATTGGTAGCACCTGTTAGGGTCCCAGCTATGGGTAAATAATCAACCCCCAAATTGAGGTCAAAACATTAAGAAAGTATAAAAGTTCCAGGAATACATTTTTTGAAAAAAAAAAAAAAAATTACCAGTAATACATTTCTGAAGTAAAATATTATTACCAGCAATAAATCTCTTAACAAAACCCACTTTACAAAAATACATCAATGAAACCTGATCTACAAACTTACTTTTTACAAAGAATACATAATTTATTCATACAAATCTATTGTAAAAATCTTGTCTGCATTAAATAACACATTGATGTTGATATGCTGTAAAACAAACCAAACAAAATAAATTTGTGTTTAAAATTCTAGTAAAATAATGTATACAAGTATCAAACAAGAAAACTTTAAAAAAAATTTTTTTTAACAAAGCTAAATATATAATATACTGTTTTTTTCTCTACTTTCCTCTTGTTTCCTTTTCTTTTTTCCTTTTTTATATAATTTTACCTTCTTTTCACCATCTGAAGCCGGCATTCATCACCATGAGTACCAATGATTTCCACCCCCATTTTTTTTTTTTTTTAACTGTCTTCTTTAACTTTTCTCTTCCGTCTACCAGATTTTTCTTTCCCTTTTCCTCTCAACACTTATATTCCTGTGACATGGCTAATTTTTTTTTTTTTTTTTTTTTTTTTTTTTTACAGACGTAATCTAAAACTCTCCTAATATCGAGGCATGAATCTCTTTCTCTGCCCCTCGGTATCTAATCTAAACGACAAATTTTTAAAATTCTTTTTTCTAAACCCACTCCCTTTCTTCTTTTATGACAACTTCCTGTGTATGGATATGTTTTTGGGCTCCTTCCGATATGTGAATTTTTGTACCATATTTGAAATAAAAAAATTTGGTTTTGATTGTTGCTGAAGAAGCGAGATTTTTCTTGCTGAAATAGCAATACAACGTATATAGAATTCGGAATTATATTAAAGACTCTGTTACTGATTCAGCTGGCATCCACGCCATGAACTTTGCCATTTCACAATCCCTTATGCAAGTAGTGGACTTCCCCACATGCTTTCCCAGCATTCCCTCTAGACACACCTCTCTACTAGATCTATGGTTTACCTCTGCACCTGACTCCTGCTAAGTCTCGCAGCTTTGCCCTCTTGGCAACTCCGATCATACTGTTGTCTCTCTTAATATTTCTCTCCACTCTCACTCCTCCCAGGAGCCTCCTACCTATAAAACCTCTTAACACTACCAAAGAGCTGACTGGGATACCTTTCACAATTTCCTATGCGACATCCCTTGGGGAAAAGTATTTGATCTCCCAGTTGATGACTGTGCCTCTGAGATTTCTTTCTGGGTGAAAGCTGGGATTGTTGCCTTCTTACCTACCAGGAAGTTTTGTCTCAAATCTCATTCTTCCCCTTGGTTCTCTCCTTCCTGTTTGGCAGCCATTGCCCACAGGAACCACTACTTCCGACTATTTTGAAGACATGCATCTGACCACTATTCGTGCCTATTCACATCTGCTCATAATGAGTGCAAGAGAATCCTGAATGACGCCAAGCAGTTGTTTGCTGAGAGAATGAGACAGCACATAGCTGACTGCAAGTTCGGCTCTAAGAACTATTGGCAGTTATGCAAACGGGTGCTGAACAACAGCAAATCCTCTATCTCACCCTTAATCAATGAATTTAAGGTCCTCACAGCATCAGCGGACAAGGCCGAGTGCTTTGCTCGCAGATTCTCATCCAACTCTACATTTGACTCATCTGGAGTACCCGCACCTGACTTCCCTAGTAGAATTGAGGCTAAACTGAATGATGTATACATTACCCCAACAATAGTATCTCGAGTAATATCAAAACTTGACCCCCCATAAGGTGAGAGGTGGTGATGGAATCCCAGTGATTGTCCTTAAGAAATGTGCCCCTGAACTCTCCTCTGTTCTCTCTAAACTCTATAATTACTGTCTTTCTGCTTCCTGTTTTCCTGCATGCTGGAAGTCCTCTTCTGTCATTCCTGTATTTAAGAACTTTGGTGAACCCTTGGACACCATCCAACTGTCGCCCTATCAGCCTTCTACCAATTTTCGGGATAGTGTTCAAGGCCATTATTAATGCTGAAATAGTTCAACATCTTACTGCCCATAAACTATTCTCTGACAGGCAGTATGGTTTCCGCTTTGCCAGGTCTGCGGCCAATATGCTAATGACCATCACGGAGTACATGTTCCAAGCCCTTGAGGAGTCAGGCGAGGCTTGTGCTGTTGCTCTGGACATCTCCAAGGCTTTTGACAGGGTTTGGCATGTTGACTTTCTATGCAAGCTACGGGGTTATGGTATTACCGGACGCTTGCTTAATCTGATCCAATCTTTGCTAAATAACTGCATAATGAAGATCGTCTTGAATGGGCATGTTTCCACGTCCTACTTTACAAACGCTGGTGTCCCTCAGGGCTCTATCCTAGGCCCAATGCTCTTCCTTATTTTTATAAATGATTTCCCAGACGAGATCAAGTGCCAAGTATGCATCTACGCAGAATTTACTCCCGCATTAGTAAGAAATCCAGGAGAATCAGTAATGTGATAGGTACCAACTTGGCGGTTCGACTTCAGCCACTTCTCCACCGACGGATGTGGCTTCCCTCTGTCTGTTCTATAAATACTTCCATGGCTTCTGCTCCAATGAACTTAAGTCACTGGTGCCCTGCAACAGCTGTTTACTCGTGCAACCAGACTGGTAACTGGGTCTCACCTTTTCACAGTTAGATCAACCAAATGCAGATGACAATTCTACTCTTGCAGCTTCATTTCTCATAGTCCCCAACTGTGGAACTCACTTCCATATTCTTGCTTTCCTGAAGGCTACAACCTCCAGGAATTTAAATGCAATGTCAATACTTATCTCTTAACCACTTGACTCTAGTTCTTTCTTCACCACCCTGTATATCCTTTCTTTCTCTCCACCTCTGCAACTGTCATCACACCTGTATTCCTATCCTTCTCTTGCTCCTTTCTAACTGGTTCTTCTTTCTCTTCACTTTCCTCTTATCTAATCTTTTTGCTCTTATGTAGCCCCCCTAATCTTTTTGCTCGTATGTAGCCCCCTGCACATCAGTGGCGTTACTGCCTTGCTCGGGGTGATATGATTAAAAAAACATATTCATTTTCTTTTATCTGTATTTACATTCTATTATTTTATATTCCTTTTATCTTGTTCCAAATGTATGTTTTTTTGTATGTTTTTTTTACATAGGATTATTTTATGCATTTATGTTTGCAGTGTGTATTTGTTTTTATATGTACTATTTTTACAAATATTTGTTTGTCTATGTAATATTAGTTATGTAAGTTACTTTTGTATGCTTTATATTAGTGTATATTTACATTTGTATGTTCATATATATTTTGTTGGTGTATTTTATATTTATTTTCTATTTTTTATTTTTATCACATGTATATTTTATATTTTTAGTATGTTTTATGTATGCATAATGTATTTTTGCATTCATTACCATTTTATCTGTTTTAATCTCTCTCTCTCTCTCTCTCTATATATATATATATATATATATATATATATATATATATATATGTGTGTGTGTGTATTAATTTTTTTTCTCTATTAAATTATCTAATTATATAAATTTTTATTAAATTGATCTGAATCTCTAAATCATGTTATCTATTTAATTGATTATTTATTTAAATAGATTTAATTAAATAAATTCAATTAGATTATATTAACTATCCAATTCATTTTTACTTTAATCTTTACTCTATTAAACCTCTAATTTCTACTTTAAATTAACCGGCTAATAATCAAATATTTATTTCTACCATAATACAGTGATTATATTGAAATATAAATCAACTTTAACTGTCATCAGCCCTTAAGTTTGTATGAATCTGTAAATATATGGATGGAATGTGTAAATCTGTGCATATTATCCATATCTTTTACGCTATTTATTTTTTTAATTTTTTTTTTTCATAAAAATGTAGATGTGAACAAACCAGTTACCACCGTTAGACCCCACACTTAGACCCAATGGGCTCTAATTGTAATTTATAATTATTTAATCTGTTTTTCTCCCCCCCCCCACGTTTGTAGTATCTTATTCTATTTTTAGGTTCCACTATTAATCTAACATTTATACATTTAATAAATATAGAAATATTGGTACAGGCAATTTTGCCCATAATGAATTTTAAGAAAGGAACGCTATTAATAATTCAAATTGAAAATAAGGCAAGATATGTTAACTACCTGAAGATTGCTGAAATGCATGAAACTCAGTCATGTGCATAACACAGGATATGTATGCTTATTAATATAGTTTTTTTTTTTTTTTTTTTTTTTGGCTCAGTTATACAACATTGAGAACTGTTCCATTCACACCTGATTAATATTTATATAATGATGTGTATGTACACACACACACTATATATATAAAGTAAAAAAAAAAAATAGAAAAAAATTAAGATAAGAAATAAATGGATAAATAAAGTGAAAAGGTGGATCTATGTTAATCCCGGTCTAAGTATTTAAGCAGATGTTTGTTTCTGTTTGCATGTGGTAATCAATTCACTTTTGTTTAATAGATTATTGTTATTTAGGTGTTTTAAGGTATTTTTTTTATTTATTTATTTATTTATTTATTTTTTTTAAGACATAAGTTGCATCTATTTTCTATTCCATTATAAGATATGGTTTTCTTGGTGACATTCTAGCTAATACTCAATGCAGAGGCTTACATCAAGTGACTCAAGGAGGTAGTGTTGCTCTGTTCAAGAGGGTGGCTGCTGGAAGACCTGTCTCTAGCAACAGGACTCTGCACCATGCCACACAAGGACCCAATCATAGCTTTCAGGCAATTTCTGCAACCACATCACCCTAGTCCCTAGATAGCAACTTCCTTGATTATTATGTGTCGGGTGCAGTTGAGTGAGACACCAACTAAACTCTTTCTAATACCAAAGATGAACTGAAGGCAAGGATTATAGCAGCATTCACCAACTTAATCAGGAAGACCATCCAGAATAGTTACAGGAAATTCTGAAGTAGTTTGAAGTCTGTGGTTGAAACCAATCATGATTTTATTGAATAAATTTATGCTCTAGTATTTCAAGATAATTGTGTAATTTTTGTAAATATATAAAAAAAAATATGTTGACGTTATTTTCATTTTTGTGTAATTTAGATGACAATTCATCCATTGCACCCTGTATATAAACCTTAATCTTATGTATGACATAAATTTTTACAATTATATTAATTATATAATTATCATTTTATGATTAAACATTGCAAAACTCTTGCCACTTTATTAGTGAGATAAAGCCATTTAAATATTTTTTTAAGTTATTTATAGTAGACAGTTGTTTTATATCAAATATGAATATCTTATACCCGCCATTTGAAATTTATAATGCTTTTTGGAACCTTTTTTAAATCTGTTGCGCTGCATTGAGTGATACAAAGTCATTAAAAAACAAGGGATTACCATGTGTGGAAGATTTAAGGAACAGAAATATTAGTGAAAAGGGAAGAGAAAAAAGTAACCAGGATAGTAGATAGTGATTGACAATGCATTTAAATTTTTGCTGATTAAAATTGTCTAGAAAGCCTGGAGCTGGAAGAGAGTTCTACATGTGAGATAAGAAACTGTTATCATAGAATTTAGATATATCTAACTAGCTCAACTGTAAATTCATGAGATCGTGATGCCAGTCTAGTATTCTGCTTAAATCATAGTTTATATACCATAACAAAGAGCTCATCTGAACAGTTACCATGAAAGTATTTATAGAAATGGCAGAGAGAAGCAACCCTATGGCAGTGGGGAAAGTAACAAAAGCTGAGCCACCAGATCAGGACCAGTAATATTGCTGATTCTTTGAATTTTATCAAGCTCAAGGTAAATAGCAGGAGTACTAGACCATATGTGGTAGCAATATTCTAAGCATGAACAAATACAGTGAACCAACTTTCTTAGCAGCTGACCTTGCAATTGATTCAATATAGTCTTTCCATTTCATGTTAGCTCAGAACATTAGCCCAAAAAGGTCTAATGGTTCACTTTGCTGGAGGTTAGCATCAGCCATGCTGATGGACAGTAGAGGACTATCTCAGATAATTAATGAAGAGAAGTTTACTTTTGGAATTGTTAAAATTAACAAGCAATCTTTTACCTCAGTTGATTCTCTCAATCTTTTGATTCTGTCTGGCATCATTGTTGGGGAAAGAAATCTGGCAACAGTCCACTTCACAATTCACCAATATATGGTGGGTGTCTTGGCTTTGATCTTGTAATTTCTTGATTTTCTGATATTTGATTGGTTGTTGCTAATCCGTATGTTTTGATTGTTCTGTAGGGATAAAGAAAAAGGTGCTTATCTCTCTTTGGTGGGGATAAGTCGTGTGTATCCCATGACAGCCACTTAGTGACATCATTTGATGCAGTGATGAAAGTGACAGTCAAATTCAGTTTTGTTTTTTGTAGCTAAACATTAAGGTAGTTTCCTGTAGCTTACAAGTTCATGATGCCATTTTCCTTTGGGAATATACCTGATATAGATATAGAATGAAACTCCAGCTTGTGGTCCTGAATTTTGAAAAAAAACAAAAACAGACTCACTGTTTCTTCATTCATGGAATATGTCCTCATCTGTGACATAGATGAATTTGGCCCATTTGAATCTAGAGCCCTAAACATGGCTTCTCCACATACACCCAAACTTATTAATTATATTCTTGGGTATAAATCCTTAACTGTTGCCTTGTGAAATATATGCTGAATGATTGGTTATCAAGATTGATAATCTGGTAACAACTAATAGCTACTACTGCTTAGGCAGTATTTATGGAAGTGGTTTGTCATTCATCCATTCTCTCATTTTTCAAAGTAAGCCATTGTGTCACACTGGTGACATTTTTTGGTGAAAGGCAGGGATACATTTCTCTGCTCTTTCTCAAAAATATCTGTATGGCTTGAATATAAACTACCCATTTAGAATTTGAACTCTGTTCAACAATTATATGCTGATAAATATTAGACCCTCTGAGATTCATATATGGGCATGCTTCTGAGAAAAAAATTCAGGTAAAGGTTTTCATAGAAAAACTGAATGTGTATTAGAATAGTGGAAGCTGCCTTTAAAAAATCAAGCATAGTATTAAGAGGTGAAAAAATGTGCTCAACTGCTATGTAATATCAATCCTCTTCTAAGGCAGGACTGCTGGACAATTTCCTCATGGATAAAGAAGAAATTTCAGACAACATTGCTGTAGGGTTTTTTTCTTTTTTGTTATCAATTCACCCCAACCAAGGCAGTAATGCCACTAAGATCCAAGGAGCTATTAAAAGTGAAAAGAATAAAAAAGGCTTTAGAAGAAACTGGGGAAACTCAATCCTTAAACAGAAAACTAGGAATAAACTTGTGGACCTTATGATTGAACTTATTTAATCCTATTGAAAGAGAAAAAAATAGTAAATAAAATTTCAGTTTAGGTTGTGACGTTAAAAGTATAGTTGAAGTAGACTTTAGAATGAACCGGAAACCCAATCCTGAACAGGAAACAAAGAATAAACCTCTCCTTGTTCAATTCATATTTTGATTTCAGCATTAAATATTCCATAGAAGTTGATCTGGTGATAAACAAAACCAACCAACCATGTGTAAGCTAGGGGAGGTCAAACAGCTAGTTAAAAAAAAAAAAAAGTGTAGATTTGCCCAATCACATAAAGGCATTTCAGAAAATGAAGGATACTGAGAATACTATGGACATATTGAGTAATAAGGACATTTTTAAGGAAAATGGGGTGGGGAGTTGTACTTAGAAAGAATAATTTGAAATTTCTAGGATACATAATGAAGAGAACTTGGAGAATTTGACACTCACAGGGCAGATAGACAGCAAGAGAAGCAGAGAGAACTTCAAGTAACCTATCTATTGAGCTTGTATAAAAGGATGACCAAACAGATAGTAAGGGGATAAACATTTCTTAGAACTTTAAAGAATAGGAAGTTGTGGAGAGCCATAACAATTCACATTTTGAAGGCCATGGTGCATTGATCTACAAAAGAATGCTGGAAATGTTATGGATGAAGTAATGAAGAAATTTTAAGTAAAATGGAAAAAAAAAGGACATTTGTCCGTAGAATCAGAAAAAGAAGTTGAAATTTTAAAGGCACTTAATGTTGCAAGAGAGTTTGGAAAATTCAGCACGATATATTGACTGAGGGAAATATAAATTAACCTACCTATTGAACTTGTATAAATATATGGCAGACAGGGAGTGGGAGGTTTTAATAAGAAAATAAACATTGCTTAGAGTTTAAGAAGTTGTGGAGAGCTATGATCATGTACATCCTGAAGGGCACTGAATATAAAAGAATGAATCCAAGTTTTCAGGTATGGCTAACTATGTAGTGAGATGATGAAAATTTCCCAGCTCAGCCAATATTTTACAAAATCTAACCAAATGAGCAAAAAAAAATTAACGGTTTCTTGGTTGGTTTGAGAACTTTTTCATAACTCTTTTGTAATTGGTATTTGATTTCTGAATACGTAATGGACGTGTCCATGTCCACATAAGTACATACATATGCACTTAGGCATATAATCATGCAGTGTCACTTGTTCTGAAACTACTGACGCTGTAGCTATAAATCTGTCAGCCTTTTAGCAGTTTCTATGTTTTAGTTCCTTGTATTTTTTCTTTGTAACAACTTGTGGGGTCTTCTATCTTGTTTGCTAAGTAATGCAGTAGTTTTAAATAGATTTGAAAATTTAAAAGGAAAAAAAAACTGATCAAAGTTTTTTTTTTTTTTTTTTTTTTTTAAATCAATTTGCACCAAGCAATAACACCACTAAGGTGTAGATACTGGAAGAGAAAGAAGACTTTAGAATGAGCCAGAAAACCAATAATAAATATCAGATTTTAGTCAGAAAGGACAGGAGTATAGAGTTGAAGTAGAATTTTAACGGAAAGAGTGTGGCAACTGGATGATGACCATTTTAAAATAAGCGGCAAATAGACAATTTTTTTTTCTTTTACAACAATGTTCATTCTGTACATCATCTAAGAGCCACTTGAGATAGTTATAACCCACTTTGGTGATTAATGCACAAAATAAATCAGCCAAATTAAATAAAAACTGGGATTTGTGGATTCTAGAGACCTCCACAAAAAATGTGATACCCAAGGTTTAAAACGACTTTCTAAAAATGAGAAATCCTGCTTGCAGCTTTTATTTTTAGTTCTAATTTTAAGCTAAATTAAGATTTTAATTTTAATTAGTTTTAAATTAATTTAGATTAAATATAATAATTTCAATAAGCAAAAAAATACTTTCAAAAACTACTTTCAAAACAAATTGTCTTTTTTTTTTTTTATCCTGAAATAGCTGATTTGTACCCCTTTTTTTAGTTGTCTTTTATCACTTAGTAATTCTGTGAAAAAAATTTTCAAAAAATAAAATATACTTTTCTGAAACTTTGAGGAATATTAGCGGATTAAAGTTTATCAAGTTTGAGGCCTGGTATGCTCTCTTTCAGTAAATTTTTTTAGGTACCTAGTTTCAGCTCTTTGGCTTTGTCTCTTTTGGTAAAATATGGGATTAGGAAGTAATATCAAATGAAATATCTTTTGAAAAGTTATTAATAATATATGTGGATAGTTTGGTGGATATTAGCATGGAAATGGACATATGTTGTTCATGTATCATTGTATCCAATTAATATGTGCAATGGATATTGGCTTGAAATCAGAGAGCCAAGTTCAAATTCTAGTTGAATTTGCTACATTCACTCATGCACAAATACCCTTGGGCAAGGTATTAATCTATTTCTTTTCAGGTTTATGGTATAGGTGGGGTTGTGATGATAACTGAGTAAAGGCTAAGTTTTATTAACTATACCAGCATTTTATTTTTGTTGTTGACTCTATAAGGTTACATTTTTAGTTAACTGGAAATGATTATCATTTCTGTCCTTTTTGCATTTTGTGTCTTTGATATGTTTCCGGTATAAGTCATTGTAGCATTCACGTGAATGTTCATTATTATATATGTGTTGCTGTGCTCAAGTTAGTTCATTAAAATATAGGATATTTGTTCCTACATGTGTGTGTCCGGTGGAATGTAGTATCAGGTTGCTGTTTGCACTATGTTACTCTATGTTCCAGGTATTTTAGTGTAAGGATTGTGCTCTTGAATTCATTCCTTGGTTTTCTGCATATTCTTTTCATGAATACTATTTAAGCACATATCTGGTTTGCATAGAGATCTTCTTTTGGCTGGTTGGTATGTTGATTGAATCTCCAACAACTGCCATGAATTCCACATGTCTGGTGGGCTAACTGGGACCAACTAAAGAGACTATGCATGTGTTCACTGTCTTTTTTTTAATATTTATCTAATGCCTATGCGTTTCTGACTTGATTTTGGCAGGAGCATTAGTCATTGGTTGATTTTTTTTGCATGATGTCAATTGCCCATTAAGCTATGTCTGGGTTATATCTAAGTGAGCAGAAACATGGAAGAATTGAAAGGAAAAGGATGTATGTGTTGATAGCAACAGTTTCTCTGTCCCTCTATTAGTAAAGAGAGGGTATATTTCAATATGCTTTACTACTATCTATCTACTAACGACAAATTTTTTTTTTGTTTAGGTTTACAGTGTGACTTTATATGTCCTACTTGACCACACTTGTAGCATTTCAAATTTTTAAAGAGACTGTCATCTTCAAGATGTTAACTTCCATATCTGAAATCTGGTTTAATTTTTCTCACTCTTTGCTTGTATGTATGCATGTTCTTTTTTCAAAATTTCTTCAGCATTGCATATCAGGGTTCTCTGACGTTCATCAGATATTTCCTGTAGTGTAAGTTTGTTTTGTTAGAATTTTTGCCCATATTTCTGCACCGTTCTTGCCATGAACCCTTTAAACATCTTCAGAGTCAGTTCATTCTTTCACATTCTTTGTTCACAATTCCAGCATATGAGACCAAATCTTTTTTTTTTCCAATGAGTGTTGAAAAAAGAGCTTTTGTCAGTAAACATTTTTGACAGAATATTCACTGTTTCAAAATGAATTTCTCCCCCTTTTTTTTTTTTTCAGTAATAGAAAGTTACACTATTTTTTATGTTCTGCCAGTGCTAACTTGTTTAACAAAACAAAATGTCTTGTTTTTCTCTCCTCTTTCCAGTCAGTGCATTCTTCTCTAAAAATTTGTATCTTCAAAAATATTCAGATATGGTGTTTGCCAGCACATGGAGAGTAAAAAAAAGAAAAACTTTGAGAATTTTTCTGTTTCCTTCAGAATTATTTCTATGAAATTTTGTTACTGTTTCTGGAGTTCCAACAACTGTTGCCATTGTTGTTTTTGTTGAATTTGTATCATAGAAGCCAATATTTCTTCCATGTTTGAATAAAATCTGTTTTTTCTACACATAAACGAAAAATTTAAACCAGTGTGGTTCAAATTCTTGTCATCACTTGTATCCTGTGCACTGAGCAATACCACTTCCTGAGCCTTAGCATTGTCTAGCATGAAGTAGGATTCGATTTCTTCTACAGTACTTTGTTGTTAGTGCATATACCATTTTAACCAATATATTCAGGGGCCTCCCTTTCAGTTAAACTGCAAGATTTCTTTCAGATATCTGGCAGTATCCCAGAAAAATTCATGTCTTGATCCAGTATTACACTGACTCCTTTTTCATTATTTTCACCATCTGCGTATATCATTCTGTGGCTGTCGCTGATAATGTTTCCATTGTTTGGCTACCTAGTTTCATATTTACCTCAAGTGTTGATATTTAATCTTGTCATCTCCTGCTTCACATTTTCCAGCTGTCCACAGTTGATCAACTTTCTGACATTTCTTGTCCCAAGAGTTATATTTTGTTTGGCACAGTCACGGGATAAGTCCAGTGACACCTGTCAATTGTGTCGATCCATTCCGGGCAAGCGATAAATTCTGAGGCAATATGTCTCCTTTATGCTCACAATTGCTTGATGGTGGTCTGATGACACCTGTTGCTCATGTTGCTTTTACCGGGTGAGGAGTCAGTGTCTTTAGGATTTATAATTTGTTTGTACATGTCTATGAATATTCTTGAGATGATTAATGAAGTAATTAACCATTGTCTTCTCCACAGTGTTTTATTTAGATACCAGCTTCTAGGTAGCTGGTTGTTGACTCCTCCATAGTCCTTCCAGGTTTAGTTTTTTGTCCTACCAAGTTGCTAACATCCTCTCTCACCCAAAAACATTGAGTGAGGTAGCTGATAGTCTGACAAATATATATAAAAAAAACAAATACAGAAGAAAGAAAAAAAATATGTACCTGTGTCTTTTGAAGGGGGGGAGGTAGAGATAGTCTGAGTTTAAGAATGATGACTTTATAGATTAAGTAAGGTAGAGGAAATGAGAGATAGGTAAATATTAAGTTGTTACTTAGTATAAGTTCAAATAACCCTCTTTATCAGAGAGGAAGCCAATAAGCATTCACCAGATTAGTTCACGTTGTTAGTAAAAAAAGATACTTTAATTTGAATATTACTTTCAATATTAAAAAAAAAAAACTTTAAAATATTTACTTTTTTACTTTGGCAAGTTAACTTGCCTAACTAATCACATTGAAGAGAAAGAGCTAATTATATTAGTCACCAGTATAATCTGAGGTTAAGGTTGCTAACAAGTTAGTCACTCCAAAACCCAGGATTGGAGGTGGGGAGTGTAAAGCAAAAGGGATGGATTGTCAAATTAATATGGAAGACCTGTTCATTCAAGCAAGAAAGTATTGTCATTTATAAAAATAACAATAAAAACAGAAAAAAAATGCACATGGGTGAAAATTAAAATGTCAGTGAGCTGGACCTCAATAGAGGAAGCCAATACAAATTCACCAGATTAGTATACATTACCAATAAAAAAAAAATGATACTTTAATATGAATATTACTTTGAATATTCTTAAAAAAAAAGCAAGCATTAAAATATTTACTTTATATATATTTATAAGTTCAAAAACTAATTTCATTTCAACCACTTTTTTATCAGCCATTGATTGATAAAACAATTTAACAACACCCACATTTTATCGTTTGCCATGTTTTTAAATTCAAAAAACAAAAAATGTATTTTTTTTAATTAGATTACTGAATTTATTCTTTCTCCCTCTAATATTCAATATTTTAGCTGAACTGTGTATGTATGTATATATATATATATATATATATATATATATAATTATGTGGTTATGTCAATTTTACATTGCGACATGGAAATTTCTATGTTTCGAGATTAATTCTCATCATCAGGCAATGTTGGTGTGGTTGTGCAGATGCTTTACATTTAAATGACAAATACTTTTGGTTTACTGTGAATGTATGTGGGTGTTTTTTTTTTTTGTTTTTTGTGTGTGTGTGCGTGCGTGTGTGGCTAATCAGAATGGAGATTTACTTTGGGGTTTGACCCAGAAGAATTTCTGTGCTAACCAACTTTTTTTTCTTTTTTCCTTGACCCTATTCTTCTCTTGTCTATTTTCCTTTGCATTTATCTGATCTTATCATTTTCCCTTCAGATTTATTACATTTGATGTGATATTCCTTTTTTGTAGTACCCATCTCCTTTCTCATCCCCTTTAGTCTATTTGTTAAAGAAAAGATTTTTTTTAAAAAAACCTCGAACTGCTATTTTTTCTCTCCATCTATCAATTTGCTGTAAAGTTTATTATCCTGATACAAAGGGGGGAATTATTAAAAAAAAAAGAATAAAAAAAGGAAAATCAACTTATTCTATTTTTGGCTTTATTTTTATTTTTCCCTAATTCGTCAGTGAGCATGTTATTTAATTTAGGTTTTATCCATTTTCTAATGTGAATAATTTACAATGTCTACATATGACATTAATTTCGTTGCATTTATTTAATAAATTTTTATTTTTAAGGGATCTAATAATAAATAGTTTTTCATATAAGCATAATGAACATGGTTCATTTAAGGACTTACATGTTTTAGCTTCTTTTAGGATTTTCCACTTTATTTTGGGTGTTTTTTTTTTTTTGTTTCCTTTAGGTACCAATGATATCTCGATAGGGGTATTCTATTTCTGTATTTGCTATTATTAAATGAAGAGGTATGCTGGTAAATTCTCTGCTTTGGAGTGTTTTTAGTACTCCCTATATAGACTTTTATATTGTTTGGGTTTTCTTTCGTCAATATTTCGCATTGATAGATTATCGATTCCGTCAAACACCTATTTTCTGGCGGACAGTTTATGGGGTTTTTACAATTACATTTTTTCTTGTCTAAATTGTTATTTTCTGTTGTTTGGTTATTTTTACTGGTTTTGTTGAATTTTTTTAAAAATATTATTATTGTGGTTTTTTTATAATTTTTTCTAGATTATTCATACAGCTGTAAATTAATTTTATAGTGTTTTTATTAAAGATCTTACTTAGTGGATTTTTCTCCAGGAAGTATTTCCTAATTAACTCGAGGAATTTTCTTCCCAACCTACCACTAGTCATCTGGTTGTAAGGGGGTGTGTACCAGATGATTTTCCTATTCCTATTTTTCTTCGAGGGTTGCTTTTCTTGTTTACATATTTAATATTTGGGTTTATGTATCCACTATTTTTCAATGCAGTATTATAAAAATCACTATGTTTATTGAACACTTCCTCATTATCCGAGTTTCTACTAATTCTGTATTCTATTGATGAGGGTATATGCTTGATGATAGGAGGGTGGTTAGATTTTGGGTGGATGTATAAAGGGTTTGTGTTTGGTTTTTTTTGTATGGTTGGTGTATATTTTTCTCTAGATCCAAAGTTACATCGAGGAAATCTACTATTTTCATCTTAGCTTTAACTGTTACTGTAACAGTTAACTGTAACACTCATACATGAAATAGGGAGTTCATTTTCAATCACCTTGTATATATGTATGTATATGTGTGTCTCTCTCTCTCTCTCTATATATATATATATATATATATATATATATATATACACATTGTTGTGTAAATTACGCAAAAATGAAAATAAAACATATACTTACCAAAATTACACAAAAATGTCTTGAAATATTAAAGAATAGGTTTATTCTATAAAATCACCATTGGCTTTAACCACAGCCTCCAAACAATTTTGGAATCTCCTGAAACTCCTCTAAACAGTCTTTTTAAGTTGGTGAATACTGCCATAATCCTTGTCTTCAGTTCATCTTTGGTGCTAGAAGGAATTTTATTTGATCTCTCCCTCAACTGTGCCCCACGCATAATAATTAAGGTTGGTTGCAGTCTGGGCTGACTTGGTTCTCCTGCCTGTTGCTAGATATAGTCCTTCACCAGTGACATTCTTGACTTGTGGCACCACTACCTCCTCAAGGTATTTAATGTAAGCCTCTGTGTTGTTTGGAACCCTCACTAATAAATTCAGGGCTTCTTTTCTTAGAATGATCTCTGAGTTCTCTAAACTGCCATACCTTGATGATCACCATTAGACTCATCCAACATTTTCCAAATCCTCTGCACAGTCCTCAGATTGACTCAGTCTCTGAAATGTTTGTATCGAGCTTCTGGCATGAAATGTCAAGCAGTACAGTATGCCATTTCCAAATTTCTGATAGAGTGAATTATGTGATGACACTTTCTTTTTTTTTTCCTCATAGGTGCCCAACTGACTCTATACTGTGCAGTCAACAAAAAAAAAACAGTGTGTATGCCCAAAATAAAAAAAAAGAATATGAACTGGTGACAATTTACCTACTTCACTGTGTGTGTGTGTGTGTGTGTGTGTGTGTGTGTGTGCATGTGCATTTTTGTTTGTCCCTAATATTGAATGGGCCTGTCTATTTCAGCAGTATCTTGTTTTATGTTTCCTGATCTATTACTTATATATAAAGATCAAAAACTAATCTTATTTCAACCACCTTTTCATCAGCCATTGATTGATATGACAATTTAACAACCACCACCTTTTTCATGTTTGCAATGTTTTGAAATTCTTATCAGTATTTACTCTCAAAGACCAAGACTTTTTTGCTTATGTCTTTGTATTTTTTAAAAAATAATGCTTGACTAGTACAAAAGCTCAGGAGTCAATAAAGGTTGAGGGTTATTAGAATTTTTCTCTCTTTAAAGGGCTGCCAATTTATTATAAAAGATCAGAAAATTGAACATAAAATAGCTTTGCCCAATACCACAAATTGCTTCAAAACAAAAACATTCACCTTAAAACTTGAGTCCAGTTCTTAAATTGCCTCATTAAATTGAGATTTTCATATAGATGTCATGCATAATGCGAGACTTGTTCAGAAATATCTAAACTGTCAGATGTATGTAACCACTTTCAGATTAATGGTTAAAAAAGGTTTTGAGCAAATTAAACCTGTAGTTTGTTGTGGGACAGAGGATTTTTTGTCCTCTGTAGCTCCTAATAAATTTTGTCTGTTTTTTATAAACTGTTCCACCTTTTATTCACTCAAGTATACCAAGTAATGGTCTATATTTCTGAGATGAGGTAGTATTTACACTATTTACATTATTTGGACTATTGTCATCTTTGTTACCATTTGTATGACATTTCAGCCGTTGTATGCTCTGGCCTTCTTCAAGTGCTAGGAATTTCAAACTGAACCCTTTATTACAATCACTGGGGTATATCATTCTCATTCATGCAACAGTTGAAACGTCATACAAATGGCAACAAAAATGAAGACAATAGTCTGAATGATGTAGTGTGCACACTAAGTTATTAACTGTTTTCTTCAGTCCTTCGTGCCTTCAGTCTGATCTGTATCAAATTTTTCAACTCCTCTTTCCTCATGTCCTAGAATTTTCAACTTTTTCTAATGTTAAGCATAAGTGTTCTTTTTGTTTGCATTTTCTCTAAAACTTCATTGCTCACATAGTTCAAGCCATGGTATCCTAAGCATCCTCCTGTAAAACTACATTTTTACTGTTTCACATCTCCTCTTCATCTGTTACATTCCACATGACTTCAAACAAAAAGCTGCAAAGGAACCCCCTCTTGAATACTGTAAAATAGATTTGATAAAAATGTTTTCCTGAAATATGGTTTTACTAGAAAGATTTTACAAATTTCTAACTATAATAGCCCAGTCCATGGAAGCTAAATGTTTTCATTTAAGGAATCAGCTAATATTACCATTTTAAATTTCAACCGAAAGCAGTACCAACTGCTTACTCAATGAATATCAAATGTTTCCTTGTAGGGAAACGGCTAATATTACTCTTAGAGATGAGAAGATACTACACTTTGATCCCAGGCTAATGGCAAAAGAGTGAAGAAAAATGTAAATCTAGTCACACTAGCTACTTATTCAATGAATGTCAAATGTTTCCTTGTAGGGAAACAGCTAATGTTACCATTAGAGATGAGAAGATACTAGACTTTACCATTACAGTTATTTTAAGGAGTTCGCAGGTAGTTATTATAAGTCTGTTTTTATCTACTTTTTACGTTATTACTACCATTTATCATCTTTGTTATTGTATATTTTGCCACATTTATTAAAAGTGAAAGTAACTTTGTTAGCACATTTTTGAGGGTTCTGTTATCAAATTCTTCAAAATTTGTTGAAAAAGATATAGAATATTATCCAAACAAAGTGGAAAAGATATTCAACTAAGTGTTTCACTGTTATAGTAAGTGTCTTCTGATTGCTATAAGCAACAAACTTGTAGAAAAAATGTTTGCATAGCTAACTGCTCATTTTCTGAGTATGCCTATCTGCTAGGGTAGTTAATCCCTGTTAAAAATACCTGTTCAGGCACAATTATTTGTTCAGAACCCACAGAGCCAAACTATGATTTATACTGCAAATATACAGAGTTGATTTTAATAGTTTCTTGAAGAAAGCCAGTGTGCTCCAACATTTGGTCCTGATAACATGCAATGTCATGCTTGCTTAATCATCAACTTCCATCTACCCAATTTCACTCATGAGGTTTAGGTCACCTCATGATATAGTATTAAGGCACTTTCAAACAGTGCCACGCACTGGGATCATCTATTTAGACTGATATTCTCAACAGGTTACCTCCTTGATAAACTGACCATGATGAAATCCAAACATGGATTGGATTTCATAGCCAAAATAACAAGCCGAAGGTTGAATTCAAAAATTTAAAATTAATCACATTCACGCTTTATTCTCTCTGACCTTAATAAGAGTCAGAAATATTATTGGAAACACTAAATGACACATTTCAATCCTGCATCCATATATATTTAGATTTTTGTTCAAATCCTTATCAAATACTTATCAAGATTTTGTATCTCTGTAACCTCAGCCCCTGACTTCTTGCCATGGAACAAGAAATTTTCCATTGCCTGTAGTTTGTTTTTTTTTTTTTTTTTTTTTTTTTTTTTTTGCATTAACATTTGTAGCAGCAATGATTGTATTGATTTTTCATTTCAAAAAAATTATTAGTTATTTCACTTGAACAGGTACTATTTTCTGGTATTGCCATGGAAGCTGAAGAAACAATTTTGTTTTGGGACTCCCACTGTTTTTCGAACAACAGTTTAGCAGAAAATTTTTAAAACTAGCCATATTGTAAATATATTGTGGAAGCATGCTGGGTTCATAAGCCAAGTCTGTAGATCTCCACTATGTTCTGCTACCAGATGTTAAAAAAGGATCTTGTTCAATAAACTGAGTGACAGTATTTCACTTCAAAAATGTTCACTGAAAAGAAATTTCAATAAACAAATAGTGCCTAAAGGTTAAATCCACTTTGACAGGAAGGAAGACAAGCTATTGATAGTCAATTACTTCGTTCCAAACCAGACTCTTCCCATGTTGTGTTTGATTGATTACAAAGTTGGTTTGGGTTGAAAGTCACTTAAAATCTGCAACAATGATGATCCAGACAGAACTAGAAGCCAAAATAAGAAAAGAAACCTTTGTAAAATTAACAATAAGGAGTTTATACATTCTGTTCGGTACAGCATTTTCTTAGTTTTCACTCTTGCATGCATGCAGACAACCATAATTTCAACCCACATCTTCTACAGGATGTAACACTTTATCTAAGTTGGTTGGTCTGGCATGAGGCTAAAGTCGGAGGTTCTTCTAAGGCAGGCAGTCATGTGACAACACATATCTCGTGTTAACTTGCTCCAGACCAGTCCAAAGCTATGGTACTTGATTGTACTCAACTCTACCTTCTGAAAACCTGACTCTCTCTTATATGGCATCTCACATCCAGCAGAGATGGTTGTATTCACTTTGAATACACTTAGCATTTTTCAATTGACTAATAAGAGATCCTTTTTTTATTTTTTTTATTTATTTATTTATTAATTTTTTTTTTTTTTTTTTTTTTTTTTTTTTTTGGTCACCTGATCAACCTTGTTTCCTTCTTTCCTCTTACAACTGCTCAAAGGGCATAGAATGTTTCTCTGACTACCCAAAATACATAAACCTTTTTCTCATTGGCCATCTGATCAATTCTGTCTTCTCCTCTTTTGTTTGAGTACCTCTTACTATTGCTTGAGGGGGCATATTTCAGCCCAACTGTCAAATTTGAATTATCGTTCCAAAATTTATTTTTTACTCAAATCTTCGGTGTGTGGTCATTTTGCATCTGTATTTTATTGTTTTAATAGTAAGAAATTATTTAACTTCATCAAAAAGGAAACCATGTTTTTCTCTTTAAATGATCAGCATTGTAAAATTCCACAAGGAACAAAGAAAACTTTATTTCTGGGAATTTTCTCTCCTCCTCACCATGGGGTGGCTGTCCCTAGGGGTCATAAAATCCCCCATGCCCTTTGGAAAGTCTGTTTCAAATCATACTCTTAGACCACTGTTGTTTTTATCAATGGTCATTAAATTTTCAATAAACGAGAGACTCATTTTTTGCAAAAAATCCTTTTTTTTGATTTTTTGCAATAAGAATCCTTATATGAGTTTTGTAGCCACCACTCAAGAGTCATACAAACCTTATCTATTTTTCTTTGGGTGGTCTTTAAAATATCTCTCACATAGCTTCCAGTAGGTGAAGAAGAAAGAAATTGTTTCTTCTCCTTGTCTCCTATCTTTCTCAGCACCCGAAATAGTGTTATACATACATACATACATATATATATATATATATATATATACACACACACACACACACACACACACACTAATTGCTGGCTGCTTGTCTCCAAGGATGTCTGTCTAATAGGGCAGCTAACCAATTCATGTTGCATACTCCTGCTCAGGCACATTTATGTTTGTTCAACACCTACATGCTTTATACTGCAACTATACTGAGTGGACCTTAATTACAGTTTCTGAGGGAGAGCACATTATCTGGTGTGATCAACAGCTTGAACAATGTCAGCACGCGCCAACCCTCAATCTCAATAACTTGTAACTTCATCTAAGCACAACCATCGATGGCTCCCAAATAGTTTTGCCTACCAACTTCACTTAGAAGGCTTGGGTTATTTCATAGTATGGTTTTTGTCATATTCAAAAAATGCCACATGCTAGGATTGTCTTCTGAGACTGCTCACACCAAGAAGTCACCTCCCTGACAAATCGACCATAGAGAAATTTGAACTTGGGTCTCATGGTCAGAAAGCCAACATTCTAGCTGTGTGTGTGTGTATTTTGTGTGTAAATAAAAAAAAAAAAATACAATAATTTCAGTCTTAATATCAACAAACTAAATAAGATCTTCAGTTTGAAAACTGGAATTTTAACATGTATTTAACACATTATCTGCCAACACAGATAAGTCGTGTTTGGCATTTTTTATTATGACATGCCAACAAGTTCATTTGCAGTGATACTTTTAGTGTGAAAACAATATTAAAATTTTAGTTGAAGCTATAAATCTGCACATAAAAAATTTTTTTATTGTATAAGTTGACTATTAAAAGTTGACATTGGAAATGGTATTTCTTAATTGAGCTCTGGCAGTCAGCATGTTAAGAACCAGTACATTGATGCATTAAGCTCAAAGGATTTTCACTTGTATATCACATTGTGTGACATTCCCTTTTAGGATGGGGATGATTATGACTCTCCATAATTTCCTATCATTTGTTACTTGAAACAACTTTCAACTCTCTTTTCTTTGTTCTGCCATCCATTCTCTTGAACTCATTAAAGTAGGTTACTGTTTCTTTGTTTTTCTTGTCTTCAATGTATTGTGTTAAATTTTCCAAGCCTTCTTTCCTCATTTTGTGTCGCACCATGACATTTTCAACATTTGTCAGATATTGTTATTTTAAGTTTCTTTTCCAGGATATTTCAAAACCCACTGGATGGATTCAGTTGAAAATTTCTTTTACCTGAGCTCATATTACAATTTTCTTATTGTTTTTTTTTTTTTTTTTTTTTTTTTTTTAGCCTATCGGAATATTACTGGTTTCATTATTGTATTCAGTTCTATGTTTGGCTGGCTTAGATTTTTGTGGCCTATCATATGCACTGATTTCTTGAGTTTTTCATATTTTTCAGTGATGTTCTCTATTATTTTGAACCTCATCCCACATGGAGCAGTGATCCTCATTTTCCCTCCATATGTAGTCAGTTAAACCTGATTTTTCTATATCCCCTCATATTATGTTTTTTTGAAGTCTTATCTTAAGGATCCCCTTTCACCAACGGCGTAAAGGGGACATTTTACTCCACAATTGGTCCCTTGCCCGGGAAAGAACGGCATGAGCAACAGGTGTCTCTGGACCGTTACCCTGCGACTGTGCGTATCAAAGACAAAATTACTATCGGAACATGGAACGTCAGGACACTCAACTGTGGACAACTAGAGAATGTCAAGCAGGAAATGAACAGACTAAATATCAGCATCCTAGGCATATGTGAAACAAGATGGCCTAATAACGGAGATTTCAGTAGCGACACCCACAGGATAATATATGCAGGAGGTAAAAAAAAACGAAAAAGGGATCGGTTTAATACTATACAAACAAGTGAAGAGATGTGTACTTGGATACTGGCAACTATCAGAGAGAGTCATCTTGGTTAAACTGCGGGGAAGGCCCTTCAATATAGCTATTATAGTAGTTTATGCGCCGAAAACTCAAAGTTCGGAGGACGAAATAGAATCTTTCTATTCAATACTGGACAGTGCCAAGGCTCAGTGCAAAAGCCAAGAAATTAGGATTATAATGGGGGACCTAAATGCCAAGGTAGGTAAAGATAGAGAAGGGGACATGAACGGCAACTTCGGACTAGGAGAGCGCAACAAATGAGGAGAAAAATGGATCCAATGGTGCTCAGCCAATGACCAGGTTATTACTAACACCTCGTTCCAAGAACACCCATGACGTTTATGGACATGGAGAAGTCCAGGAGGCGACATGAAGAACCAAATAGACTACATAATTATAAACAAGAGATTCAGGAACGCAGTGGTCCAATGCAAAACATACCCAGGTTCCAACTGCGGAAGTGACCTGAATCTGTCCGTGATGCATTTATTTGTGGTCTTCGGTCCTCATTGATACGTGCTAGGCTCCTTGAAACTGACACTCTAACTCTCGCAGAAGCTACTCAATATGCTAGGGCTTTAGAACAAGCTCACTTTCACGCGAAATCGTATGCCACCCAGATTGGAGCAGCCGCCGTTACTTCTATTACTGGAACTAAAAATGTGTTGACCGATTCTGCCGAGGAGGCCACTGGTATTTCTAAAAATTCTGCTCTAACTGATTCTCCAATGAAGTGTGACTCTGTACTGTTCTCTGCTACCCTTCCTGTTCATGGCAAGTGTTACAACTGTGGAGGGAGACGTCACTTTAAGGACGACCTCTGCCCTGTCCGCGATAAGGTATGTCGAAGCTGTGGTAAACTCGGGCATTTTTCTAAAATTTGCCGTTCTACTCTACCGACATGTTCATGTTCTTCTTCTGCTATCATAGGGGCCCGTGCTAAAGGTGGTGATAGTTGCCCTCCTATCACCGAAACTGTGGAGTTAAAAGGGAAAAAGTTAACTGCCCTCATAGACACCGGCAGTTCTGATAATTTTATCAGTGCCCGTATTGTCAAAACAATGAGACTGCCCACTTTAAAACGGAACTCCGTAATTTCTATGGCATCATCCGCCGTTTCCCTTAAACTGTCTGAATATTGCACCGAGAACATTTTCTTCAATGGTTGCGAATATAAAGAGATTGACCTTACTGTGCTTCCTGACTCCTGTATGGACATTATACTCGGAGTGCCGTTTTTGAAACTACACCGGGGTATTACTATTTCTTTTGGTGGATCTCAGGAAGTTTTAAAAATCTGCGCGCTAACCAGGATCAGTTGTGCCCCTGTAAAATTGTTCCGAAACCTGACCCCTGATTGCAGACCCATTGCTACTAAATCCCGAAACTACCGTGCGGAGGATGCCCAATTTATTGAAAAATAAATTCTTCAACTGCTTGAAGACGATGTTATCGAAACCAGCTATTCACCGTGGCGTGCTCAAATTGTTGTGACTTCGTCGCCTAATAGAAAGAAACGATTGGTGGTTGATTTTTCCCAAACCATTAACCGTTTCACACTACTTGACGCGTACCCTTTGCCTCGGATTGAGGATCTCGTAAACCGAATTGCCCAGTATCATATATTTAGTACGATTGATTTGTCTAAAGCTTACTACCAGATCGAAATTTGTCCCGAAGATTGGCCTTACACGGCTTTTCAAGCTGGAAATCGTTTGTATCAATTCAAATGAATACCCATGGGTGTCACTAATGGGGTTTCTGCCTTTCAATGATTTATGAATTCCTTTATTTCTGAAAATAAGTTATGCGGAACTTTTTCTTACATTGATGACATTACTATTTGTGGTAAAACTCAAGAGGAGCATGACGCTAACTTGGAACGTTTCTTAAAGGCTGCCTCTACATACAACCTCGAAATAAACTGAGAAAAATCAAAGTTTTCGCTTCGTTCTATCAATTTGCTTGGATACCAAATCTGTGACGGAACTATTCAACCTGACCCTGAGCGTTTGAAACCTCTTTTGCAAATGCCTCCTCCTTCAGATTCAAATTCGTTAAAGAGGTGCCTTGGTATGTTTTCTTACTACGCGAAATGGATACCTAAGTATTCACACAAAATTCGTCCCCTGGTTGAAAATAAACAATTTCCCATGCCTCCTATGGTTGTGAATTCTTTCGAAAAACTTAAGACGTTGCCGAATCATCTGTAATGGTTATCGACGACGAACTACCATTTACTATTGAAACCGATGCCTCAGAGAAAGCTATAGGAGGCACTCTCTTACAGGCTGTAGCATTCTTTTCCCGATCATTAAACCCATCTGAAATACGACTACACATAGTTGAAAAAGAGGCTTACGCGATAGTTGAATGTGTCCGAAAATGGAGGGACCTCCTTGTTGGGAAGCACTTTACTATCATAACAGACCAGGAAGCCGTATCTTTTATGTATAAGCCAGCTAACTGAGGAAAAATTAAAAATGATAAAATCATTCGGTGGAAAATGGAGCTTCTCCCGTTCTCGTACGATATAAAACACCGTCCCGGAAGTGAAAACACCGTTGCCGATGCTTTGTCGAGAGTGTGTGGTGCTGCTGCTAAGGACCATACATAGTTCATTAATACACCCTGGTGTTCAACGTTTTTGGCACTTTATACGATCACAAAATATGCCATACTCAATTGATGAAGTTCGGCGCATGACATCCAAGTGTACAACTTGTGCAAAAATAAAACCTCAATTTTCCAGCCCTACTAATAATACACTAATCCGCTCTACTGCTCCCTTTCAGCGCCTCTCCGTAGACTTCAAAGGGCCTGTCCCGGCATCATTGAAAGGATGTCGTTACCTATTTACTATCGTCGATGAGTACAGTCAATTTCCCTTTGCATTCCCGTGCTGTGATTGTTCTTCGCAAACCGCAATCAAGTGCCTGACGAATATTTTTTCTATTTTTGGACTCCCCACTTTCATCCATTCTGATAGAGGAATGTCGTTCGTGTCTGAGGAGTTCAGAAATTTCCTGACGAGACTTGGGGTTGGGTGCAGTAACACTACTGCATACAACCCAAGAGGCAACGGTCAGTGCGAGCGTTACAACGGCGTTATTTGGCACTCAATATTATTGGCCTTGGAATCTAAACGGTTACCCCTTAGTGCTTGGCAGGACGTTCTGCTCGATGTTTTAAATTCTATTCGTTCCCTACTATGCACTAGTACAAATGTGACTCCCACGAACGCTTGTTCAAATTTGAAAGGCGCTCTTCTACCGGTACTGCCTTACCTGTTTGGCTCTGCGAACCTGGAAGGGTACTGCTGAAACGGTTTGGCAACGGGAGCAAGTATGACCCGATCGTAGAGGTGGTGGAACTCCTCGAGGCCAACCCTACTCATGCAAGAATACGTCATGATGACGGCCGGGAGGATTCAGTGGCGCTAAGACATTTGGCTCGCTTTCCACGCTCTGATGAACATCAGGGTCCTGCTGAGAATACTCGACCCGACCTTGCAAATGCAGACCCGGCCCATTTGATTGAAACAAGTCCAGTTGACACTACACTTAATGCGGAGGAAATAGAGAATCAGCCTTCCCAGAGACCTGCCAGTCCTTCGAATAGTGAACTGTCCCCACGGCAGTCTAGCAGGATTCGTAGACCAGTCCAGCGACTGGACTTATAAATAAAAATAAATAAAATAATATATACACCTTGCAATCTCTCTTACTAGTGGGGGGAGATTGTTATATTTTCATTAAAGTAAAAATTTCTATTGCACGTGATTTTGCACACGTTCCTTTACCTTTTAAAAGGCTGAGTTCTTTTCTTTCTTCTGCATCTTGTTTACCTGCTCTTGCGTTTACTACTACCCACTCTTGCGTTTACTGCATGCTCTTGTGTTTACTACTTACTGTTGCGTTTACTACTTGCCTTTGCTTTTGCTATTGGCTGTGAAATTAGTTCGGTAAAGCCTAGTAAAGAGGTTTTGTTCTGTCTTCAGTTTTACGCTAAAACACCACCACACCACGTCCCAGTCATCTGTAAACTAAAAGTGAAACTCTGAAGGCTGAAGAAGCCCAGCACATCACCAAGGCTGCAATATGACACGCTAGAGAACGACCTCACCCTGCAGAAAGAATACAATAACAGCGTGAGAAAGAAATATGAAGAACAAATTGGAAAAGGGCACTCAAAATGGGATTCACTAAAAGAAGTGATGGTGACCTCAGCGAACAACATAGCCCCAAAGGAAATCAGACGCAGAAGAAAAAAAAAACGAGTGAATGACCGAAGAGATCCTTCACATGATGCAAAGGAGACAAAAACTAACGCCAAGACATGGAACAGAGTACAAGAAACTTCACAGGGAGATAAGGAACAAATGCAGACAAGCCAAAGAGGAATGGCTCAACAACAAATGCACAGAAGTAGAGAGACTGAGCAGGACCAACAAAGCAGAGATGCAGAAAGAGATAAGAGAACTGACAGGACAGAAAACCTGCTCCTCAACAGGATGCATAAAATTCAAGGAAGGAACAATCATATTAGAGAAAGAGGAAATACTCCAGCGATGGGAAGAATATATAAAGGATCTTTTTTGCACCAAGAGAGAACAACCGAGAATACACAAGGAGATGGATGAACTGGAAATACTAAAATCCGAAGTGGAAGCTGCAATGGCCAAAATGAACAGAAACAAAGCACCTGGCCCAGATGGCATAGTGATAGAGCTGCTGACAGCCTTAGAAGAATATGGCATAGAAAAAATTACCGACATAATAAACGAAATTTATAGCAGCGGAATAATACCAGATGACCTATGCAAGTCGATATTTATAGCACTGCCGAAGAAACCTGGTGCAAATGAGTGCGAACTACACAGAACTATCAGCTTAATGAGTCACATTACAAAACTGATTGTCAGAATCCTGATGAATAGAGTGAGAAGCAGAATCAGGCCAGAGATAGGGGTGGGTTCGTCAAAGACACTGGAACAAGGAACGCCATATTCATGATTAGGATGCTCTCTGAAAGGGCATTACAAATGAAGAAATACTTATGCTTCATTGACTACGCGAAAGCATTCGACAAGATACAACACAAGAATTGATGGAGTTGCTCGGCAGCCTTGACATTTTTGGGAAAGATATAAGAATAATCAAGAATCTCTACTGGCAGCAAATAACCTGCATACGGACAGGTAACAATCTCAGTAGATATACAAAGATAGAAAAAGGCATAAGACAAGGATGTGTCTTTTCACCGGATCTGTTCAACCTATACACCTAGAATATTTTGAGGACCGTAGATGACACACCAGGATTTGTTATTGGAGGCCACAACCTGAACAACATAAGGTATGTGGACGATACAGTGCTGATTGTGGACACAGAAAGGAAACTGCAAGATCTCATACAGAAAGTAGCAGTGGAGAGTAATAAAAAGGGACTACAAATAAACTTTAAGAATGGTCATCAGCAAAAGATACAACCCAAAATGCCAAATACAGGTGGGAGATATCAGAATCAAGCAAGTACAAAAATTTAAGTACCTAGGAAGTGTTCTAACAGGAGATGGAAAGTGCGACACAGAGATCCGAAAGCGAATTGGCATGGCAAAGGACGCATTCCAGAAGATGAGCAAAATACTAACACACAGGAAAATCTCAATAGAAACAAAGAAAAGAGTGCTGGACTGCTACGTGATGTCAGTTCTTCAATGCGGCAGTGAATGCTGGACAATATCATCGAAAATGAGGACAAAACTGGAAGTGACCGAAATGTGGTTCTACAGAAGGATGCTACGGATATCGTGGACTGAGCATGCAAGCAACGATGAGGTGTTGGAAAGAATGGCAACAAAAAGGAAATTGATACTGAGCATCAGGAAGAGACAACTGAAGTTCCTGGGACACGCAATGAGGAAAGAGAGCCTGGAGAACCTGATACTGACTGGTCAGATAGAAGGAAAGAGACAGAGGAAGGCAGCGGATAACATATTTGCAGGGTCTGATCAGGTGGATGACGGAACGGGGGTTGCCAGGAGCAACAGCAGCAAACATACTAAGAGCCACAAGGGATAGGGAGACATGGAGAACCATGACTGCCTACATCCTGAAGGGACAGGGCACATAGAAGAAGATCTTAAGGGTTGCCTGTTTCTCTTTTGTATTTAAATGACATGAATATGGTAACAAAGATGAAGACAAGTCCAAACAATGTAGATAGTGTAAATAATTACAATAGCTCATCTTTCTTTTTTTTTTTGTCTATATTTCTGTCTCATATTTTCATAATAAATAAGTATTGGTGCTTAAAATTTTACCCCTGGCTGACATTTTTAAAGTTAAAAAAAAACAAAAAAAAAAAACAATTAAACCAACAAAACACAAACTTAGATTTACAGATTTCTGTAATCTTAAACCAACAACTTCTTTTGACACAAAAATTGACCGTTTGTCTTTTCTTCAAAAAAGACAGATTTTACAACTGTCACTGAACACTGCTTGAATCTGAAACAGTTTGTGTTTTTAACACTAAAACTAATAATTTAAAATGGTAGCATTTCATTTTCAGAGTTTGTTTCAATGCAGGATATGTAGTGACTTTATTGAAAATTTTTTCATTTTAATCAAAAGCAACAAAACTATAGATGAATCTTTTTTTTTTTTTTTTTTTTACAATATCAAAAACAGCAACAAATTTAATTGCGTAATGCAATAAGCTTACCAAATTATCTTTTTTATGGAAAGGATATGTATGAGAATAAGCTGCCCATGCTTGTGAAAAGTGTAGCAAATGTGTATAGATTAAATAAAATCTTGATGGATTCTGTGAGAATGGCATAAGTGGACTCTGAACAGTATCAGGAGCTATCAGAGGAAATACCTTTTTTGCCTTCCATCAGAATGGCTGATGCTAACCTTCAGATTCTGAAGAGCTTTCCCTAACTTTATGAATTTAAGCATAGTACTAGTTGTGCATTGTAGTGCAATGGATATCAACTTGAAATGAAGAATTGGAGAGCTGAGTTCAAATTCCAGTTGAATTTGTTGCATTCACTTATGCACAAATACCCTTAGGCTTGGGGAAGGTATTAATCTATCTCTTCCTCCAGTTATGGGTTGAATAGCAGGACAGATCAGGTTTTGTAGCCTTGGTTAGCAACCAGTCTACTTCAAAAAGGAATGACAATCTACTGTGGGGAAAATCTTCTGCCTAGTCAGTCATGGCTTAAAAAAAGACATGATCACCCAAGTGTGTATCATGTATGGCATTTAGCTGACTGGATTGGCAGTTAGGTCTCATTTTACTGTTGAAATGACTAGATGTAACCTTAGGTTCTATGCTAACAGTTTTTTTTTTTTTTTTTTTTTTTGTGCTCTTCTTGCTTGCGGAACTCTTTTCTTGCTTTCCAATAAACTTTCATCTTCAAAAATTTAAATGCAATGTCAGCCATTATCTATTGTTTTCTTAATCACCATTATTTTATTCACTCTCTTAATGTTATTATTTTTCTTATATTCTCTCACACTCAGTAACTACTTGTGTCTTAGTGGCTCTATTGCCTTGCTTGGAGTGAAATTATTAAAATAAAGGAATTATTTCAAAGAAAAACAAATTTCTATAAGGAATTTTTTTTTTTTTTCACAAAGTTTAAACTTTGTTCTTAACTTCAAGTCTAGAGTCAACCGTTATGTCTCACATAACTTAGTACCTTGAATGCCTCTTAGGCTTTTATTGGATAAAGAGGTTTGAAAAAAAAATGCGGCTTATATCTTTTAAGGCAATGTAAAATTTACTAAACTAAATAAAATACAAAACTTGTATCATATGATGATAGTGTTGTGAAGTTAGGAATAATTAGTTGAATTAAATGCATTATCAGAAGGGGATTTTTTTTTTTTTTTTTTTTTTTTTTTTTTTTGTGGGCTGCATGAAATCACTCACACAACATTTTTGATCTTTCATGTGTGACACAAGGAGTTTAGTAATAAAAACCAAAAGAAAATTCTTAGGAAAACAATAACAAGAATTTATATAAAAAATATATATCAATTAACAAATAAAACTCAAAATTACACCAAAAGACATTAATTTAACTGTTTTTCGACAAATCAAATGAGATAATGTTCAAATAGCAATATTTTAAGTTGTTTACCATTTTAACTGTTACAAACAGCTAGAGTCAAATATTTCTGTAGTTTTAAGAATATTTCATTTAAGTTGATGTATGATATATGCTTGTGAAAGAATATTTTGTGTGCAGGTCTGATTGTTGAAACTTAGAAAGTTTGTGTTAGTGTTAAATAAACTTTTAAAACTTTTGTGTTGAGTTTACAGTGTTTGAGTGTGAAGAAAGACCAATTGAATCAATGTGACAAGTACTTTTTTTTAAAGTTTCAAATAGTTTAGAAATGTTCTTGCAGCCTGCTTCTTTCAAATTTAGGATTCTCACTGAAGGTCATGTTTCACAGTATTGAACTTATACTAGCTCTAATCATATGGTAAGCTCCTGAAGGCTTTGGCAAAAATTGCATCCTAAACATGTTGCATAAACGTTCTGAAATATATTGACCAATCAGCACTGGTTATTCTCTAAATAGATGTTTTTGATCCTTTTGGTGTTTAGCTTCCATAAATCTTTCACAATCATTTTTTTTTCGCAAAATCATATATTTATTTTTGTTTGTGAGTAGGGTTCTATAACAACAATAATATTATAACTCGTTTCTTAACAAATATTTTATTCCCAATTTATTTTTTTCATAGTGTATTTTATCAGTTTGGACTTGTACTAAAAGTTTGCTTATTCAACCAAATATCTATGATGTAAAGTAACTAGAGGGGTAAAACAGGAAGGTAGAGAGTGTGAGAGAGAATTAAATCTGAAAGAAAAATGATAGAAACAAAGCAAGAAAAAAGTAAAAAAAAAAAATATGGTAGAAATCACAAAAGTCAAGCTTGAAACAAGGTAATTTTTCCTCAATGTAGAACAGATCCAGAGCTTGTTAGAAGATTGGCTTTTTTATATATATATATATATATATATATATATATATATATACACAGAGCAAAAAAACAAAACATGCATTCTGTCCCTTTCAGAAAGCCAATGCATAGTTGGACCTTTTTGTCAGTCTTTCAAGCTGAGATTGAACTAATCCATCAATGTCTCTGGCTTAGTGCTGCCCCCAGTCCAAATCTTTTTACTTACAGAGCACTGTTATATACAACAATGGAAAGAGCAGAAATTTTCAGATTGAAATGGTTACAAAACTCTGGAAAGATGGACAGTGTAAGGAAAAAAACAAAGGCAAGTAAAATAATTGTTATGTGAAAACTGAAATTAGTTTTGAAGTTGTTTACTGGTAAGGCTTCTATTAAAAAAAAAAAACCCAGAAAAAACACTGTTAAAGGAAAAATTTAAATGACAAAAATTGCCAATAACATTTCAAAGTTCATTACAGTATTGTTTTCTTATCATTGTTTACAGGACTATATTTAAAGCTAAAAGCTAGAAATGTTTTTTTTTTTGTTTTATGTGTGTGTGTGTACTCATGTCCACTTTAATACAAGCCTAATCTTTTGACATTTTTAAGTGAATATCAAAGACAATATATGCAGATATTTATATACAGATCAGATTTAGTTAATCACATATTTGATGTTTTGTTTTACTAGTCAGGTGGCTTCATGATTCTATCCTTCCAGAAATTGATATTCTGATAAACTTTTTTATTTATTTATTTTAATCATTTCACCCCAAGCAAGACAGTTTTACTGCCACTGGTGTGCAAGGGGTTACATAGGAGGAAAATGAAGAGAAAGAGGGACAAGTTATAGAGGGTGTCAGGAAATGAGTAAGAGAAGAATGAGAATACTGATATGATGAGAGTAGAGTGGATGGAGAAAAGAACATAAGGGGAAGGATCTGGTCTAGGATTTTTTTTTATGTATACAGGCTTTCAGAGAACTGAAATTTTTCTTATTAAGAGAATTCAACTAAGCTGATCCATTTTCTGCTGAGTCTGCAAAAGAGATGTGAAGTCTGGTATTCTTCTGGTTTAAGAAGTCACCCTTTCGATTGGCCAATTCCAGATGTTTTTATTGACTGCTATGCATTTGAATTGAGAATGTGATGTTTGGTTTTACAAAAGGAGCTTATGATATACAATGCTTAAAGCCACATCACATTGAAATACCATTTCTTGTACAGTTATTGTAATTAAGCAATGTTGAACCTGGTCAATACCTAAATGGGTGACTGCTTGATGGTACCAATTGCTGTAAGTTTGGATGTGTGGATGGTATAATTGATAATAGGTTAGAATTGGGAAAATCAAAGAGCCAAATTCCAATTCCAGTCAGTTATATTCACTTATGCATAAATACTTTTCTCAAAAGGTATGACTCCACCTCTTCCCACCTCCTAGATATGGGTTAATTAGTAGGACTTGGATCAGTAAATCATTATCATCTTACAATCTAAAAATATTTTCTGGCTTGAAATAACCTGTAAAAGGTTAAACCAAAAAATATAAGCGTATCTTTCCAATTTCACTAGATGCACACCAACTTCTTCAGATACAGACTTTTAGAGTGGTAAACCATAGGGATTCATATATTATCTTCATAATGTCCTATGTTGTGTGACTTATTTTTAATCAGTGTTTAGAATTGTTGATGTCGTTTCAGCCATTTTGAGTCTTCCAAATCAGAATTTCCACTTAAGAACATTACCCTATGTAAGGCACTATCTCCGTGAATGGCACATATCTTTTTGCTGTTTGTACAGCATTTTTCTTTTCTAGAAATAGAAAAGCATCAAATGACAAAAATGTCTTTTATTTTCCTGCATTTTTAATGATATTTAAAATTTGCTTGTGAATCCTGTGGAAATATTGAAAATTATCAATTGCATTTAACACTCAACATGCTCAAATCTGCCCTGTAAATATTGGCTCACAAAGTCTCCATGTTTTCCTGACTTATGTTACTTATGATGATGATGTCATATGGCAGAGGTGTGGTTTATAATGGGTTTATCATTGAGAGCCAATATTTACAGGGTGGGTTGAATTGTAAAGGGTTAAAAAGAAATCAAATGCTCAAATATGACATTGAAAATTATGTACTTTTATTCCAACTTTATACACACTTCATGTTCAGAAGCTAGTTTTTATATTCATTTATTCATCAATTTTTGGGATTTGCTGTATTTCTTCATATAAAATGGACTAGGCAGCATCCAGAACTCTGTTCCAAATTTCATCTTTGCTTGTAAATTGCTGTTCCCTTATGTAAACCTTCATTTTCAGAATGTTTCACACTTTTTTAATTGGATTAAAATAAGACTAAAAAACACTTGAAATAAACAGTGTCCTTTATCTCATTTTAACTGTCATCATTAATCCCATGACTGAGTGTAGATGAATAGTCACTATGCAACTAAGAACCTGACCAGTTCCCTCTACATAGAAGTGTTGAAAGTAGACCTGGCAGAGTCCATCCTTTCAGGTCAATTTCCCTCTAACTTGAAAGCTCACCTTTGTCACAAAGACATGGCTGTTGATTCCATTAGAAAAAACTCTCCACCCTTTTCATTGACTTCAGTTTTGAACAGGCTTTCAATACTAGAGATTGTGTGTGTTCTATATATATATATATATATATATATATATATATATATATCTTAAATGTAGTACAAACTAATGGGTTGGCAGTCCACTACTTGTTGTGATTTACTTTATTAATGGTGCTCGACACTTAGTAAAGCATTAACAGAAAAAATATTCCACTGCGTGACAAGGTGCTAATAAAATAGTTTACTGCAACACAAGTGCTGTTGTATTTCGATACTATGTTTTTATTATAAACTCATAATAAAAATATTACTATATATATTTATATATATATATGCACACACAGAAAATATTTATCTTGTCTAGGAAACATATATATATATATATATATATATATTCTGAAACTATTACAAAAAAAATGGAAATGTAGAGCTAGTTAATTTTTGAAATATTACTAACATTAACCATTTTCACTGCTTTGGTTTCAACCACTGAAGGTTTCCTCAGGTAGTGGAAAGGTCAATTGTTTTTCTATCACTTTATTTATACAATTATGTTATCAATGGGAAATTTGATAGGAAGAAGGGAATAAAGCAAGAGTAGACAAAATATGGGAGAGTGGGGAAGTGGAGGAGAAAAGAAAATTTTTTTGGTACTCTCATCCAGGTTTATAGTGGTCTTATAGATCTTTTTTGCATGTTTGCAAGTTGTCATTATTTTGGATTCCTCATTTAATAAGTTGTCCTGTTCTGGATATAACATGATTGCCAATTTTCTTCCTAACACTATGAGGTGGAAAAAAAACAAAAAAAAACAAAAAAAACTCAAATTTTAATTAAAGGCGATAAACTCAAAAATATTTACATGATGATCCCGGAAGTTTATGGGGTACAAAAAAAATGAGTGAAGTTATCAAATTTATATATCTCTTCAAATAAATATATTGAAAAAAAATAAATGAGTCAAAAAACATCCTGGCCTAAATGGATATAGATGACAGGGTCCAGCAACTATGTAGATAGCAAGGATTTCTATTCCTGCATATCTGCCTGATGCCATACACTTCAAGGAGTTCATTAATGGTAACACCTGAGCAACTAGAAACTGTTGTACATTGCAGGAAAGTTTTCCACAACAATGATACATGGCTAAAAAAACAAAAAAGGAATATGCATTTAATGTCCCCAATTAATAATACTACAGTATATTTAACCCCAATACTTTTGCTGAAAAAACAGCCCCAAACTTAATAAAAAGTTTTATTGTCAAAATATTTGTTACTATTAAGAGGAAAGCTGAAAGTATTTTCAATCATCTTTAATGCTTTTTAACATGTTTGAAATTTTGGTTAAAATTTTTTTCATCAGTGGGTGAGTGGAGTTTACTATGATAAATGTAATATTACAACTCATTTTTTCTGGTGAAAAACACATTAATTTGGAAATTTTTGCAAAAATCAAATAATGGCCAGATTTTAATGAAACTTTCAGGACATTACAAATGAATGTAATTATTTTTAAAGTCATTATTAAATATTTTTTTTTATATCAGTTACAGTTATATTCCTTACAGAATGCAAATTACCTATTTTTTAAACAGTAGCTAGTTTTCCAAATATCTGCTCCAAATAATAAAAAAAAAAATGATGTATATTTTATTTTTGCAAGTTTTAAAATTGAGAATTAGCTTTTGTTTTCAAACTTGTCAAAAACGAATGAAAAACTGATAACTTTTCGAAAACTCAAAAAGTTAAACTTCCAATCAATAAAATTTCTATTTGAAATACACCAGAGTATTTTGCTTATTGGAAATAGTAAATTTAATCATTTAGCTTTCAATGAAAACTAAAATAAAAGCTTCAAGAAATGTTTTTTGTTTGTTTTTTTTCTTTTGTTTTTTTTTTTTGTTTTTTTGTTTAATATTCACATTAAAACTTGTATCGAAAATTAGTGGAGGTTCTACTACAACAGGTGTAATGTTACTTTCACTTATTTGCATTAATGTTTAAATCAAAATATGTTGCTAGTTATAATAAATTGATTTTTTTAAAAAAATTTTTTTGTGAAGGGAAATTCTTTAACAGAAAATGACATTTTTAAACAGTTTGTATTTTGAAAAAAAAATATCTGAAGTGAAATATGAATTACTTTTTTTGTTGTGGAATGAATATTGAATGAGAAAATTGTTTTAGTTAAGACTAAGAATTGCTATTTTTGTTTTAAAATGAACATCAAAGCTCAGAACAACCCCTATTTTGTTGCTGTTGTGACAAAAAGAATACAAAAAAGGTGAAAATAAAATAAAGAAATACTATCAAGGGTAGTGTTTTGTGATAAAAATTATTTACAAAAGTAAAATATAAATATATTACAATTAAACATTCAAAACAATATTGATTCACTCTGGGGGAAATTTAAGAATCAAATCAAACCAGAGAAAAATTAAAAAAAAAAAATTGTCTCCAACAGAAAGTCAACAGTAGTCAATGGGGAAGCAAGTATATGGAAGGGATTTCCACAGGTGGGAAGTGCAAGAAAAGAAGCTATTACATTTTATCGGTTTCATTGTAAAAAGGGTAGGACCTAGTTGCTAATCTAGTAGCTTGTGTAAATTCATACCTAAGGGGCACCAGTGAGCTAAGTTCATTAGAGCAGAAGCCGTGAAAGTATTTGTAGAAGAGGCATGGGGAAGCTATATGTAACGCCAATGAGAGAACAACTACAGCCGAGCTGACAAGGCGGTATCAATCACATTACAGATTCTGTTGGATTTTTCAAGAACCCTGAGGTGAATAGCAGGGCTATAGAACCCAATCTGTCCTGCTATTTAACCCATAGCTAGAGGGAGAAACGGATTCATATCTTTCCTAAGGGTATTTGCGTGTATATGAATGCAAGAACTTCAACTGGAATTTGAACTTGGCTCTTTGATTTCTCATTCTGAGTCAATATCCACTGCACTACAATGCAAATCCTAGCTCATGATACTGACTTGAAATATCTATGTATTTTATTTCTTATTTAGTCTTAGATTTTATAGGTTCTACTTTGTATTGAGCACTTTTTTATTACCAGTTTCATTATAACTGGATCTTAATAGCTACCATTGCATTTTGTTATATTAGCCTTTATGAATGGATTTCTGGAAGTATTTGCATGATGCCAGATATTTAACATATGTATGATACAAGATTACATGTCACTTTAACAATGTAGCAACAGTTCTTTGAATTTTAATAAATTTTCCCTGCTTTATTAGTGTAGTAGGTAAAACTCCAAGAAACCTATTGTAACTAAGAATATAATACATAGAAAATGGACGAACTTATAAAGACATATTATTTGAACACAAAACATTGACATCACATGTTCTATTCTTGAAAAACAGTTGTTCACCTATTGATTTTTTTTTTAGTTGTCTTTATTTCTTAATATGAAACAAACTACAAAATATCCAGAATAGTGTTTCAAACTTTATCTTTGCTGGTAAATTGCTATCTAACCATGTAAACCTTTCTCTTCAGGTTTTTAATCTGATTAAGTTCAACACTTCATCCAATTTTTCAAACCCATTTTTTTTTTTTTTTTTTTTGAACAGTGGGCTTACAACCATGTTCAGAAAACACTATTAATAGATCTGTTGGTAACAATGTCTTGTGTAACAGTAGAACGAATGTGTTCTCAGAGGATTGTTCAAAGCATTCTACATTTCTTTTTAGTTGAGTGCAAACCAATAAAGGTACAATGGTTACTAGGTGTGGAAGAATTTGAAAGCAGACACTTTTTTTCTTTATATGATCATTTTACTCCTAGTAAGTCAGTACTACCACTGGTGTTACAATAAGAGAAAAAAACAAGTTGCAGAGGATGTTGAAGGAAAGATAAGAGAAGGATGGGAATCAAGGAGATAGAAGATGGCAATTGACATAGCATTTAAACTTCTAAAGATTATAGCTATCAGGGAAGCATGCAAACAGAAGGGAGTTCCACAAATGGGATGTGTGAGAAAAGAAACTATTAGAGTAGAAGAGGTGGTTCATTTAATTATTTTGACAGTAAAAGAGTGGGACCTTGATGCCATTTTAGTTGTGACACTCTGCCCCCAGCTGGCTCGCTGCCCCTGGTCCAGAACCTATTGTGATGATGATGAATGGAACCTGAGTCAGAGTTGATGCTGTTGAAACAGCACCAGTTATGACAACGTTATCGGGTTGCTAATCGTGATGATAATAGGAAAAATATATTTTCTTTTTTCCCCAATTTCTCTAGTTTTCAGATTTTACAAGTACATAAGTATTAACTATTTTTTTAAGCAGAGCTCATATCGCGAATTACAATAAACTGCAAAATTAACAATACCACTAATAATAATTTCTTTCGCTCCATTGTATTTAACCAAGAAGTATTTTTTTTTTCATGTGGAAATAAGGTTACATAGTAGCACGATTAAATACATTCTCAGGGAACCAGGGGGGAAGACGTTTTTCAGAGCAGTTTCCATAAAAATACTTGTAGAAAAGACAGAGAGAAGGCACATCACGTTGTTGAGAAAGTGACTGAAGGTGAAGTACTAAGTATATTGCAGATCCTCCTTTGGATTTTGTCGAGCCTCAAGATGAATAGCAGGAGCGCCCAACCAGATATGACAACAGTATTCAATGCATGAATGAATAATAGATATATAAATGTGCAAAATGGATTCTGACAAGAAAAACTTCCTGACCCAACACAGTGACCCAACCTTCCTAGCAGTAGATGCCGCTATAGATTTGATGTAGTTATTCCATTTGAGATTGATTGAGAGTGAAACGAGATTAGTTTATTAGTTTTATCATTTTTAAGATATATCTTAAGATGTGAGAACAAAAGAATTGTAATCAGGATAGTAGATAATGATTGACATTGCATTAAAGTTGACTGGAATGCTTGAAGCTGGAAAGGAGTTCCACAAGTGATAAGCATGAGAAAAGAAACTGTTAGCACAGAATTTATGGTTATATCTCTTACATTTCAACTATAAAATTATGAGCCACTTCAACCAGTCTAGTCTAGTCTAGTGTAGTCAATTAAGTGCTGTATGTGATACATGCTTAGATGATCATGCCTTGAAAAAAAATATGACTGACTGAGCAGAATATTTCCCCACAGTAGGTTGCCATTACTTTCTGTAGTAGATTGGTTATAGAACCCAATCTGTTTTGTTATTTGACCCATAGCTGGAGAGAAGAGATGGATTAATACCTTTCCAAAAGGTATTTGCATATAAGTAAATGCAACAAATTCCACCAGAATTTGAACTCTACTCTCCGATTTCTCATTCCGAGACAATATCTACTGCACCACAATGTACACTTGATCTAGTACTGCACTTGAATTCATGTAGTTTAGGTACTGAAGAGAAAAGTATTTCAAAACATTTACCATGAAAATATTTATAGAAAAGACACAAGGAAGTTACATCAAGGAAGTAGAAAAAGTGACTGAAGTTGAGACATCAGATCAAGACCAATAATAGTTGTTGATTCTTCTTTGGATTTTATCAAGGATCTTTAAATATATAATAGCAGGAGGACTAAACCATAAATAGCAACAATATTCTAAACTTGGATAAATTGACAAATTTTTGCTCTAGAATCCATTTATAAGTCTAACATGACACTTTGAAACAACTTTCTTAGCAGTTTATCTTGCAATGGATTCTATATAGTCTTTCCACTTCATGTCAGGTGAGAGCATTAGCCCAAAAAGGTGAAACAAGTCATTCTCCTGGAGATTATATGCCATAGATATTTAGTTTAGTATATAAAAAAAAAAAAATATATATATATATATATATATATAGGTAAATAAATAAAAAAAATATACTTTATATTTATAAAATATGTTGTATAGGGGATAGATTTTATAAAAGAAATATATTTCTTAAATATTATAAAATGTTATATTTTATAATATTATAGAATATTATAAAAATTTTTTTTTTTGTGAAAGATATATTTTGTGGAAAATATATTTTATAAAAAGCAGGAGAGTAAGAAAACAAAAAAAAAGCACACACCCCAATACAAAATAATATACATTAAATTAAGGAGAAACCAACCCCAAAACAAAACAACACCTACCAACCCCTAAACCAATGGCGCCATTAGCACCAGCCCTTTCAAGATTAATAGATTAACCTATCATGAACTCTGCCAAAAACAAACACTTAACCCCAACACCAGTAAAAAGGTCAACGGAACTCAAAATACAGACCAAGCCCTCTTACACCCGAAAATAACAAATCCAACACAAATAAACGGTCTTTTCAACTGGATAATTCTTATTTCTAAAAAAATCACCTGAGGATGAAGCCAAAACATAATGGGCTGGCTTCGAAACATGACAAATTTTTTGTGTAGTGATACTATGAATTTAAAAACATTGTAACAACCATTACAGTATACTATATATATATATATATATTTATTAATAATTGAACTTTTTCTTTTGACATTTTCAGCTGAAGAAATATGGATTCCAGTCTTGTCAAAAATTTCCTGATTTAGCATATTCACCTGGTCAACCATTGCATGCACAAAACTTGCACTCACAATGCAACACATCATGTATTTGTGGAAAGAACTGGAAATCATTTGGGAACAGTAATTTTGGTTTGCAGGTCATTAGTTATCAACCAGGAACAAAAGATAAAATTTTGGAAGACCAAGACTTAATCAGGCCAAGGCAGAAACCGATAAAGGCTTTAAGACAAAGGATTCCATCGATGAAGGTTAGTGAAAAACCTTTTACCTTTTTATTTGGCTGAGGTCATGAAGCTTCATTCTAATATAAATCTGTTAGTACAGAAGATGGATTTACAAACAGCTGTGTTTTGATGCTATTAAAATGAATTTAAGTATGTGTATGTTGTAGCTTCAGGTGTAATCCCCTGTTGATGAATGTTCCATGTAAGGATTGGTCTTGCCAATCACCAACAGCACAGACATGGAAATTGAGAAAAGATTAGTATAACATAGGGACAAGATGCTTAAAAGCAAGAAATAGCTGATGATGACAATATATCATTTGTTACTGTAAATCTGATTATTATGAGGTACAAAGCTTGAGAGCCACTCTAAGTAGGTGATTTCTGTATTTTATTGTCTTATGAGAAAATTTTAATAAGAAAAGCAAAAATGGGTGTCATATTGTACACATTTTCAGAAATTTTTACTCTTCTTAAAAAAAACTTATTTTAAACAGCAAGATTGTAAATACACTTGGTTAGCACAATAGATAAGAAAACACAAAGTAAGCAGGTGTTAATAACAATTTATAAAAGGTATTTGATATGATGCCAATATTTCTTTCTCTCTTTATTCTTAATGCAAGGCAATGTTTTTTTTTTATTTTCCTGTTTTATTAATATTAGAAATATAATGTCATACCAAACAAAAGTATAATAGATGAACACCTTAAGATGTATTACTGGTTTCATCGAGGTAGCATCTTTTCCTGAAAAAAGTTTTGTAATGGAAATTAGAAGAAACATGCGATGGCTAAATGTTTGGTTTCTATTTTTTTTAATATCCTAAAAAATTAAATATTTTAGTGAAATATATGTACAACATTGAGATTTAAATGGATAACATTGTAAAACTTTGCAATCCAAATTTAAATCGGGATGCCTATACTGTGGGGTTGTATTATACTCAAAGATGTAATCTATTCCATGTTTTTGGCCTCAGAAACCCGGTGTCATATTATGCATGAGTCATACTATATCTAAGAAAATACAGTAGTCAAACTGGTAATGATGAATGACATGCAATGAACGGAAGAGAAGATGGTAGGAAGTGAAGAAGGATAAACAAAAAGCCAGTCTACTCACACATATAATTTCATTAATGGCAAAATCTTATACAGAACCAACACACACATGTTAAAATAGCCAAACTCAGGGAACTAGTGCTCATAGTGTGCTACAAGGTTCCCAAATGATTCTCCTCAGGTTTTGAATTTAGTTGTCCAGAAAAGTTGCTGAAGATTGTGGTTGAAGCCAATGGTGATTTTATTGAATAAATTTACTCATAAGTATTTGAATTTTTGTATAACTTTGGTAAATATCTGTTAAAATGAAATATCAGTGTTATTTTCATTTTTGCATAATTTAAACAGTTTATTAATCACACACACACACACACACACACAGTTTTATGGTTTATCCTATATTTATAGGATAAAAGTCTTCAGTATCTGACAGCACTCTAGCTCCCACCAGATGTGCAAAATTTTTTTTGCTCTGTAGATATTCTTAAAATATATATTTTCTCTGAAATGTATATGAAGCCTTTTATCATTTTTGTTTATGCTTATTGTGTTGTAGCCTGTATACGATTTGTCTGTAATTTAGAAATTTTTGTTGTGGGGCTGATGTCTTTTTCTCAAACAAAATATGAAAAAGTACATTCAGACAAGAGCAATGTATCACAGAACAACCCGCAACAGTAGCATTAAAGAACAACAAAATAAACTTGATTTGATTCAGGTAAATTTTCAACAAAGAAACATTCTGAAAAGTAAATATATATATATATATATTTTTAAGAACATTTATAATAATAGAAATTATTATCTTCCACTAAAACATATAGTGACTACAAAAGCTATTTCTGTTTAGCACAAAAGCTGTAGAAGGATAAAAACAAATATTAAAACCTTTCCCTGGGTCGAATATTTATACACACTAAATTTGAGGGCTGTACACAACTGTTCAATATGGCAGTGAATGTTGGAAAATCTCAAAGATTCTGAGGATACCATGAACTGAACATGTGAGCAACTAGGAGGTTTTGGAGATGATGGAAACAAAAAGAAAACTAATACTTAACATCGGGAAAAGACAAAGTTCCTGAAACATGTAATGAGGAAGGACAGCTTGGAGAACCCTCTACTCGCAGGTCAGATAAAGGGAATGAGTTCTGGGAACAGCAATGAATAGCATACTTGATGGTCTTGAGCAAATGGATGGCAAAAGCGGGGTTTGGTTGGGGTAACAAGAGAAAGTATGTTAAGAGCCACGAGAGATAGGGAGATATGGAAGGCCGTGATGGCTTACATACTGAAGAGACCCGGCACATAGAAGATACAGTCAAACTCTTTTGTGTATTCTACGTGTCATATTCCTTTAGAACATGGGCGATCATAGCTCTCTACAACTTTGTACTTCTTAATGATATATATTTTTGTTATCTCTCCCAATCCCTGTTCTGCCATCCATTTACACAAGCTCATTAAATAGGTTACTTGCTCCTTTTTACTATCCCTCTTGCCTACAATATGTCCTCTGAGTATCAAATTATTCAAGCTCTCTTTCTTCATTATGTGTTCTAGAAATTCCAATTCTCTCTTAAGTATAACCATTTTTTCCTTGAAAACTTTTTTGTTACACACATGTTTAATCATATTCTCAGCATCCTTCTGTAGAACCATGTTTTTGTTACTTCAAGTTTCTTCATCTGTGAGGAGCTTGTCCAACATTCACTACTATGTAGGAGGACCAATATTATGTAACAGTTTAGTACACTTTTCTTTGTTTCTAATGAAATTTTCTCCTTTCTTACATTTTGCTTAGCATTTGGAAGGCATCTTTCACTATTCCAATTTAACCAGGTTTTGTTGTCACATTTTTTTGACTTTGTTAGAACTTTTCCTAAATAGTCAAATTTTTGTGCTTCCTTGGTTTTGTTGATTCCAATTTGTTATTCACATATTGGACTCTTCTTTTTGTGTTCAACCATGCTTTTTTCTACTTGCAATTGATGATTAGTCCTTTCTTCTCACTTTCTTTTACTACCTTCTGTAGGTGTTCCTGTATTTTCCTTTCTATATCTGCAATAAACACTATCATCAGCATATCTAATGGTGCCAAAATTAACTGTTTATAGTAAACTAAAAAAAAAAATTACCTCTTCTATTTATATATGATTATTAGGTTGTTTGGAAAATGTCTGATTTTAGAGTAAATCTTTCATGTTCCTATATCTAGTATATTCATTTCTAATGACAAGTGTCCTATTTTTTTAAATTTTATATCAATCTTGGCAGACATGGACGTTTGTGCCTGTTAAAAAAAAAAGTTTCAAAAGGACAGTTTTTACCTTGAAACTGTCATGTTAACTACATTTCCTCCCTTGACAATGTTTAGTTTATTTTCAAGATTATAATAAATTACTTACTGTGCATTGTGACAATAGCCTAGAGAATTAAATCATTGGTTCTTGAATTTGGTGATATAATAATTGTGAGTTCAATCTCTGGGCAGGGTAGTGTATACTTGGACTTAGTGAAAATGAGAAAAGCAATAACTGAGCAGTACTAAAAAAAATTATAAACAAGATATCCCAAGACATGGGCAATGGAACAAGAACAGTCTACCCTTATAATTTAAATAAAGGGTTTGGTTCAGAATATTGTGTAGATTACACAGACTGATATACACCTGATGAAGGACACAACAGTCAAAACTTTGTATAACAGCAACAAAGGTAAGGAAAGTAAATAGTGTAAATATTAGTTAAAATTTTCTTCAGATTCTTGATTGTTTTTATTATTGTAGTAGCAATTACAATTTCTTATAAAATCTTTTTCTTTACTTTTGTTCACTTAATTCACTGCTTAAATACTACTCAATGTAACTACTGAATGAGATTATTGTTAAGGTGTACAGAGTGAGCAAGGGTTAAATTTTATGAGGCTATGTAGGATAGACAATGGTTAATGCTTGACTTGAAGATGTTAAGATTGTAGCAATCAGGAAGCATTCACTCAGGAGTCCATTCCACATTGCAACATTCAGTGAAAGAAGCTGCCTACATGAAACTTCCTCCTTACCAATGAAATATGAAAGGAATGAGGATGAGTCAACTTGGTAAATGTGACATGTTGAGTCCTAGCTAAGAAGGTCTAAACTGGTGGAACCAACAAATGTAGTTCACCCAATTATCTTCCATGAAAATGCTGTTAGTTATGAGATGCTAGCAATGTTCTATTTGTGGGGTAAGGGGTTGAAGATTGAAAAACAATTCATCACCTACAAGGCTTTGTAAATGTGATTCAGTTGAATCTGGAAAGTGAGGATTGAGAGCTCCGGTCCAGATTTGACAGCCACACTCCATTTTTGGTTTGATCTGGCTCTTGAAGCAATAGACCTTAGCAGGAGGAGTCAAATACTTTCTAGAGTTGTGCAGGAAGCTGACTATTTCTGCAGCATCTTTAGTGATGTATCATACAGACAAATTAAACTTGATATCCCAATAGTGTTCCAGGTAAGAAGCCTTATTCGGAATACAACTATTCATTGTAACTGGAGAAACCTCATGTTCTACTTGATGATGAAACATTGCTATCTTGGTTTTTGGAAGTATTGTATGTTGCAAACCAGTTCTTTTCCCATTCAGCTGTATGAGAAAGGTCAGAGGAGAGATCAGCTGCCAGATTTTAGTCATCTCAATTTTTGGTGCTGTTCCCATAAGCCATGATATTATCTGCAAATATATATATTTATATATATTGTCATCCGCAGACAGATCTGTTTTGCTGTATCACAGCTCATCAGTACGGTTAGACTCCGATTGCTACACAATCCAGGCTCGAAACCCGACCGATTTGGTGTCAGTTGGTGACTCTACCCCTGGGCCATGGGGCGTTATATATATATATAATTTTTTTTCTAGTAATCTGAGAATGATCTTAAGCAGATCATTAATGTGTAGTAGAAAAGGAGTAGACCTTTATGGATCTACCTGAGAGAAAGGATTAGAAAGTAGAGAAGACTATCAGAAATACCACAACTGGTTAAAAGTGTTAGAGATATCTATGATAATTGCTCTCACCATATATTATCAATCGCTTCACTGATTCTTAAAACATCAGCAGTTGAATTAGAAGAGCGAAATCCATACTGTTTGTCACTCAGTTTTCCCACTGCCATAACATAGGTTCTCTGTGCCTTTTCTGTAAATATTTTCATAGTAAAACTTTCCTTTTCCATACTTAGACTTTATGAATTTTAACTGCCGTACTAGCTTGGCAGCAAGATCTTATCATTTTACCGCTGAAATTGCTAAATGTAATCATAAGTTCTATTCTAACAGTTTCTTCTTTGGCACATTTTGCTTGCAGAACTTTCAGCTTCTTGTTTTCTAGTCAACTTTAATCTTCAAAAATTCATTGTCAATTGTTATTTTCTGCTTTCATAATTCTTTTTCTTTTAGTGTTCTCTTTCTTTAATATTTTTTCTCATATTCTTTTGCACTCTATAACTCATTACATCTTATTGGCTTACTTAGGATGAAATAATTAAAAACAAAAAAAGGTATTGATGGGCATAACTCTTTTAAGATAGTATGAAAAGTCAACATCTTAGTTATAACATTATTTTCTCTGTTTAAATGTTCTAGTCATTTTAGTTGTTACTGCTGTTGGAAGTCTTCAAGTGATGTGGGTTTTGTTATTTGATAAAGTTCTTTGTGAATCTGATGAAAGATAGTCTTAAGACCTGCAGGATTCATTCATTTAAAACTGTTTTTAATCAATCTAGCAAGGTCAACAATAAATCAGTGAAACCTATTTGCCAGTTCAGTAGCATGCTGAAATTTATGCAATCAAAGCACTAAAGAAGAAAGCTCATCAGAAAAATTACCATGAAAATATTTGTGGAAAAGACAGAGGGAGGCCATATCATGTTAGCATGAAAAGGACTGAAGTAAAGTTGCCAGGTTTGGATCAAATATATTACAGACTATTCTTTGAATTCTAAGAATTTCAAGATTTATATATAGCCAGAGCATAAGACCAGCTATGGCAGTAATATCCTTGCACTGATGAATGGTAGACTTACCAAAACTTTTTAATTTATTATTTCTTTTTCTTCTTTGTATAGCTTGAAATAAGAATAGTATGACCCAATATTTGTATTACTTAAGCAAATATATTTCTTGAGGTAACAGAAATGTAGCTCTCCCAAAGGATACTGAGGATAGCATAGACTGAGCATGTGAGCAATGATGAGGATTTAGAGAACATGGAAATAAAAAGAAAATTTATCAGGAAGAGACAATTTCTGGACCACCTAATGTGGAAGGAGGGCTTAGAAAATCTGATGCTCACTGGACAAATTGACATCAAGAGGGACAGAGGAAAACAGCACATAACATACTTGTTGGACTTGAGTAAATGGATGGCAGAACAGGGTTTAAGAGAAATAACAAAAAGACAAAATTTATTAAAAACAACAAAGGACAAGAAGTTGTGGAGAGCTATGATCGCTTATGTTGTGAGAAGACTGCACAAAAAGGATTTGGTTTAAAATGATAAATCCAGGATTCATTCTGCTTATCAATATATTTTAGTTAAACCATAGTTGCCTCCCTTGTCAGAAAGTGTTGGTCCATTTTCTCATTGTTTTTTCAGCTTTTAGTTTAATGTTGAATAAATAATTCTGAGTTTACTATTTTAAAATGTATGAATTGAGTTAGAAAAATATGTAAAATTTTCGTGTAATTGATATAATTTTCTTTTGAAGCAATAAAAATTCAAGAATGTGCAATTTGCATTAAATTAATGTTAAAAAATAAAATAAGTCAAATTTCTTTATTAACTCCTGTTAGGTTTCAGAATAATGAAATATCGAATACAGAAATAAAACATCTCCAAAATAGAAGAAAATATCAGGGAGGAAATTGCATTTTGTTTCTTTTTTTTTCTTTTTTTAATTCATTCCATTCAAGGCAATTAAGACACAAGGGGGTTACTGAGAATGAGAGAAACTGATAAAACATTTACGAAGGAGAAAGTACATTAAGAGACCAGGATTCAAGGAGACAGAAGATGACAACTGATGTTGCAGTTTGATGGTACTACACATAAATTTGTGAAGTCGAGGTATCAAAGAGGAAAGTTCATAAGAACAAGTAAAATGAAATTATTTATAGAAAAATTACTGGGTAGCTATATTACGTCAGTGGGAAAGTGACTGAAGCCAAAATGCTAGGTCAAGACTGACATTGCAAATTCTTCTTTGGATGCACCGGATGAGATGGATAAATTGTCTTCTAAATTACACAAAAATGAAAATAAATTTTCATTTTAACAGATATATGTACCAAAATTACTCTAAAATATCTTGAAATATTAAGAGTAAATTTATTTAATAAAATTGCAATTGACTTGAACCACAGTCTCCAAATGACTTTAGAATCTCCTGCAATTCTTCTGGATGGTCTCCTTATTTAAGTTGGTGAATGCTGCCATAATCCTTGCCTTCAGTTCCTCTTTGGTGCAACAAGGAGTTCTGGTCTCTCACTCAAATGCATCCCACACGTAATAATCAAGGGTAGTTGTATTCTCGAGAATTAGGTGGCTAGATATAAAGAGTGATGTGGATGTAGAAATTGTATAAAAGTTATGACTGAGTTCTTCTGCTTGTATAACATGCTGCAGAATCCTATTGCCAGGCATAGTGCTGCCCTGGGTCAAGAGGTTGGCTGCCGGAAGATCCTATCTTCTTGAGGCACTTAATGTAGATCTCCGTGTCTGAGGCTCTGTGAAAAGATGAATGAAGGCATAACATCACTATCATTAGTGATCATTACAACATCATGATTCTTTCTGAATCCTCTGCACTGTCCTCAGGCTGATATCTAAACACTTTGGAATGTTTGTATTGGTGTTACTAGTGTGAATGCCAATCAATACAGCATTTCCAAATTTCTGGTAAAGTGAATTGCCTTATAGTGCTCTTTGTCTTACAGACGCTGCCCAACTGACTCTTACTATATGGTGCAGTCAATAAAAACAAACAACATGCATGCATGAAATAAAAATAAAAAATAAAATAGCAACCCATCGCACCTCAGAAGTAGCAGACTAGATATATGGATAGCTAGTAGTGCATGATAGTCAATTTTTTCTAGCCAGAATCTAACAAGACAGTGAAGCAAGTTTCCTAGCAACAAATATTGCAACTGATCTAATGTAATCATTTCACTTCATATCAGGGAAAACTTTTTTTTCAATTTAGAAATGTGCAAATCAAACTAGAATGTTTGTTTTATAAAAAGTAATTATTTATGGTTAGGTTTTGGCTTTTTGTAAAAAAAAAAAAAAAGTGTGAAAAGGACATTTTTCTCACTAAAATACTCAGCAATCAGAAGCTCAATGTTATGTTATACTAACTATAGTAGCAGAAGAAAGAAGAAACACCTTACACTATGGCTTTTCTCAAAGGTATCAGACAGAGAATATTAAATACATGGCAAACTTGGACCTTCATTCCCACAAAATAAAATTTTTTTAAAAAAGTATCAAAAGGACAGTTCTTCCTTTTACATTCTTTTAACTATCTACGCTCTTTGGCAATGTTTGTTTTTAAAAAGATGATTAGAATTGTAGTAAAACCAAACATGATGAAAGTGAATTTATACATTTATTTTAAGAATTTACAACAAAACTATTAAACCCTATTTATTTATTAGATGGTTTATTTACACTATTTATTGTTTATTGGAAAGATTGAAAGAGAAGAATAGATTTTAAGTGTATCTATAAGTTTTAGTCAGTTAAGTGCCATACATGTTACACACATGGGTGATCATGTCTCTTTTGATCCATGACTGATTAGGCAAAAGATTTGGTTAAAGCCAATAATACAAATGGTAACTAATTTGACACTGGTGAAAATTTCAAGCTGGACACATGGACAGAAATAAAACATTTCAGACACTCTTCTTGTATTGAAATTTTCTCTTTGTTTTCCTTTCCCTCTTTTTCCTCATTTGAAGTGTTAAAGGGAGTTGTTATTTTGTACTCACCACATAGCTTTTAAAATGTTTTGAGCTTTTGTCCTTTGGAGCCATTTTGATAGGCTGACATTACCAATTTGGTCAACAGGGCTTATCAGTAGACATTCATATTTAGTCATTCTTCTTCATCTGCTTTATTTCACTCTGTATTGTTTATTTAAACCATGTCGTAATTTTTAGTAATCTGAACTTTTTATTTGAAGCATTTTTATTATTAATAATTTTAGTCTAGTTTATTTTTATCTTATTTTTGTCAGTTTTTTAATTGCACCAATCCAGTAGTTTTGCAACAAATAAACAGCACTAACATTTAAAAAAAAAAAAAAAAGTACCTTCCAACAAGATTTGAACCCACATTCCTTTTTTAATTGTAACAATCAAGTAGTTCTATACTGTGTGACTTTGCAGCCCAGGCTTAGTGCTAAAAAATTGAAAAACAAACTAAGCAAGAGGTGGAAGAAAATGAAATAACTGACTTTTTTCTAGCTTTGGCAGGGTGGGAAGCTATAAGGAAAATTTTAGAAACTATGAAAAGAACTTCCTGACCTAAAAAGAAACTTGTCAAAGTGGAAAGAACCAAATTTCTGTCCATTAAACAGAAACAAGATGAATCAATTATACAATATCTTCACAGATTAAGAGAAGTCAGCAGATTCTGTGAATTTGAGAAACTTGGAACTCGAATTTAGACTATAGAGGACGAATTGATTCAATTACAGTTGATTGAAAGTATGGCTGATACATTACATACCTTTAAGATATTAGAGCAATTAAAATTAAATAATTTGTCTTGAACTGCAGGTGTAGAAGTTGACTACTGATTACATGTCGTAGAACACAATAAAACACTTATTAATCAGAACATTTCAGATGAATGATTTTTGTTAATTTCATACTAGTTTGTTTTTTTTATCTTATTTTTGTTGCTTCTCATCAATATTCTCACATTGTTTTAAATTTCTTGATTGTTATGTAAACAGCACTGATAAAAATGACCAGTCTTATTTTAAATGAGGCTCCAGAACATTAATGGTTGCACAGAGACATGGCAAAGTAATTCCAGCCAAATTTATTATATTCGCTTAAATGCTAATACCCTTTTCTCCCACCACCCAGCTATGTGTAATTAGCAGGACGTACTTGGTTCTATAGCTTCAGTTGGCAACCAGTCTACCATAATAACAATTGACAACCTATTGCAGGGGAAATCTTCACACAATATGCAGTTAGGGGCGTCAAAATATTCTCATGAAACTTCTAGAGAAGAAGCCAGCTCAACCCACACAGGGTGAATGCTACCACAAGTACAATTAAGTAATAACTGCAGACATTAGGAAATATACCATACCCCTTCTTTCAGTATTGATAAGAAAGTCCAAATGTATAAGAAAGGTAGTCTGAAAAAAAGTCCAAATATATAAGAAAGGTAGTCCGAAAAAAAGTCCAAATGTATAAGAAAGGTAGTCCGAAAAAAAGTCCAAATATATAAGAAAGGTAGTCCGAAAAAAAGTCCAAATATATAAGAAAGGTAGTCCGAAAAAAAGTCCAAATATATAAGAAAGGTAGTCCGAAAAAAGTCCAAATATATAAGAAAGGTAGTCCGAAAAAAAGTCCAAATGTATAAGAAAGGTAGTCCGAAAAAAAGTCCAAATGTATAAGAAAGGTAGTCCGAAAAAAAGTCCAAATGTATAAGAAAGGTAGTCCGAAAAAAAGTCCAAATGTATAAGAAAGGTAGTCCGAAAAAAAGTCCAAATGTATAAGAAAGGTAGTCCGAAAAAAAGTCCAAATATATAAGAAAGGTAGTCCGAAAAAAAGTCCAAATATATAAGAAAGGTAGTCCGAAAAAAAGTCCAAATATATAAGAAAGGTAGTCCGAAAAAAAGTCCAAATGGATAAGAAAAGTAGTCAAGGTGAACAAAAATAAAACCTTACACATGACTTCAGACTCTCTTCTTTGATTAATTTGATTTTTCTTCTCATTTTATATCAAAAGGAATTTTGTATAGGCTCCCTACTTTTTTTCTTTATCTTGGCTAATTTGTAGGAAGAAAAGGTTTTCATTGATCCAAATAAAATTTCACAGAGACTTGTGCATTCCTTTAAATCTTTTTCATATAAATTTCAAGTAAGTAAAGGAAGTTATTATACTGCACTGTACTCAGTGCAGTTCCATTTAAATTTTAGACCAGAAGCTGTACACTGAAACTACTATACTTATATATTAAATAAAGGTGCACTAACAGAAATATTATTGCTATCAACAGACAAATTGCAGATTCAATTAACAAGGAAAAGAGCTCTTTTGTGTAAGATTGTCAGGTTATCATTTTAACACGGAATTTCCTTACTGCAATCAAAATAAACATGCCTTCTATAGATGTCATACATGGCATGAAATCTGTTCAGCAATATCTGAACTGCAAGGTGTATATAACTGGTTTCTAAAATCAATGGCTAAACATAGTTTTGAGCAAGTGAAGCCTATGGCTCTTGGTAAAGACACTTTCATGTACCTTAAGGACTGGCATTCATGAGAAAACAAAACCCATAATCCATTAGGGTTGTTGTTTGAATTTAACTTTTTTTTTCTACTAGACTGTTTGCCAACCAAAAACCTGTCCTATTTAACCATGGTGGGAAGAAGAGATGGATTTATCTTGGTTGAAGATATTAGCATCTAAAAAAAGAAATTTAATCCTTGTTCTTTTTTTATTCCAGTTTCCTCCATTTATTTCAATAAATTTAAAGAAACAATTCTACAAGAATCCTACACTTTTGTCAGATTTTTCTACTATCTTGCTTATTCCAACCAGCTATTTTATTCAATTATTCAATTGCTTTTTATTATAATAAAGACCAAAGACCATTGTGTATTTGTGTGTGTGTATATATATTTCCCTCCTGTCACATTCATGGAGAGAGATAGAGAAAGAGAGAGACCATAGCAAGGCAGTGTTGTCTCAGTTTGTTCTCTTTATTACCAGTTATTAAACTTCTTGCCACATCTTTGCTCTTTTTTGCCTGTTTAATTTTTGTCATTAATTTGTGTGAATTTTTTAACAGGAGAAGTATTTTGCTATTGTAAATAATTTTTGCGTTTAAATCTCATTTTGACTTCATAGAGGTTTCGCTGTTTGCAGGAATTTTTAAGGATAGAGGTGGTGTAGCATCGGTCGTTCTTTCTTTCTCTCTCTCTCGATTTCAACTAACCCAAGATGGCGGGCCACAACGAAAATTTTCTGGGAAAATTACAGACTGGAATCCTACTTCGGTATTTCTGCTCAACTTTTTCAGTCTGTCTTACCTTCCTGGTATGTTGATTTGCGATTTTTATTTTAATTTTTGCCTGTTTAATTTTTGTCTTTAATTTGTCTGAATTTTTTTAACAGGGGTAGTATTTTGCTATTGTAAATAATTTTTGCGTTTAAATCTCGTTTCGACTTATACTAGTTAAAACTTCATTTTTTTATTATTATTATTATTGGAGTAGATAGCACCCACCATCATCCGGTTTTACAATCCACCCCCTTCTTTTGAGCAGGAGTGGAGGTGATCGCCTTGTTTCTTGTTTAGGAAGGGGTTTCCGGTCCACTTTCCTTCGACCTTGGTCATGGTTTCTGGCTTTCTCTTTTCCAATCTTTTCACTTTTCTTTTTTTTCAATTGGAGTAGATAGACTGAACTATCGCCCGGTTCACACTCCACCCACGTCTATTGAACAGGTGTAGAGGCTCATCCCTTGTTCCCTGTTTAGGATAATGGTTTCCGGCTTTCTCTTTTCCAATCTTTTCACTCTTACGTAGCCCTCTGCACACCAGTGGCCTTACCGCCTTGATTAAAAAAAATATATACAGTTTTTACCGTCAAATATTCAAAAATACTTTATACATCAGATTTTTTTAGACATAATTCCATTGTAGAATATCTTTGACCGGTGTTCTCCTATTGACAGAACAATTCCGTAAATTCTTACTTTATCCTTAGAATAACACCACAACTAATTTTCGACATAATATTTATCTAATATGAGTTGCAATTTAATGGAAACTCTTTTTTTTTTTTTTTTTTTTTTTTTTTAGTTTTTTGCCAGGGGAGGAAAATACCAAACATGAACAAAGGTTCTTGATGTTTGTCAGTCCTGGGGGTCGTAACACAATAAGCATAGACCCTCAACTGTTGTCCAGATTCTAAGGAAAGAGAAAGCTTCCTTCACCTATCTGTAAAAAGCTGGCAAATTTATCCTGGGTAAACTAAAACATCAACTGCTATGTTGCTGGGTGACTGATAAGGACTGCAAGGGAGACACCCAATAGATTATCTGAATAGTCAAGTGTCATTTTATTAAATATCCCAAAATAATCTTGCTCTTTCTGTGACAAAAACAAAATATCCTCTAAGAATAGATTTTGTGCAAGCTACAGCCAAAAATGTAACCTGTGTGTATTGACAGTTTATCAGCAGCATTTTATGAAAAAAACAAGATGAAAGACATTGACAGTAATTTAATTATGGCTTCTTGATTACTAATGGATATTTTTATTAGACTTCTAATTTGGACATGTTGGATTAACTTGATTCTGCAATATGCATTATGGTTCATCTTTGAGAAATTGTTTTTTTTAAATGGAATTATTAAGCTTCCACAATGGAATTTGATCATTTCTCTATTATTTATAATTATCTATTGGCACATTTTCCAGAACATTAACAAACACATCAAATGGGGGAAAAAATAACAAAGAAGAACTTATCAACTTAAAGAAACTTTTGGATTGTTTCTAGTTTAGCTTATCACTTTGTTTTTTTTCATGTGGATTAAAAAAAAAAAAAAAAAGAATTAGAGATGACCTCTCCAGAGTCTTTGAGAAAAGGAATCCCACTTCAGAAAGTTCCAAAAGAAAATACTCCCATTGTCTCAAATGCTCTTAGTTTTGTATCTGTGATGGGTACCAGGCTGAAGACTTTTAAAGATCTGGAAGATTCTGTAATTCAAAACTATGAGGCAAAATATACACCCATGGTAGAAAGTGTAAACCCAGAACAGGTCAGTCATAATATTTTATTAAACTGTTCAGTAACTTTTTTTTTTACTATTCTTAGTTTTGATGAACTTTAAGATTTTTTTTATGACACTGTATCAATCAGTTTACCTTCTAGTCAATTGAAATTTTTTTTTTTTTTGTTAAATCTTGTATTGCATTCTATGAACAGTATCTGTAATCAATGGTGTCTGTACTTATTTTCTCACCTGTTCTGTATGTTGGGAGAAAATCAACCATAACCAGTCACATACATAAGGAAAAGAGAGATCATTTAGTTTTAATGTATGCTATATTTATGAGTGAAAGTGCTCAATATCAGAGATAGAACCTGTGCAAATATAAAAGTGGTTACTCAGGCCAGCAGTGAGAGAGTACAGTCTGTTTCATCTTTCTGTGAGTGGTTACTTGGTGTTGACTTTTGCAGGATGTGCTTATATATATATATATATATATATATATATAAAAAGAATGTTTGCACATTTATAAATCTACCATTCATCCATGCATTGAATACTGTTGCCATGTCTGGTCAGGTCCTCCTGCTGTTCATCTTGGGGCTCTTGACAGTGTGATTGGTCCCGATTTGGCTGCTCACTTTCAGCCACTTTCTCACCAATGTGGCTTCCCTCTATCTTTTCTACAAGTATTTTCACAGCTTCTGCTCTGACGAGCTTTATTCCCTGGTGTCCCACTCTTTTAACATCAAAATAGACAAATGTAACTGCCTCTTCTACTCAAATAGTTTCTTTCCTCACACTTCCTGCCTGTGGAACTTCCTTTCACATGCTTGTTTCTCTTTTAGCTACAATCTTCAAAAGTTTAAATGCAACACCAATTACCATCTTCTACCCCCATGACTCCCAACTCTCTCTTACCCTTTCTACAAAATCACCTGTACCATTTTCTTTTCTGCCTTCCCTCTCCTCTCACTGTAACCCCCTGTGCACCAGTGGCAGTACTGCCTTGCTTGGGATGAAGCAATTATTAAAATATATATAAGAAACTCGGAATTTCATGTGTTTTGCAATCACCAGGTGCATATTTCAAACTGTTAGGTGAAGTTTTATTAAAAAAAACATTTAAAAGTTTGAAGATTGAATAATTTTTATATATATTTTAAAATACTGCGTAACTTTTTCTTTCTCTGTACATGACATTAAAGTTTATCTTACATTGGTATATACTTGGTAGGATATTATATTTTATTAATAACTTTCAGTATAATAAGGTTTTTATTTTGTCTGAAATTGATTGACCAATAGTACATGTTCTAATAATGTCTACTATAATTTGAATCAGTATATTTTACTAAGTTTTAGTGACTTCTCATACATCGATAGATCAAAAACCATTTTTTTTTAACAAGTGCAAACAGGTAATGGCGGGTACAAAGTACAGTTGGTTTTTACTAAGGTGCATTTTTTGAAAAGTTTTTTTAATATACAAAATCCTTTCATTATTTAAAAAAACAATTTGATGATTAAAATAACAAATACTTCTGCAAAAACAATACTGCATTTTTATTAAATCTTTTCTTTAAGCTTTTATACAAGAATTCAGTTTGATTTGCTTTTGAGAACTATAAACAAATCAAAAAGTTGGAATTTGAGTCCAGAAAAATATTTATGCATGGCTAGTTGCATGGTGTATACTCAAGAGTAAAAAAATCCTAACAATTTATTCTTTGCTGTTCAAAAGAAAAAAAAAACAATTCTTAAAAAAATATTGGTTACCATGAAGTCCTATAAGAATAAATGAAAAATATTATTAAACCATGAGTAGTTTTTGTCTATTTTTCCAAACAAATCAGCTTATTTGAATTTCATCGATTGGTATAAAAATTGAATGAAATGTAGAGTTTGTAAATCTTAGAATATTAGCAAAAACTTCAATAATGCTAAATGCTGTGAGAATTTTAGAGATAGGTGTGTATGTATGTATGTATTTTTTAAACCTAAAATATGCTATATTCATCAAGATAAATAATTTACTCAGAAGGAAAATTCTCGAGTCCTTGATAAAGTTTATCACAGAACAAAATGCTTAGGCAAGAAAAATATAGTTTTCCTCTCGTCTTCTTTATTTATGGGTGCATGGCCGAGTGGTTAGAACATTCACTTTTTGACCATGAAGTTCAGGTTTGAATCTCACCATGGTCAATTTGTCAGGAAGGTGACTTCTTGATGTTATCAGTCTGGGGAGGCAATCCCAGTGTGTGGTACCTTTGGAAAGTGTCTGAAAATCATAGCATTGGTTAACCCAAGCTTTGTTAGTGAATTTTGGTAGTCAGCTCTATTTGAAGAGCTGTTGATGGTTGTGCTAGTTCAAAAGTCACAAGTCATTGTGACCAAGGGTTTGAGCATCATGGCCTTGTTCAGACTGGTTTATGTGTTCTCTCCCAGACACTGTAAGGAAGAACTGCTCAGAATAGTTACAGTATAAACCACAGATAGGCTCTGTGGGTGTTGAACAAACACAAGTGTGCCTGAGCAGGCATCTGTAATGGGTATCCTCAAATACAAGTAGCCAGCCATTATTATATATATATATATATATATATATATATATATATATATATTAATTTTCCTGCTTATAAATTAATTTTTTGTTAATATTTTTTAATTAGTTTTTTCTTTTTTTTAAATGCTTGTTGATTTTTAAGCTTCTATCTTCAAGAATTAATGTTACCAAATCCAAAAAAAAAAGGCATTTTTCAATAAAATTCCTAATATTATAGCATTTGCCAAATGTTACCTAAATATTAGAAAATTAAAAACGACTAAATATTCCAAATTTACTTTTTTCCTCTCTTTGATACAATATTTCAATTGCTTATAATTATTTTGCTGTTTCATATGTTTTTGAACTTATAAGAAACTTAATTGTAATGCTTGGTTTTTCTAGATCAAGGGAATTAACTCGACTTAAGTTATTTCCCTTCATTGATTTTATACCAAACCAGTATCATCATCATATATCTCTTGCTGGTAAATCTTCTTTTCTTGCATATTTCTTTCAATTATACTCAAATATTTTTGTTTCTTTTGACATTCTTAAAGCCATTCTTTTTCTTTTTCTTATCTTGCCAATGCTTTCAATCTCTTACACAAAGTGTAATAGATGAGTAGAGTTCAAATTCCAACCTAGTCTATTCTCTTCCCTTTTGCACAAATACTTTTGAAATAGACATAAATCAGTATTTTCTTTAATTCCACAAGGGGTGATGTAGCAGTGTACACTTGGCTCTTTAGCTTTGAGTGGCAGCCAATCTGTGTGAAGGATTACTCTGAATTCAAAACCATAAAGAAGCCAGTGGAAAACCACTCTAATATCTTTCCTGAATAGTCATGGCAATACATGGATAATAAAGAAATCTGTGGAGAGCTAATCACCAAAGGACATGGCATAAAAATGTGGCTATTTCTAATGTTGTGATCCTGACACTAAACAATTTTACAATCTTTCATTTTTCTCTTTAGATTATATCTTTCTCATGATCCAAGGCATTTTTTTTTTCATTTCATTCCAAGCAAGGCAATAATGCCAGTAGTGTGTGTGGGGGTGTGGTTTACAGGGAGTGAAAGAAAATAAGACTTTAGTGGGGAGAAAGGAAAATAAAGGAACACAATTCAGGAAGACAAGATGGTGATTTAGGCTGCATTTAGATTTTTGAAGATTGTAGTTGGCAGGGAAGCAAGAAATACAAAAGGAATTCCACAAGCAAGAAAAACTCTTAGAATAAAATTAACAGTTGAATCTAGCTTGTAAAACAGTGATACCTTGTCAATCTAGTAACACTGTTTAAATGCATGCATTTGAGGCACTAAGGAGGAAAAGTCTTAGAACAATGGCCATGAAAATTTCTGTAGAAAAGACAAAGAGAAGCCATGTCACATTGGTGGGGAAAGTGGCTAACGATCAGTTACATTACAGATTCTTTGAATTTTGTCATGAATCTCAAGATATATAGCAAATGCACTAGATTAGATATGGCAGCAGTATTCAGTGTGTGGATAAATGATAGGTTTATAAATATTTAAGATGGATTCTGATGAGAAAAATTGTCTCATATGACTTAGTGAATCAACTTTCCTATCATTAGACCTAGCAATTGATTCAGTATAATCACCCCAGTTCATGTCAGTGGAAAGCATGAACCCAGGAAGGAGTCAAAATATTGCTCTTCTGGAGTTATATCTGAAGCTTAAAAAAATTAATATGCATAACTATATTATGATGTATATTTATTTATAATATGATGAGCAACCCTTGAAATGAATAATAAACTTACTTAATAGTGTAAGATTCTTAAAGTACTACCAAATTATTTAAACAAGTGAAAAAAAAATTACTAAGTTCTCTGCATACATTTTTTATTAATATAAATATCAGAAAATAATTTGGATGTTTCTCTTGTTGTCAGTTCTATATAGCTGTCCAGAGCAGGAAATGCAAATGACTTTAGTTCATAAATACATTTTTGATGCTTAAAAGAGCTCTTAAGTGATGTCCTGTCTTCATTGCCAATTTTGGGTTTTTAAACATCATATCGGCTCCAGCAGTAACCTCGACTTTTGGTCCAGAAGTACCAAGCTGGCTCCTTCCTTTTGTGCTACTTGTCTGGATTTTAATTTTTTCTTTCTGCAGAATTCATACTATTTATTGTTAATGGGAAGAGTTCATTTTCCCACCCTCCCTATTTAATAACAAATCTGAGTTGCACCTATTTTTTGGTCTTTAATCGCGGCTACTATTTCTGGTATGTTCATCCATTTTTTTCTTTCTTCACTAATTTTACCCTTATACTTTGAATTGCTAATACTAATTATATTTTCTTGCCTCTATTAACATATCTTTTTAAACAAAATTGTACTATTCAACTGGTCTATAATTAGGTATACCTTCCTGAAAATTTATCGAAACTACCTATATTTGTCATTGATTAGCTAATCCTATTTCTGAAAATTAAAACTAAACTGCTTATGCCAGTCACCTTTTGCTATTCTTTAAAACCCTCTAACTATATAGATTTCTGCTGAAATAACTATTTTCTTCGGAGGGTGGGGGTAGAAATAAATGTTACTACTCTTGCTAATTTCCTTCCTGCTCTTAATGTTTTTACTTGTAATTAATGTTCCCAACTTACATTTAAAATTCCTTACTAATTGAATACCTTCCGTGCAAATTCATATTCTCACTATCACTCACCCACACAGGCTCTCACCAATACACATTCATGCCTACATTCTGATCTTTAAATAAAACTACATCTGACTACTGATCGATTGCATTATTGCTATCTGTGAATAACTCCTCCCCCTTATTTGGGATTGTATTATTTATGCTTGACAGCTAGTTAAAATTACTCTAAATTAATTCTCTGGATCGATTTCCTCCATCGGTTTCCTTCTCCTCCATGTCTCAGATCTTTTAAACCAGATCCACTTGGAAGCAGCTAGAACTTTGTTGGTAATGTTTCTAATTGCTTTTGCTGCTCCCACTTCACAAGGATTTCACTGATGATTGTCCAGCAAAGCCTCTGCATCCCACTTCTATTGGGTCATACTTAATTTTCCATGAACTCTGCTGGCATTGTTTGACCAATTCATGGTATTTTGATCTTTTCCTCTCATTTGTCAAGGCCAGATACTCCTCCCATGGCACAGAGAGTTCTCAAATAATACATGTCTTCATGCTGTCGGAATATAGCACCAGGTCTGGTCTAAATGTTTCTGCTATGTGTCAGGGGAACTGAGTTCTGAGGTCCACTAACAACTGCCAGTCTGCTGCATTCAATAGTAGGCTGAAACCTGGGTTTCTGTTTTTAATCCATTTTGTTCCCTGTTTAACAAAAGAGATCAAGGTTTGTCTCCCTCTTGGTTGGTATTTACTTTTCCTCGGTATTTACTCTTCCTCAACGCTTCTCTGATTTCAATTTCTATTGCCTTAAGGACTTGGTTGTGACGCCAACAATACCAACCATCCCTCAAGGATTTGGGGCAACTGCTAAGGATGTACTGCAGTGTGGCCCATTTTCCACATAGCTGACAATTGGGGGTTTTAGTCTTGCCTCACATATATATATATATATATATAAAAATAAATAAATTAGATGGGTGGGCAATACGTTATACACTGATTGAATCAAGAACTTTACTTCGCCGAAATCCGCCCGCCACCTGATCTTCTTTCTCTCAATACCTTCCCATTTTGTTCAGGCTCCCTGCTGGCTCAGGCCTACCATCTTGCAGTGTTTCGACTCCTCTATCCCTGCTTGCACTTCATCTTGGATAATTTGACACCTCTCTTTACCCTTAGCTTTGCTGATCTGTGGGCTAGAAAAATAACCCAGTCCCGCTCTGCCTCTAGCAATTGTACCTAGTATCTTCTTGTGCCTGACTCTCTCCTTCACTACTTGCAATTCTTCCTCTACACTCCATTTTCTGCCAGATCTTGTTTGGATATCTGCTGCTGCCACTTTATGGTCTCTGGATTCTCTATATTAGAGTTGTTCTCTTAGCCTTAATACTTTGTATTCCTCAATGAGACTTCTAAATGATAGCTGAAGTGTATTATTCTTACCGTAGAGAGTGCTGTGCTGCTCAGACATTTCAGCACACCTAGCTATCTTCTCAACTCACTACTAATTGTTCTTTCTAGAGATTCCAGGTTGGTCATTGGAAACTCATACAGAAGTAATGGCCATAATATTCGGGATAAAACTGTGTGTTGGAATAGCCATGTTTTAAAACGCCCCAGCAGCCCCAATTCATCGATCTTGTTCAACCTCTCTGTTATATTTATTATTGTTTGTTAGATGGCTGCTGTATCCTTCAGGCTGCTATCAAAGGTCTTGCCAAGGCTTCTCACGGTCTTTTCATTGTTGGAATTGGCTCTCCTGCAATTTTAAAACGGACCTTCTCTGTAACCTTGCCTTTCCTTAAGATGAGGGATCTGGACTTTGCAGGTTTAAATTTCATTCTAGCCCATTTGATGCTCTCCTCTAAGCCTTTCACTATCCACCTGGCTCCAGTGACTGATGTTGTTGTCACTGTTAAGTCATCCATGTAGGCTCTTATTGGGTGCTAACAGACTCCTGACTTAGAGAGTGGGCCCCTGCATTCGACTCCGGCTGCTTTCACCAGCATATTCATAGCCAGTGAAAATAGAACTGCTGAAATTGTGCACCTGGTTATAATGCCTTTCTCCAGAGTATGCCATTCTGAAAAGGTCTTTGATAGCACTCTCAGCTGGAAGTTGGTGTAATAATCTCTTATGAGCTCACTCACTATTTGTGGAACATGTCTTTCTAGAACCTCACTCACCAGTTTATGTGGCCAGGAACCATTAATGTTCACAAGGTCCAGCCACAAAACAGTCAGGTTGCTCTTACTTTCTTTTGCTTCTCTTAGGAGTTGAGATAGGATTCTTGTATGTTCCAGGCACCCTAGCACTCCTGGAATTTCACCTTTCTGGACTGATTTATCAATGTATTGATTCTGTAATGCATAATTCATGATACCTCTCAATAATATCCCGAAAAAGATCTTACTTTCAGTATTTAAAAGCGATATTATCCTGAACTGGTCCAGTGTCTTGGATCCTTCTTCCTTAGATATCCATATTCCTTCTGCAAATCTCCATTGTTCCACTACTTTGCCTCTTCTCCAGATAACTCTTAGTATCTTCCATAGTCTCCTTAGTATTCCGCAGCACCTCTTGTAAACGATGTATGGTGCTTTGTTTGGCCCGGGTGCAGAGTTAGCTCTCGCAGATCTCAACACTTCTTGCATTTCATTCAAGTTTGCCTTTGCTAAATTAAATTGCACTTATGGTAGCTTTTGTGTGACTAGGCGATTATTCACTCCGAGTTCTCAGTTCTTAATCGAGTCACTCATCAAAGCACTGAGGTAGTCGTTTATTTCTTCCTCCATTGCTTCCAATTGACCATTTCGTTTCTCCCCAAGCAAGGTTTTCGCAAAGCCAAAGGTGTAACAAAAAAAACTGGCACGTTTCCTTGCTCTCTCTTTCCTTCTTCTTATGTGCTATTCTTCACACCTGACTGTATTCAATTTCTCTCTAAGTATTGTTCTAAGTTCCTCAAGTGGTTGGTGTTTCTCTGTTCCTTTTGCTTTTCTATAGGCTTTCTTGAGATTTCTTAATTCGTTCCTTAGTTCTTTTATTTTTTTAACCCTATGGTTGTTAATATAGGGCTTCATTGCCTTTTTAGTGTCTTTATAGCCAAATCTCTCAGACGCTATGCTTGTTACTATGGCGGTTATAAACTTCAGTTGGTACTCCACACTCCCTTGTCTAGCTGACTGTAAAGTCCCACAAATGTCCATATGGAAATTCTGCCATACCTCCTTGTATAATATTATAATGACAAAAAAATAGATGTCTTACTGAAATGTTATTTATGCAGAAATTTAATGATATGAAAGAACTTCTATGTGAATGCAACTTTTTTCCTATTTTTTTAAATAGTTATTTGGCCAGTTTAATAAATGGTGGCTAAAATATAAGCAGCATTTAATACTTATTAATGTATCATTTTAAAATTACTAAATGACAAATATTTAATAACAGGGACCCTATTATTTAACCTGGTTAGTTTGGCTATAAGCAAAGTTAGCTGGTATTGCCAGAAGAAAAAATAACTTCTCTTGCACTGTTAACTTTGAAGAAATTTACATTTTTTTCATTTAGGAGTTTTTCATTTTTTTAAATTTTTTATATTTTTTCAGCAAAATGAAATTGAATATTTTCAAGTTGTGTCTTCACCCCCAAGAATCAAGAAAATTATGTCATCCCATGTTGCAAAGACAGTGAGTTGTTTGTATATTTTGTTATATTTTGTGAGGATTACTTACTAATATTGTTAGCTTCATAGAAAATGTCCATTAGCTTTGAAAATCCGCATTTGAATTTAATGATTTCTGCTATAAAGCAGACTTTGTGAAATTCTTTGCTTTACATCTGAAACAATTTTGATTAATTATCAAAAAGCAAAGAAATTGCAGCTTTGTTGTTTAAATTACTAATTCCCTTTTTTTCTCTCTAATATCAAATGATCCTATTTAAACCAAACCTTTTGTGCGTTATATAATTTGTATATGTATTGAGATATATATTGTGCATTTGTATGTGTATGTATATATATATGTGTGTGTGTGTGTGTATAGGTTGCAAATTATTGCCATTTTGTAATTTTAATTTTGTGTATGCGCTTTTTCCTTTTTTTTAAATTTTTTTTTATTTTGTTTACTGCACCGTATATCAGTGTCAGTTAGGCACCGTTTGTGAGAAAAAGTGCACAATGACACAATTCATTCCACCAGACTTTTGGCGACATCATGCTGTTCTGTTTGGCATTTGTGCCGGAATGTCCAGTGCATGTGTTGTTATATGTTTGTGTGTGTTTATGTATGTATATTTTTTCCCTTAGTTCCAAAGGAGCCTTCTCTCTCTCTCTCTCTAATGTTTGAATGGGCCTGTCTATTTTAGCAGAACTTTGTTAGATATTTCCATACTTATTAATTATGTATAAAGATAAAAAAATTAATCTCATTTCAACCACTTTTTTATCAGCCATTTATTGAGAAAATTTATCAGCTACATTTTAATGTTCGTCATGTTTTGAAATTTCTAGCGGTATTTACTCTCAAAGACCAAGAATTCTTTGCATATGTCTTTGTTTCATTTTTTTAACTTTGTATATTTTTCATCTTTTGTAAACTTCAAGAGACTTCTTCTATTTTCTGCCTCCCTTCAGTACATAGGTGATCATAGCTCACCACAGCATCCTTGTGTGGCTCTTAGAAGTTTTTCTCTATTTTCTAAGTCCATGGCTCCTCATTTTACCATCCATTAACACCTGCTCATCTGTTCATTGCCTGTGTCTCTTCTCCTCATTATGCACTGTGAGGTTTGTTTTTCAAGCCCCCTTTCCTCATTATGTGTTCAAGGAATTTTAGCTCTTCTCTTCCTGAGAAGTTTGTGTTCTTTCCGTTGCCATTATATTTCAGACTTCCTTGTTTACTTGCTCTGGCCATTGAATTCTCAGTATCCTTCTGTATAACATTTCTGCTGTATTTAGCTTTCTCTCATCTATGGAGAGATTGTTCAGCATTAACTGCCACATAAGAGAATCAATATCACATAGCAATCTACCACTCCTTGTTTCTAACAAAATTTTTGTTTTTAAAGGACCTTGCTTAACTTTTAGAATGCTTCTTTCACTAGTTATATTTGGATCTTAGTATTCCATTTTCCATCTCCTGTGAAAATGCCACCCAGATATTTAAACTTCCAAACCTACTTGATGTTTAAATCTCCAATTTATAATTCTTATTTAGGGAGTTTTCTCTTGCTGATAACCACATTTTGTCTCCTTGCTGTTGATGATGTTCCTTTTTTTTCACTTTCTTCTCCCACCCTGTCTTAGAGGTCCTCTAGTTTTCTTTCTGAGTCGGCCATCAATACAGTGTCATCTGCTTATTTTATATTAAGATTATGCCCACTGATGATAAATCCTAAGAGTGTTTCCAGTTCCCTTAAGATGGCATTGCTATAAAGGTTGAATAAGTCTGGGGAGTCAGTGTATCCTTGTCTTTTGCCACTTTCTTTTTTTTTTTTTTTTTTTTTTTTTTTTATATAGCTACAGAATTTATTTTCTATCGTTATGCAGGGAGTTTGCTCCCAGTATAAGTTCTGGATTATTCTAACCTCTCAAATAAACAGTTTTTCTAGCAGTTCAAATAAAACCTTGTGCCATACCTTGTCGAATGCTTTTGTGTAATCTATAAAAAATAAGTGCACATCCTTTGTATTGCTCTCTGATATTATTTTGATCATGAATATGGCATTTTTTATTTCAGTGTCTTTGAGAAACCTGCATTGTTCTTGTCCTGTTTTTGGTCTAATTCTGCTTTTCCCTCCATTCATCAGGAATTCGCATCATTAGTTAGGTTATGTAGCTCATTTAACTGATTATCTTAAAGAGTCTATTAGGTAATGTTACAAAGATGAATTTAGTATTTTTCATTTATTAATTGTGATCTTATTGATGCCAATGAGCATTTCTGTTATGATCTCATCAGGTGATGTTGCTTTGTCTCTGTTTATCTTCTCTGCTGCTGATCTTCATCTTTTAATATGTCTGTCCCTTCCATATTTTCCTGAGTAGATTTCTCTCATGCATTGTGAAAAAGTTCTTTGATGTGTTCACCCTGCTATTGATGTATATTTTTTCTTTTTTCTATTATCAGTAATCCTCTTAGTTGGCACACTTTTCATCCTGTTAATTTTTTTATTCTGTTGTTCATGTTTGCTGCATTTGTGCTGTTATTCCTTTTTCTTTTTTGAGTAAATTTCTTTGATCCATTCCTTTTTAGCTTGCCTACATTTGTTTTTAATTTCTGTGTTTAGTGTCCAGTATTCTTTGCTTTTTCTTAGCATTGTTTGTTGTCACTTTTTCATCTTCAGAATTTTGATTCATCATCAATTTGTTTGTTTCTTGTTTAGTTTTCTTCAGGATTATTTCATTTGTTGATGTCACTAGAATTCATCTTGACATGTCCAATCTGGATTTTGTATTCTTGTTCTGGTTGAATTTGTTGGTAATTCTATTTTTGCATATGTGCCATTCCATTCAACAAGGTTTCATCCTGAAAATCCTTAGATTTCATCCAAATTTTCCCCATTTTTTTTCTTGCTTGTGGAAATCTCTTCCAGCTAATTCTAAGAACTGAGTTGCTGTACCCTCATATATAAAATAAAAACAATGGGGGTGTCCAGTGTGTATTATATACCTGTTTGGATAATGACCAAAAAAAGATCTTTCTTAAGGATATTATTGTTTATTTTGTATCAATTTCCTGGTTTCTGGTGAAAACTTACATAGAAATTTTATGATAGCTGATTACTTTCTGCTTTCATATGCTAGTATCAAAGTGATTTTGTTTTATATCAGTCTCATTATCTTAAAAATATTGCTTCTTCATGTGTCATGTTGGCTTTTAAAGATTCACCTTTTCAGGTGTGTCATTTTTATTTATTTTTATTCTTTTTCAGTTATAAAATATATTGTTTGTTCCTAAATTTGATAGCATTTTTTATTGTTTTTTTTTTTTTAATACTTAATGCTTCTAGTACTTGTAGTCAGTTTTTACACTTTGTGACTTTTTTTTTTAAAGCCAGGAAACATGTAAGAATTTTTTTGTTTGAGATAAAAGTTTACTGATACAACTCTTACTAATTAATTCATAGCTGGGTGGCAAATAGGTGGATTTCTACCAAATCAGAATTTACTAAACAAACAACAAATTATCATGCTCATTTAAAGTGAGCAGTCAATTATACATAACAATATATAAAATGATCTCTCAATTTGTAGCCATGGTAGTTTCTATATATTTATATCCCAGAGAATGTAAATAATTCTAAAAGACATGCCTATGTAGTAAGTTTGAGTTCCAATAGACCTTCAAGGCAAGGAGCCTTCTCTCGAGCATGTTTTTTTTAAACTGTGGGTCCCTACCCTTCAGTAAGTCACATCAAAAAGGAAAGAAAGAAAAAATACACAAGTGAGATCAAAGTGAAGAATATAAACAACTCTAAATGTTGCACAGCACTCATAAATCATCACTAGTTTTTCATTGAGGTAAGTTTGTACGATATTTTACTTTTTAAAATGTAATTATGTGCGGATCATGAGAAATATACAGATATATTGTCGATGCTAAATAAATGAACCTAGTCAACAGTTTGTCTTTGTTTTATTAAACAAAGGTATAATGGGTCACAATGCAATATGTGTTTCTGGTTGTGGTTTGCGTTAAAAAATTGTTTGAAAAACACTTCTCTAGAGAATAATCATCCACCAAGAAAGATGAAAGTTTTGATTCTGTTTGGTAATGGTGGAATGTTACTATTTAAGCAGAACATTTTATAGGTTATTTTCTGCTATTTTAACAAAAGTTTTCAAAAGATTTTATTCTGATGTAATTTTTTCCAGGAATGTGTAAAAACTCCTCATGACCGTTTGCTTTGTGAGCGATTTGAGATGCATATGTCCAATCATCTTCAAAGAAGCAAATCCGTGAGTTCTCTCCCTTAGTTACTTTTTTTACTATATTGTTTTCTTGACAAAGTTTAACCTTTGTGCCCACAAAAAAAAAGAAAAAAAGTGTGTCAAAAGGATGGTTATTCTCTTGGCACCACTATTACTTTACGTCACTGAGACTCTCTTGGCAATGTTTTTGTTTACAAAATTATAGAAATATGTGGACAAAGTACAATATGATATTTATTATTAAATTTGAATATTTTTTCTTTTTTTTTCAAGAATGTATTAAAAAAAATTACAAAATGATCAAAATGTGTAAACCAATTATAATCCAATATTTATTTACTATTTTATAAATAATTATGAAAACAAGTTTTTTATTCATAATTATATAAAAATATCCATGAATTATGAAACAAGAAAATTTTAGAACATGATTTTCTGGACATAATACCTTTTCTTTTCAACTTATCATATCTCAGATTACTTTTTGTTTAATTTTCCAACATTATTCTAAAATCAAGGATGCTAAATAGAAAGCCGGAAACTTCAACAATTATGGATTTCTCTACATTCTACTTCTTTTTTGAAAAACATAAATTTGTAAAAGAAATTTAAATTGTTGCTAATTAAAAAAAAAATGCCTATAAAATCTGCTGACAGATGAAATAAGCAATCTAATAAATAAATAGTGTTTAATATTTTTGTTACTCTTTCTCATGAATAAAGAAAATGTATAAATTCATTTTCAAATATTTGGCATTTATTAAGATTATAATCATTTTTTAAAACAGAACATTACTGAAGGAGTGAAATTAATATAAAAATAATAGTAGTGTCAAGGGAAAAACCATTCTTATGACACACTTTTTGTGTGTGTATAGGTATAAAGATTAAAGGTTATGATTATCTCTTTGTAAAATAACACATTACTCAATAAGTCCCAGGCCTGACATATAGATGGTGCCACTAATAAAAAAATCCATAGAATTTTTATGAAGTACTAACCTTTGAATGGCATGTGACATTTTTGGCCCAATTGGATTGTTAGTTTACAAATTGCAGTTATTTAAGTTAAGCTACTGTTGCAACTTTTCAAAATAATGGAAAAAAATCTGAATTTCATGTTTTGATAAAGCATTGCTTTCTGATGGGAAAAAATACTGTTCAAGCAAAGCAATAGCTTGATAAGTGTTATTCGGACTCTGCTCTGTTAGAAACAATGGTTAAGAGGTGGTATACTGACTTTAAATGTGGTCGTAGAGACACAAATGATGCTGTATGCTTAGGTTGCCTAAAATTGGCAGTTGTCATGGAAAACACCAAAAAAATCCACAAACTCATTTTGGCCAATCATAAATTGAAGTTGCGTGAGATAACAGAGGAGTTGAGCATATCAGAAGGCAGTGTATCACCATTTTGCATGAACATTTATCGATGAGAAAGCTGTGTTCTAAGTGGGTGCTGTGTTTGCTCACTGTCAATCAAAAACAACAATGCATCGGCGATTCAGTGTGTTGTTTGCTATTGTTTCAATGCAACAAGGATTTTTGTGTAAATGTGACAATGGATGAAGCATGGATCCACCACTTCCCTCCAGAGTCAAATCGGCAGCCAGCTGAGTGGACAGCAGCTGATAAAAGCTGTCCAAATCGACTAAAGACACAAACATGAGCAGGCAAGGTTTTGGGATGCGCAATTGGTGCATTTGAAGGAAGAAATCATCAAAAAATGGCAACAAATGAAGAAAAAGAGTGATCTTTCACCAAGACAGCATACCATGTCACAGGTCAATCGCAACAATGGCAAAACTACAGGAATTGCACTTCAAATTGCTTCCACATCAACCCTATTCTCCAGATCTGACACCCCGGCAATTACTGGCTGTTTGCAGACCTCAAAAGAATGCTCCAGGGAAAGAGATTTGGCTCCATTGAAGAAGTGATACCGGAGACTGAGGCATATTTTGAGGTCAAAGACAAATCATTCTACAAAAAAGGCATTGAATTGTTAGAGAAACATTGGAATCAGTGTATCACCATAGAAGAAGATTATGTTGATGAATAAAGTCGAATTTTACCTAAATGTTGTTGTTTTATTAGTTAGTCCTGGGATTTATTGAGTGATGTCATTGTACAACCCCACTGACTTAGAATGATCTCTTCACCATCTTATCTGCCTTAATAATATCCAAGCTATCCACAGTCTATTCATATTTTATAAATTCTCACAATTACATTATTTGGCTCTTTTGAAATTCAACATTTATAAAATGTCATGTATTAAAAAAAAAACAGATAAAAATCTGATCTAAAAGGTTTAGAATGGGGTCTCAAGACTTGAATGATAACCATCCTAGTGGTAATGTCTTGATAAAAACACTGTGTATGTGAACAATGCATGTGTATCTGAAATGGGCATCACAAAGACCATTTGGCCTTGTGAAACATTTCCTCAAATGCTTATGACAAGAGATCCTCTATCAGGCAGGACCCACCTTTGTGCAAGATTAATTCCAAGTTTGTCACAACCCAAAAAATGTCTGTGTATGTATTGCATGTTAGTAAATGCAACTGGAATATTTTGCATTCATTTATGTGCAAGTATTTTTGGGAAAGGTATTAATCCATCTCTTCTTCCTCTAGCTATGGTTTAAATAGCAGGGCAGATTCGGTTCTATAGCCTTGGTTGTCTCTTTTGATCCATGACTGACTAGGCAAAACATTTTCCTGCAGTAGGTTGTCATTTCTTTCTGCGGTAGACTGGTTGCGAACCTGGGCTATAGAACCCAATCTGTCCTGCTTTTCAACCTATAGCTGGAAGAAGAAGAGATGGATTAAAACATTTCCAAGGGTATTTGTATGTAAGTGAATGCAATGAATGCAACTTCAAACTTGGCTCTTTGATTTCTCATTTTTAGCTAATATCCATTGCACTACAATGCACACTGTACATATAAGCATGCTTTTTGTTTCCATTTTCCTTAACTTTCTTGTTACTTACATGTTCAGTCTATGGTATTCTCAAGATCCTTCTGTAGAACCACATTTCTGTTGCCTCCAGTTTCCTCTTCATCGGTGAGAAAATTGTCAAGCATTCACTGTTGTGTAAGAGGATTGATATTTCATAACCATTGAGCACTCTTTTCTTTCTAACTGCATCTGACAGGCCAATTGCTTTTCTGTTACTATTACTATGGTAAATTTTCAGATGAGCTCCATTCTTTAGTTCCACCTGTTCAGAATTTTACAGCTATGCCAGTTCCATAGTCAAATTTACCCTCATTTCCACTTTGTCCCAAATCTAAGAAGAAAGTTCAAACAATTTTTTTCTAAGAACTGCTACTTTGTGTAACATACTTGCAAGTAAAAAAAAACTTCTGTGGGAGTCAATTGTCTTAATCTTCATTATAGACTGCTTACTATCTCCTTGCACACCCATACAACAACCTCATTTAATCCTCAGTAATCCTCTACCTTGAGTTGATCTTTGGGCTTGTATTGAGTGAACAATAGTATAAAGAAAGATAACGCTCTCTTCCTTCACACACACACATTTACCATTATCATCTTAACTGCAATCCTCTACCTTGAGTTGCTCTTAAGCTTAGTATTGAATAAAATTGAGCATTAACAAAAAAAACTTTCAGTTGTTCCTCCAGTTCATCAGTCTTCAAGTTCTGAGATATTTCAGTATTTTCTTTGAGCTTAAACTGAATAACTTTTTTATAAAAAATATGATAACCTATTCCTAGAACATGCTTGCATCTACTGTAGCATTGCCATAAAATCCAGTGATTCATTGCTGAAATTTTATTGTATTTTGTCCTGTAAGCAATGTAAAGGTATGCCTTTGCAGTAAACAATTTTTAAAAAGTCAACACACATAAATAATAAAGGACTGAGTACACTCCAAAGACACTTCTAGGATTTCCCTAATTTTGTGCAAACAGTGGTGCTGTGAACATTTGCATCAACCTTATTGAATAAGGATATAATATTTTTTTAAATTTTCAGGAAATTCTACAGAAATCTTATTCTACACATGGGTTACAGCAACTTTCTTCTCAAAGGCCAATGTCAAGTGGTAAGTTAAATAAATTGAACCAAGACAATTATTCAAAAATATTTTCATTTCTTTAATTTAATATCTTTAAGGTATATGTTCTCTTGGAGTTGTAATGTTCTCCATATTTTTTAAAATTTTTAATAATTTCACCACAAGCAAGGAGGGACCACCACTAGTATGCAAGTGAGAGAAAAGACTGGGTACCATGGGTACTGAAGAAAAGATGAAAGATGAATGGGGTTCAAGGAGATAGAAGATGGCAATTGATGCTGCATTCAAATTTTTGGAGATTGTAGCTTTCAGGGAAACAAGTAAATGGAGGGCAGTTCTACAGATGGGAAGTGTGAGAAAATAAACTGTGGGAGTAGAAGTGGCAGTTATATTGAACTATTTCAGTGGTAAAAGGGTGGGATCTAGCATAGCTTCTCTTTTTGTGCTAACAATGTTCTGTAATTTTTCTTTCATGCACAAACACAAACTCTTTTTTGAGGTAGGTGATTTTCTTTTTTGATACAGTATTAAAACTGTAGTGAAGAGTCGCCATCAGTGTAAATACTAAGTTGGGAACTGATGACATTAGGAAAGTCATTGAGGAAAATAATGAACAATGATAGGGGAGGACCCCTGCATTAATAGGAAAGATTCTAGAGGCATGGCTTTAAACACAACTTGCATTACACAATTCATTAAGATTGAATCAAGTTAAATATTCAGCCAGAGACACCATAGCTCTTGAACTTGTGAAGGCCAGCATAGCAAACTCTGTCAAATAAGATATCTAAAGCCACAGTCCAAGCCTTGTTGTTTGTATGTAAAGCCTGATAGACATATTCAGTTATAATTGTTGTAGAGTTTGGAGAAACCAGTTTTAGGTAATATGAACAGATATTGGTTACTTTCTTTTGCCATCTGTGAATGTTTTCAATGTAGTTGATATCCTGTTTCAAATAATGCCTTAAATTGTCAAAATCTCAATTATAACATCTGAAACAAAAAGTGCAATTGAATAGTGTTGATTATGATGATGATAATACATGGCACACATCATACACAAGTGAATATTGATGGGTTTTATTAAAAAGAGACTGGAGAATTAATATTAATTGAAGATAATGCGAGAATGGAACGGTCTAACCTCTTGCAAATGCTACACCTCATTTCATCAGATGTGTATGTATTAAAAACTCTATTAGCAACATTTTATACACATGAGTAAAAAGACTGGAGGTGTACATAGTACAAACTAGCAGTATAGCTCAGCGTTGCTCGGGTGTAATGAAAGCTTTAAAACTAATCCATGGTTCTGAAGCTCAGACTCTTTGGACGTTGGAAGCAATAGTTGTTTCCAGTTAAAGCAAAACTGTAGACTGAAAGAAAAATGAATGGATGTAAGTCAAATTTTGATTTCCTGGTATCGATATCAAATTTTCTGCACTATTGTAAGAACTGCAACCTTGAAAATTCTGAATATCATTTCTTATGTCTTTGTCTATGAGTGTATCAAATTTGATTAAAATCGGACCACTCCTTCTATAACCCAATTTTATCAATTATCGATTTTTGATATTTATCGGGAGTACCTTGACACAAAACCTAGCTAAGAACACCCACAGATGCTTATAGTACAACTGTGTAAATTTTCAAGGAAATCGGTTCAGTCGTTTCGGGGTCTATAGGTAACGGACAGACACATACACAGTTCCATTTATAAATAATTTTAGATTTAAAGAGGTTTACTCTTTTTCATACTCTGCTGAGAATGAGGTAAGACATGAAACTCAGTGCTCAATGAGACTTGCATGGCTTAGGCAAGACATTTCTCTCTCTTTCACCCATGAACATAGTTCAACCATGTCCATTTCTACATTTTACAGGACCTATCATAAGAACATTCTTTGAATTTACGCTTTCTTTCTGAAACTACCATTGATCATTGTCTAAAAGATCTCAATAGGATAAAATTTTCTATTTTATTAATTCTCTTGTTTGTGTATTTCTCTCAAATAATTCAACACTTGTTTTTGTTCTTCAAACACAACACCTTGTTAACCTCAAACAATGACTCCCAACCAAAGACAAGCAAACCTCTTGAATTATGTAGACAACAAAAAGGAGAAACTGATTGTGAAAAAGGAAAAAAAGTTTGAAAAGGGGAATTAGATTTAAAAGGAATTCAAGAAGAACATAAAATAGCAAGAAGGCATTGCATCGACACTTTTCTCTTTGGTACCTTAACCGCATGACTTTAAGCATACTTCTAGATTGGCAGTTGGGTTTCATCATTTTTTACTTTTGAATTAGCTCGATAGAATCATAAGTTTTTGCACTCGTTGACTGTGGAAATCACTTCTGATTTTAATCTTTCCTCTTTAGTACTGAGACTACATGAATTTAAGCGTACTACTAGACTGGCAATTAGGTCTTGTTGTTTTACTATTGTATTGTTACTAGATGTAACCATAAGCATGGCAAATACGGCACATGCCCTGAAATGACAGTCACCCAGGAGGGGTTCCTCAAATGAGTCACAGAAAAACCCTGATATGATAGGTAGATGTAACTGTAGGCTTGATTCTAATAGTTTCTTTTCTTGGATATAAACCTCTCTTCTGGTTTCTCACTTCCATGCTATCTACAACTTTCCAAAAAATAAATGTAATATGAATTGCAAAATTCTGTCTTCAAATCTGTTTTTTTATTGTCCTTTCTCTTCACTAAAGTTCTTGTTCTCTTCCACTCCCAGTAATCCCTTGCATCTTAGTGGTATTATTGCCTTCCTTGGAATAAAATGATTTAAAAAAAAAATAAATAAAAGCAACAGACAGAAGTAGCATTAAAGTAACATGAAATTAGTTCAAAGCATTTTTTTTTGTCTAAACAACATCATTATTATTATTATTAAAAGCTTTACTTCATTTTCTTGTTTCATTATTATTTTATTACTAGCTTAACTAAGTCTTCTTATTAAAAGAGTCTGTGAACAGAGGCTAGAAAAAGCAAACATTAAAACTGAATGCACATTGGATCATTTATTGGAATGGTTGTCAAAACATTGACTAAAAACTAATTGATTCAAATTTTATAATTTTATGGCAAATAAGGGTTTTTTTATGGTTGGTTCACATACTTTAATAATTTAGTAAATGTTTATAAATTTATGAATAAAAATCATTTTCATATTTATTCTGTTATAAATTAGTAAATGATAAATATTGCATTGCATTAGTTTTAATTGTATTAAGTTTTAGGATGTAAATATAAAATCATTCTTGTAAATAAAGTCTAAGAAGAAATAGTGTTTTAATATTTTTGTTTTAGCTTCTCAAACAAAATATATAGTCATCCGCAGAAAGATCTGTTTCACTGTATCACAGCTCATCAGTACGGTTAGTCATCCGAATGCTTTTTTTACCCAGGATTGAAACCCGACCGAATTGGCATCAGTCGGCGATTCTATCTCTGAGCTATGGGCGCTTGGTAGAAGGAGGCAGGTTTTTAGCATGTGATATATACCATGTATTCATATGCCAGTAGTGAGTGTTCTAGTTCATTACTGAATAAACGATGCGTAGATGCTAGAGTAGCTACTGATTTTCAAAGTCTACCATTTTTCCAGAGTGCTTAATCAGGGTGTGAGAGTGTAATATTATATAAATTCGCTTTCATGATATGTTTAGGTTTTTGTACAATTCTAATCACTTTTATCAATTCTATAAACATTGCTGATGAGTAAAGGTAGTTGAAATAAAACCAGTGTCAAGCAGAAAAAAAAAATTGTCCTTTTGACATTCCGTTTTTTTTTTTTTTTTGTTTTTTTGTTTTTTTTACAGGCACAAAGGTCAGTGTTTACCAAAACTTTTTATACATCTACCTTCTGTAGGATGAATATTCTTTTAATTTTAAAACCATTTGGGAATGTGATCTCTGTAATAATCGGATTTTGTATTGATTCCCAATAAAAGGGATCTTTTAATTTCTTGATATTTCTTTTAGCAGCTGCAATCAAAAGTCATTCCGTGAAATCTCCAAAATTTTACAAAAGGTTAAATCCACTAAAGAATCCTAATTCCGGGATGGGAATTGCTCCACCAACATCTCCAGAATTTCATACAGATCCAAATGAGTTTTTGAGCCCACATGAAGCAGAAAGATTTTCTGGAAAAACTGGTTTGTAAAAAATAATCTGATCTTTGTTGTGTGTGTGTTTTTTTGTTAATTATTCTGACAAACATCCTCAGTATTATCATCAGTACATTAGATATTCAACTCATATCTTCATCTTGATTGTTTTTATCACTATGCTTTTGGTCAGTGTGCTCTGCTATCTGAATTCAAAAATGAAATATTGTCTCCACTCCAGAAATTATTCAGATAAGTATCCCTGTCCATGTTGTTTTTATCGTATTTCTGTTAAAATGATTTTAATTTTTTAGATGTATATTGTGTTTGAAAGTCTCCTAATATGGCTGAGGAATGCCATAGCACATATTGTCCAAAATATTGTAATAAGAACCATGAGCTATGTTGTTCCTGTTAAGTAAAAAAAGTCCTGAGCAATGCATGAGGACTATCAGATATAACATACTTTAGGAAGTTCAGAGAACATATTGACCAAAACATTGTGAAAAAGATCTATGAATTGTATTTTTCCTATTAAGAAGATAGTTTTGTAAAAAGTAATTTTACTATCAGATGAAAAAGACAACAAAAAATCAATGAGCATCAGGCAAAATGTGATCATCTGAGAAGATAGACATTCAAATACCACATCTCATAACTTTCTTTCATACTTTTTCATTACAAATTCTTTCTCTCATACCCTTATTAATAACTATAAACTAGACTTATCTCTACTTTTTGACTCTAGTACAAGCCAGAAATGAGTCTACTTTTTTAATATTAATTTAAACCAGATTTTAGTGTACCATTTTAAATCTAGCCCAAATCAAAACTTAGTCTACATTTTTGACTATGTAAGATAGATTCTGACAAGAAAAACTGTCTAGCACAACAAAGTGAACCAACTTTTCTAGCAGCAGACTTAGTAATTAATTCAATATATTTTCACATCATGTCAGTGAAAAATTTGGCCTAAGAAGGTGTAATAAGTCACTCTCCTGGAGGTTAGCATCAGCCATTCTCATGGCAGACTAAAAGTGTTCACTCAGATTAAATTAAGTATATATATATATATATTTATATTTATAATAGTGTTACACTATTTGGCACTAAATGATTAAAAGATAGAAGGAAAGACATCTAGATAAAGTAAATGAAGATTTTTCTGGGTTTTTTTTTTCTTTTTTTGTTGTTTCCTCATCAATTCACACCAAGCAAGGCAGAACTGGCACTGGTGTGCAGGGGGTTACATAAGAGGTGAATGATGAGAAAGAAGAACAAGTTACAGAGGAGTCAGAGAATGAGTAAGAAAAGGATGAGAATACAGGTGTGAAGAGGTCTGCATGAGAGTAGAGTGGAAAGGATGTAAGTCAAGAAGATAAGAGATGGCAATTGACTTTGCATTTAAATTCTTGGAGATTGTAGCTGTCAGGGAAACAAATATATGGAAGGGAATTCCACATGTGGGGAGTGCAAGCTAAGAACCTACTAGAGAAGTTGTGGTTACATTTGATTGGTTTCACTGTATAAGGGTGGGACCTAGTCATCAGTCTAGTAGCTTGACTAAATTCATGCAGAGAGGGCACCAGGTAGATAAGCTTATCAGAGCAGAAGCCATGAAAGTATTTGTAGAAGAGACACAGAGAAGCCACATTATGTTGGTAAGAAAGTGACTGGAGTTAAACTACCAGGTTGGATCAATTACATTACAGATTCTTTGTTAGATTTTGTTAAGAAGCCCAAAATAAATAGGAAAAGCAAAAACTTAAAGAGATTTCCCTTGGAGAGGGAGAGTGCAAAAAGGGCCATGTGGCAAATATAGACAATTGATTAATGACTTTGTTTTTTGGTACAAGTTATCAAAACACAAGATCAGATGGAGAGATTTTATACAATCAAAAAATTGAAATAATAAAAATTTCTCAGTGACCAGCCGACTTGTGACGGCGAACAAGACAGCCCTATAAATGAAGTTGGCGATAAGCATTTCTTTGTAAGACCTACAGGGTTTATTAGAGTAAAAAAATGTGCAAATATACAGAAAGATTGTAGGTGAATGTTTAAAAAGTGAAACAAGATGAAAAGATAGTGAAAAGAAATATAAAGAAACAGAAGTACAGTGGGGGATATTAGATTGATCTTAGCCAAAAGGCCAAAGATATTTACCCTATCCTCCCACTAAGGTGAGTTGTGACACACGGTCAGTTTTTAATGTGGGGACCTGAATGTGTACACTCAGGCAGCTGGTCAAAATTTTACCCAGCTCCCGCATACACAATGACTGGGTACTAAGCTTGTCTTAGCAGTTCAGGCTTCTTAGCCAAAAAGCTGAGAAGTTATGGTGACTGTGATAATCACTATTTTTTGATGCACAGTAATGAATGATGGAGCATAGAAAAAAAAAAGGGAAAAGACACTACTTGGTTTCATTGAGTAAATGAAATAAAGAAGGAAAGACAGAAGTGTTTAATGGCTGTTTCAGTGAGTTGAAAAAGTTGTCAATTTCAAATCTTTTTGTTTGTACCCACTTCTTAAAATAACAACCAGCATTCATATATTTGTAAAGCTCAAATATTTACCGATGCAATAGGGGAATTTCTTCAGATATTTTATTGCCATAGAACTTGTCATAAGCTTATTCAATCATAATTTTTAACTGAACTCTTAAAGATTAATCAGGAAATTTAAATAGAAAAATCTTAAGATTTATAATTTAGCAATATATCAAATATAAATTTTACCAAAAACATTTGTATTTTATCAGTCATAATTATCCCAAGAACATAATCCATTTTAAAGTTTAAAATCGATTATTGAGTATCACTGATTTTTTTTTTTTTTAGAATTTGGAAACGTTTATTCACCAGATAAGTCATCTTCAAGTTCATTTGCACAAGAAACCAGGCATGAAACAAAAGCAGATTTCATTGAGAGAGAAAAAGCCAGGTTTTCTGCAGAAGAAAACAAAACTGGACAGAGTTTCTCAGAAAAAGATCAGAAATATTTACAAAGTGTCAAAGATCGACTGAATTCACTGCCAGGTGAAAAAAATGGGCAGAAAGAAAAGTTAAGATCTTCTGGTAAGAAAGCAAAGGATTTTTCAGCTTTGAGGAACAAACATGATTTAAGATCGAGTTTTTACCAAGAGACAGTAAACAAGCAAGGTAAGTTCTTTAAAGTGGAACATGAAAGTTAACTAGTAGGAGGTCATTCTGATTTAGACATATTCTTTTCTTTGAATGTTACTCTGTAGCCACTATTACTGACATTCTTCTACCAATATTAGTAATAGTAGACTAAAATTAAAAAAAAAAATTCCTGCTGGTTGCTTTCCTAGTTTAATTGGTGAGGGACTCTCACTGTAAACCAGTCTTCTGATGAGAATCCAAATCTCATCATTTGCTTTTTTCTCCATGCTGCTATTTGGAATAGTAAATATATGAGTAGGAATCTGACAAGATGATAAAATAAAGAACAAACAGGAATCATTTCTCAATCTAACGTTTCACTTTTATTAAAGCTTCTTCGGAGATTGAAAAATGAAAAACAAAATGACACAGAATACTGGTATGCTATGATTTTGTGTTTTTATTGGTCAAATATGTCTTACCTGTATTAAACAAATAAATTTTTAAATATGTGTGTGAGGAATATTTTGGAGGGTAATGTTAGTTAATGTGTGTCTCTGTGTGTGCATGTTTTAATACACGTGTCATATGTATTAAAGCAATGGGTAATTTTAAATATATGTGGGAGGAATATTTTAGATAGTAAAGTGTGTAATAGTGTATGTGTGAGTTTATGTAGAAACGCTTGTCTGTCTAGGTGTGTATATACAAAAATTTGGTTTACCTCAGTAGCATCCTGGCTTGTCTATTTTTGGAATAATATTGCTCAATCTTGTCAACAAACTAAATAACATTGAACCCACAATTACTTTTGATATCTAGAAAGGGTAAAGTGTTATTGGCATCAGACTCAAACTACACAGAAATAAGAAACTACAGTTTGAAGTTTACAAATTGCTACTAACAAGAATGACCTGGTCAATTTTTACTCCTACCACTGTAACAAGATCAAATCAGGAATAATTGTAGGATTTTATTTAAGCACCCTAAGAATCTGCAGCTCCTAATACTTACCCAAAGAATAAATATGTATAAAAACATTTTCCAAAACCACTAATATTCTTATTTCATCCACAATGATAAAAGAAAAGCATACAAACTATACAACCACAAAAAAGATAATGTTATTAACAACAATGAACTAGATAAAAACAGCTATATAATTCTGCCTATTACTTCCCTAACATTCAAACCATCTATGCAATCTAAAAATTACAACTCTATATATAATGCACACACACACTAAAGCTCACTCACTACCAGGCTGGAGAGCCACTCAATGTAGTGGGTTATTGAATAAGAAGTGGTTGGAAGTGAAGATCATTAGATAATTGATCTTTGACATGAAGAGGTTAAGATTGTAACATTGTAATAAAAAGTAACTTGAATGAAAATGAAAGAAACAATAACCAAAATTTAATCACAATTTACAATGTTCATAAAAATTCAGAAATTATAAAACTTGTTTGTTCATGCCTTTTGATTGACACTGATCTCATTGACCATACTGGTATCCAAAACAATTAGTATATCTTGTACCATTATTTTCACATAGGAACCAACTGTTTGTCTTTGGAATGGAAATTTGCTGTTATTTTTTTTATCTTTATGAAATATTTTACAATCAAATTCTAATATTTTTTAGAAACCATTTCAGATGCAGGACAAAGAAATATAATTTCAACTTCTTCCCAGAATTTTGTAGCTGAGAAAACTTTGAAACAAACTGTGGATGCAAGTCAAACTGATAAAGAAGCTTCACAAAATGGTCAATTCAAGGTAAGCAAAGGTTATACAGTCTCTTTTCAGACAGTCTGGACAAACACAAGTGTTTGTTTGCAAATGAATTTAATAATTTTTTCATTGCCTCAGAAATTATCATTCAATTGACAAAACAGCAATTTTTTTTTTTGACGCTATTGTTTTATTTCATTAGAATGAATGTTCTATGATTCTTATACAGAACTGTAACAATTTATTACAGTTTCATCCTTAATACAGTTTTATCTGTAGTATATTTTGAATTATTTATCAATTATCTTTAGTTACCATGAAAACATTGATAAAATCCAATAAACCATTCAAAAGGTTAAACATAAATTTCAAAGGACCATTACTTTCACCATTATGAGCATTATTATATCTATGATATAATAACATTGCTTGGCTGAAAGGAAAAGGAATGATAAATATGCTTTGTTCTCAGAGATTTTTGTACAACTAAAACATACACAAAGCAATATATACATATTTATGTGTGTGCCACACATGGAAAAATATAACATATCTACACAGCAAGCAGAGTGAAAGGAGAATGAAAAGATAGCTGCTTACATATAATATGGAAATTCTATTATGTTTCTGGAGAAGCCATGTTTCAAACCCAGATTCAAGAGGGCCCAATAAATTTACTAAATACCAGGCAAGTACATATTCCACAAACAGAAAACGGTGTGTCTTTGATTTTCTCAAATTGAGGACTGCTAGCCAGTGTTTCTTTCTGTATCTGGGGAAAATATCTTCCCAAAGTGAAGTGGCACTGTGGACTTGTAAGCTGCTGGGGAGGCAGATATAACCTCAGCCCAGACTGAGAAGCCTGAGCCAAACAACTGCTTTGTTTGACTACTGTAAACTGAATGAATTTGACTGCTGCTATCAAAACTGTATCAGGTGATGTGATTAAGTGATTGTCATGTGACTTATCGCTACCAAAGGGAGATAATCACGTTTTTATCTCTCACAAACCTAACTATGACCTTTTAGTATTTAATTGACAAAGCAGCTTGAACTATTGTCAGTTGAAATTTATAAAAAAATATTTGTGTGCTTCTTCAATTTTGCCTAAAATCTCTCGCCAAGGTGCAGGTACTGCATCTGGAATTGTTTGTAGGCCATAAACCAGTTAGTTCTAGATGTAGTTAATAAAGCACACTTTATCTGTGCAATGTCAACTTTTTGTTGTTTAGCTGCCTATACATGACTCCTGCACCCTGCTGAAATAGTAGATTTTTGGCAGAATTGAAGAAGCTTGCCATACCAATCGTGTCACTACTTGATGAATGAATGAACTGCGCTTTTGTGTCTGGATTGCCAAGCCCGGCCATTTGTCGCCATGGCGACATCACCTACTATCAGTGCTCTGGGCCAAATCATTTTGCCAGGGGCTGCTGTTATCAACGCAAAGATTCTAAGTTTGGGCAATGGAATGATAGATGTAATATCAGCATCGGCCTCTTCCCCGCACAGAACCTGCAGGAGGTGCTTCCCATGATTAAGGTGTGCATCAATGGAGTGACGCATACTGCTTTCGTAGATTTGGGCTGCTCTCAGTCACTGATGAATGGATCAATTTGTTGATAGTGGAGCAGACAAAAGATGAACATACTAAAGGTTGATAGAAAAGCTTTCAAGAGCCAATGAGTCGGAAGCTTAAGACTCAGTGTCAACAACAGTGACCCTGTTACTGTCGTTGGTTGTGGACTGCATGTTGTTGGAGTTTGACCTGCTTCTTGGGATGGATATTATTAAGGAGCTGCGTGAAGTATGCATCACAGTGTTGGGTGAAGTTCAGTTTTCTAGTATGCCCGTTTGTGCTACCTTGAGGATTGATGAGCCTGACTTTAGTGCCAAGTTGTATGAAGGCACGGACAGCACTGTGGGAATGGTTAAAAAATAACTGACTAGAGAAAAATCCTGAGGTTGAAGTAGACTAAAGAGAGGCCTAATAAAGGCTGTTGTTTTTACTTGCTGGGTGCTTTGAGAGATAAAGGATTTTTGAGCTTTGAAAGAGATTTTTGTGCTGAACAACAGCAAATCCTCCATTCCTCCCTTAAGCAATAAATTCAAGGTCCTCACGGCATCTATGGACAGGGCAGAGTGCTTTGCTTGCAGATTCTCATTAAACTCCACATTTAACTTGTCTGGAGTATCTGCACCTAACTTCCCTTTTAGAACTGAGGCTCAACTAAAAGATGTTTACATAACCCCATCTCTGGTATCTAAGATAATATCAAAACTTGAACCCTATAAGTCGAGCAGAAGTGACCATCACAGAGTACATATACCAGGCCCTCGATAAGTCCAAAGCTTAATCTGTTGCCCTATATATCTCCAAAGCTTTTGATAGTTTGGCACACTGGCCTTCTGTGCAAGCTACAGGGTTATGGTATCACTGGACACTTGCTTGATCTAATCCAATCTTTTCTATCTAAGTGCAAAATGAAGGTTGTCTTTCATGCTCTATGCCAAGGGTTGGCAACCTGCAGGCCTGATCCGGATCATGAAGGCATTTTGACCGGCCCACGAGCCTGATTACCAATGACTCTATTTTTAACATAGAAGATAAGGCTTTCAAATACAACAAAAGGCCTTCTGTTATCTTCTCTGATCCACCCAACCAAATTTGAATACCATGACCGCAAAAACACTATCAAAACCAAATCACCTCCATTTCTAAGACATTTTCTTTCAACATATTTTATATACTCAAAAGTACATTTTACCTTGAAGAGGTACACACGGAAATTTCAATCAACCATGAATCAAGGATTTCTGACTCATGAGTTTGACTGTGCATGTGATCAAATATTAAAACAAATTATTAATTCAATTCAAGTTGTATCTTGTTTTGATTTTGCTTGTATATATTATTATTTATGAACGGATATCTATATTTATTATCTGGAAACATTAACAAAATTTATAATTTATTTATTTTAAAAAAAATTAATTCAGCTTATTCACTCATGTTTTCATTTTGCTTGCTTATTTATTATTTATTCATAAGTGTTTACATTTATTATTTATTATAAACTCAAATATTGTGAAAACTTATTGTATTGAATTAAAAATCCTGTTGTCTATTCGATTGATGCTAAAACCTCATTTTTAGTATTCCATGCTTTGTTTTTGTATGATTATTTATTGTATTTCTCTGTCCTAACATTTTGATAGATTTACATAATTACTTCAATATCTGCTACAAGACTTTCAAATGTTTGGTTTATATTGAAACTTAAACATGAAATCAAAGTAAAATCATTAAAGTTAAATAATATTAAATGGTAAATTTTGTTAGGGGCAAAGGTTGAATATGTGCAGTCCAAAAGGGACTACTTGTAGTTTATTATTTTCAGGGAATGAAAGACATTAAAAAAAAAAAAAGTAAATAAATAAAAATAGTTAAAACATAGTATACAGCTGAAACTTTGAGTCAAGCTAAAAATGTAGGAAGAATATGTATATTTATTGATTTATAATTTTTGGAATTGAAGCAGAAAGGCCTAAGCTCACAGATAGTTTGGAAGATAATAGGTTCCGCACGTACTCCTAACAGTCTTAGAGAGAGATGTAACTTATGTTTAGGAGAAAAAGTTAGAATAATAAAATGCAATAATCAAAGCCAACTATTGAATCAGAGGAATTTTTTTTTTTTTTTAATCATATTTTTTTTTTTTAATCATATCACCCCGGGCAAGTGATTCCAAATTTATTATTTGATAAATATTTGTTCTGTAATTAAGTACATTGAGATCTGTCTGTGGATCATTTTTAATATTTTATAATTTTTGGCAAGCAGGTTATTTTGTCATAAAGTGCTTGGTATGAAGATAGGGATAGTGTTGATTGGATTAATGTGGAGAAGTTTATCATTTAACTAAGCAGATTAAAAATAAGGAGTGAAGACATCACAGTTGTGCCTTCACTAAACTTTGAAGTCAGAATGACTCTTCTCAATTAAGTGACAAGCTTCTCCATATTAATCTTATATATTATGTTTAGAGGAAAAACTAACAATAATCAGTTCTGAAAAAAAATTAAATAAGCTCTTAAACAATTAAAATGGAGTAAAAGTAAAGTATTTATATGCTTACATTTACCTATAATAGGTAAATGTTTTTATTTATATGCCTACATTTACCTATAATAGGTAAATGTAGCCACATAAATAAAAACAATAATAAATAAAAATTGAATTATAAGTCCAACTTTCTTCAATTAACACTGCTGTTATAGCATCGTAAAACTAAATAAGAAATTTACAAAAACTTGTGTGTATATACATATATGTATATGCAAACTAAAATGGTGACATGAACAGTAAAAATTCAACACATAAGAAATACCAAAAGAAAAGAGGAAAAAAAGAGAAAAAGTGATGACTGACACCCTACACCTGCAAAAAAAGGAAACACACAAGATTACATTAACACAAACAACTTACAACAATATAAAAAAATTAAAAATATTAACAGTAAATTACGAAATATCCCTGAAGTGTGGATGGATAAATCCGCCTACAAAACTATGGAGTCGGGATGCTGAAGATAACACCAGTAAGCTAAGTGACAATCTTTTACTTAATTATATAAATAGATAAAGTAGTTTGAAGCCATTATTTTAATTGCTGACTTTATTTCTTCATAGATATCCCATGGTGAACAAGTCTTAAAGAAAAATAAGAAACCCAGCCATATTTTGTCTCCAGTTTTGAAAGAAGGCAACTCTGAAGACATTCCTGAAACAGATTCTAACTTCAACAAAAAGAACAATTGTGAGACAATAGATAATTCTCATGTTGACAAAGGTAAAACGAATGTTGATTTTTTTTTTCCCATTTGTTTTCTTTTTCTTTTCTCCACAAAAATATGTATTTTCTATTCCATTTATGTATATGAATATTTTTCTAATATGGCAAGTATATAGCAAAATTGAAATAGAAATTATTGGTCACATCAGAAACTTCAGATGGGTGATAATAATGATATTGATATAAGGTGAAAGATGTATAGGGGTAGTGTAATGGTTATCATTACTGAAAGTGGAATTGGGGAGCAGAGTTCAAGTTCTATCCAGTATGTCTAAAAAAAATGTATAAACACAGTTCATCCTGAAAATTCTACTTGAAGTATGAAAATCCAATTGAAGTTAAGTTCAAAGGTGAAATTCAAGAGTTTTCTTCAGATCCACCCCTGTGGCTTACAATCTCACAAATTAGAGATAAGTTTGAAACTGATTGTACTGTACACACATGAGCACAAAATCTGTTTCTGAAGACCACAGATGCTCTGTGAAGCAGGAAAGGGGGATGAAAAGTTTTCATAGAAACCTATCGAAATTCTGATTGATGCTTGTGATTGCAATACATTGTCAACAATGTCTGGAGTAGAATGGGCATCCATTTGAAAACATACAATGACAAACTCTTAAGAGCATGCATTTATAATGTCTTTTAAATTAGACAATTATTAGTTAATGTTAATTAATATTGCATTGCTTAAATTTTTTTTTTTTTTAATTATATCACCCCAAGCAAGGCGGTAACGCCACTGATGTGCAGGGGGCTACTTAAGAGTAAAAAGATTGGAAAGGAGAAAACCGGAAACCACATTCTAAACAGGGAGCAAGGGATGAGCCTCTTCACCTGTTCAATAGATGTGGGTGGAGTGTGAACCGGGCGATAGTTTAGTCTGTTTACTCCAATTGAGAAAAAAAAAAGAAAAGAGTAAGAAGATTGGAAAAGAGAAAGCCGGAAACCACATCCTAAGCAGGGAACAAGGGATGAGCCTCTTCACCTGTTCAATAGACGTGGGTGGAGTGGGAACCGGGCGATAGTTTTATAATTAGATTTTTTTATTGTTTGAATCTATGTGTATATGTCTATATATTCATCCTTGCACATATATAGGTATATGCGTGTCACATAAATATGCATACACAGGCATGTACACTTGTGTCTGAGCTTTGGTAATAATAAACTAGTGCTTATTTTTTTTAGTGTATTTTGGTTGGGTTTAGAGAATGTTTTCCTTGTGTGTGTGTGTGTGCAATCACACACAGGTGTTTTTGTTTAATATTTGTTTATGAATAATTACTTTTTTAATAAGTTTATATTATATCTTATTTGTTTATTTTTAATTAGTGCTTAGTTAACAAAGTAAGTATTTATTTATAGGCATACATTTACCTATTATTACAGTTTTCTTGTTTAAGAGTTTATTTTGGCTTTTAAAATTAATTATTACAAATTTAACCTCTAAGCATAATTTACAATTTTTACTGTTAAAGCAGTATAGAACTGCTCTTTTTATAACTTACCACTTGATTTTGGTGAGGATATTGTTCTCATTTTGACAGGTGTAGTATTGTTTGTGTATATTTTTCTCTTTCAAATGACATTGTGTAGTTATATTTTCTTTAAAAGTTTTCTTCATAGCACTTATGTAAATTTGTCTGTGTTAATGTTATTAGTTATGACAGCTTTGTATATCATCTTATTAGTTGAACATTAATTTTTAAGTTGGCAATTTTCTTTGTTTCTGCAGTTACATTTATTGATGTAATTTTGCTGGATATTGTTATTGTTGTAACATTACTTTTGTTGAGTATTTTTTTAAAATTATGCTTTGTTACTATTTTCTCAATGTTATACAGGCAGATGTACCTAATTTTGATTGTATACATCAAAGTTATAATGATGCTCTTTTTCGTCCATTTATTTTTTAATTGTGGTATAATTAAAATTTTTGGCAGTGTTTAATGTTTTTATATATATATATATAAAGACTTTTCCGCAACTTATCCAGGCGTCTTCGAAATTATTCGTTCATTTTTTTTTTTTTTTTTTTTGGTGCCGTATTTCTTTTTTAACCAAATGTACGTGCGCGTCCAGCCTGTTTCGACATAGTAAAGATACAGCTAGCAAGATTTCGCCGTGCCTTCCTTGGATCAGAATTCACAGCGTGGGCAAGGGGGAGTGCTGTTTTCCCTTCTTATTTTTCTTAAATAAATCGAGTACACACAGATTATGACTGCCTGTCACGTAAATTGGGCTTACAGATCCACAGGTACCTAAGGCATCATTCTTGCATTTTTCTGCTTCTCCCTTTGTTAATAGCATGAACTGTACCCTAGATAGTTTTAAGGCAACAAATTCCATCTCTACCTTGTACCTAGCCACCGCTCATATCTTCGGTTTTAGTTTTGGATATGGAAGAGAAAGATTCATCACCTGATAAATTTCAAAGGTACTATCTGTCCAATAACGGAACCAACAACAGCACTAGGGTTGGTTTTAGTTTCTTGAATTATTTCATGAGAAAGCTTCAAAATGTGGATGCATTTTTTGAGATAACATATAATCAATATGAAGCTAGTTTGTCACTAAATTGGTTAGTGTTACTGTCGCAATACAGACTCCAGAGTTCTGTAGACAGACCTTCTAGCAATCACTCCATCCACTCATCAGGTGATATCTCCAACTTATTTTTATACACATACAATAAAGAGTTATAGTTCAGATTTAAATTTGACCAGTAAATTGTTGTATTAGAAACTGCTCAAGATATGGTTGATGGGAAATAAAACTTTAACATGTAGAGCTTTTAGATATTTAAGTTGGGGAGATCAGCCAATTACACTACCATGGTTTTAACCTTTTTGGATTCGTCAGGTGATTTCTATTGCAAAATCTGCAATACAAATCGCTTGATGAAACTGAAGAAGTCGAACCATAGTAGTGTAATCAGATGATCTCCCCAACTTATATATTGTCAGTGACTAAAATGCAAAAATCTGCTGTTTACAACTCTGGAAAAAGAAACGTGCAATTTGCCATAGGAAAATCAATGTTAATTCAAATTAATTCCAATGACCACGAAATGTTGTCCTTGTACCATGTCTCATAATTACTGGAATTGTGATCATATTATTTTTTACATGATCAAATGCGCATTTCTTTGTGCAACCTATGATATGATGAGTAGGATTTAAAGAGACATTCAAATTAGTAATTCTATCATGCCGCATTGAATTGTGAAAGAAGAGAAAAAAAAAATTAAACATGAATGATGGTTATAGTTTATCCCCACCTGCAAAATGACTCATTACTGACATACCACAATGATCGGAACAAATTGATTTATTTTTTATGGTTTATCAACCCTCTGTGGATTATTTAAAACTGCAACATATTTTGGATTGTAGGGGATTGCTTACAATATCCAGTGTTCCCAATCAGCCCCTATCTGAATATTGAACAGGTTTGATGTTGATTAAATTTAGGATTGAGATGGAAGAAAGTGTGTTAAATATTCGTTGGTATTATATTTTTGGGTGGCATGGAAATATTGACAATGAAGTGTATTTGCACTTAGTAACGCAGGTGTTTGAAATTTGAATAAACATGTTTTTGTTGAAGTGTCAAGCAAGTGCAGTATGTTCAGATTTGGGATTTTTATTTTGTCTACTGGGATCAAATGCCAGATTATCCTCCAGATAAGTTTGTACCAGAAGCTAGCTGTCAATAGACTGAAAGTGACATTAAACCGACAGAAATTTTTAGTAGTAATTTTAATTTTGAAAGAGTTAGATTACAACCGTCAAAGTGTACAGTTGAGTAAAATCAAGTCTCCCCATTGGTGGGGTGCTGACAACTCTGACCAAAGAACCTCCTAACCCATGGCATGTCACTGAAGATATCTTTGTATGAAAAATAAAAATAAAATATATTTTATATTTTGCTTACATTTGGGTCTGGTCCTATTGTTTTCAAAAGAGGCATTTGTTGCTGACGGTGATGAAGAAAGGACAAAAAAGGTGAAGAAGATTATGAAATGTTTATGTGAAACTGATTTACATGAAGAAGTCGGGTTGAGTGGTCCCCAACAAAATGAAATTGAAGTATTTGGGTGAAGAAGTCTGGTTGAGTGGTCTTTGATAAAAGGATTTATGACTGGAAAAGTTAATTGTCTACCAGAAGTTTGTAATCACCGCCCCAAAGGTTTTAATCACTGCCAAAAGTGTTGAAAATTTTTAATCAGCACTCAAGTAGTTTGAGAATAATCGCCATAGCTGTTGCAGTGAAAACTGCCGAATTTATGCAGTTTAGTTTTTGCGATCAATCGTCGATACAGGATTGCAGCATTCGTTCACTTTATCATTGTTTGTTGAGACAATGTGGGGCCCAAACAGAAGTGCTTTCCAACAGAAAAATATATAGACGACAGAACTTGGGTAAATCACTTTCTGATAATTATCTTGTCAGGGAATAGTAGCAAAAGTATGCTGCTACTCCTCTTGTTAACTTTAACAGAAAAATGATTGTTATTATTATTATTATTATTATTATTTCTATGTACAGGGTGCAAGAGGTAAATTGTCACCATTTTATATATTTTTAATTCTTTACATGTGCTTTGTTTTTTATTTTGTCATATGCACAGTATAGTAGGGTCAGTTGGGCACTGTGAGAAGCAAAAAAAAAAAAAACACCATGACATAATTAACACCACCAGAAACTTTCAAATCACATGCTATACTGTTTGCCATTTGCACTGAATGCTCTAATACAGACATTTCAGAGTGTTTAGGTATCAATCTTCAGTGTAGAGGCTTTGGAAAGAGTTGTATGATATATCCAGTTAACACCATGGTGTTTAGAGTGATTGCTAGTGATGGCAATGTTATACCTCTATTCATCTAACCACAGGGCTTCAGACTCAATATGGAGGCCTACATCAAGTGTCTTGAGAAGGTAGTGCTACCCTGGGTCAAGATGGTAGCTACTTGAAGACTCTGTGTCTAGTAACAGGATTCTACACCATATCATCCAAATAGGAGAACCAAGTCATGGCTGTCAGGCAATTTTTACAATCACATCACCCTTTATATCGGGCCACCTAACTCCCCAGACTGCAACCCTTTTGATTATTGTGTGTGGAGTGCAGTTGAGCAAGAGACCAAGAAAAGCTTTTGTAACACCAAAGGTGAACTGAAGGCAATGATTACAGCAACATTCACCAATTTAAACAAGGAGACCATCCAGAAGATATACAGGACATTCTGAAGTAGTTTAGAGGCCATGGTTGAAGCCAATGACAAATTTATTAAATAAATTTACTTTTTAGTATTTCAAGATGTTTTTGTGTAATTTTGGTAAATATGTCTGTTAAAATGAGATCTTGGTGTTATTTTCATTTTTGCATAATTTAGACAACAATTTATCCATTGCACCTGGTATTTTATTATTGATTTATTGATTGAATTTTATTTAGATGAAGAAATTCAGGTAAAGTTAGAGAAACCAAAGTTGCCTTCCTACCAAGGAAAATTGGTGAATTTGAAAAAGAAAGGATTAAAGAAGAAAGTTTCTGGACTGAATCCTCCAGATATCCAAGACCTTCTGAAACCACTTCCCAGTCAAAGACATAAGCAATATTTTGATCCGAAGGAAATAGCTGAGAGGAGACGGCAGAAACTTTTAGAAAAAATGAATCAGAAAAAACTTCTCTTTGATGAAGTCTCACCAACACAGCAGCCACTTTTTCAAGATTGTAAGTTTTTATTGTTCAGTCTTTTATATTTGAAGCAGTTAAAAAAAACAGTTAAATTTTGAAACAGTTATTTTCTTTAAATTCTGGGATGAGGAGTTATCACTATTTACCTTATGGCTGTTGTGCCCAAATGAAGACTGCAGGACACAATGGCTGAAACACTGAGATAGCAACAATAATGATGTGGACAATAGTCTGCAAGTAAATGATGGTTAGAAGACACAATGTTTGAAACATTGTGATAAGAACAGTAAAGTCTAGGATAATAGTCCTCAAGCAAATTAAGGCCATAGGACACAATGGCTGAAATGTAATAACAACAAATATGAAGACAATAGTCTGCATGTTAATAATATAAAGTTACTTGGTTGTCAAGTTTAAAACTGATTTGAAGCATTGCTATAAATTTAGTTATGGCAGAATAGATAGAAAAAGGATCACATTGCCCCTTTTTGAATAGTGTCAAGGATGCATAAATAAAAAACTGCTATTTTGTTTCTGATATTTGTTAGATTAAAAGCAATTCCAAGGACTGCCTATAAATGCAAAATAGTACCATTATTATTTCATGCATATTTAGGAAAAAAATAGAATATTTGTTAATTTATTCTGGAATTTATTTTGGACACAAAGTGAGTGAATCATGACTACTATCTGCATTTGTGAAATGATTACAAAAACTCTCCAAAACTGGGAACCTGCACTAAATTGTATAGTTTAGTTGCACTTTCAGTAAAGTTTTATGCTTTGAATGTCTACTAGGCCTTGGGTGCACTTCTAATTTCAAGGGGAAAATACTGGAAAAACGCTTATCAATCCCTTGCAGATTATTTAAAGCCATAAAATATTTTTAGATTGTAAGAATGTTTAGATAATAAAGGTTTAGATGCCAGTCTTACTAATTAATCCCTAACTGAAGAGAAGAGGTGATTTCATACCTTTCCAAAGTTAATATAATGAACCCAACAGGAATTTGAACTTGGCTCTCGGATTAACAATTTCTTTACACTACACGCACAACTGAGCTTACAGCACCTGTTATTTCTAAACATTCCTCCATCTAGATACTGACGCAGCACAACGTTACTTTGGTGATTGTACAGGTACTGGTGTTTCAACATGATGTGTCTATAATCCTGTTTAAATAATCTTGACCTGTTTCTTTTCATTTGTGCCTATAAAAGTGCAAAGTGTTGTCTAAAAAAGATTAAGCAAATTGGAACTCTTTTTCTCCTCAAAGTCACACACATCTATATAGGCAACTATAAACCTTTCTGACTGACATAAATCTTGTCTATTGTAATACAGGAGTGTCAGTGGGAGACTCTGGTCTTTATGGTAAAGTCTAAGGTAGCCAAATAATTTTTTTAAGACCTCCCATAAAAATACAATCTTAAGTTAGGTCATTTAAGGATATGAATTTGCAACACTAAAATAACTGACCTTGTGTTACATTTTGCTAAAATTTTGGGCAAAATTTATATTTCCACTGGCTTCAAGAATTGTAAATACCTACCATATTTTTACCTGTATTTCTGAGATTAGGTATTTACATTATTTGTTTAGTTTGGACTGTTGTCATCATCTTTGTCATATTTATAACATTTTGGCTGTTGTATGCTCTTTCTTTAAGGTAACTGGAATTTTTAACCAAACTCTTTATTTTGATCATTAGGAGTAGCTTGTTCTCATTCCATGAGTCATACCACTTCCAGATGTCTTAGAGTTATATGGAGATAACTAAGTTTCTTGTTCACCACTGCTGTACTCAGGTATTGAATTCACAAAACTTTGGGTCAAGTCATTGGGTCTAACCAACACTTTTATCCACTGGCTCATGTATCCTTAAGTAATCAAAATAAAGAGTTTGGTTTAAAATTCCAGTCACCTAAAGAAGATCTATCATATTTTCTTGTGTATAAGTCAATTTGTGTATAATATGATGACATGTTTCTGAATTTAAAAACAAGGAATAAATTACATCCTTGAGTATATGATGCTGTAGTACAACCACCCCTATATAACTTTTTAAAAAAAATTGTACCATATTATCTATTAAAATCTCAATGTCATACATATATTTCACTAATTTTTCATGATATTAAAGAATAGAAATGAACTGAATGTTTAGTCATTTTGTGTTTTTTCTCTTAATTTCTGTTTGAAAACTTATTTTGGGGTGAAAAGTATTTTGTTGTAAAATAAATGTTATCAAAACTTGACAGATCTTGTGAATTTCCTTTGTCTTAACCTGAAGTATGTATTGATAATGATGAGGAAACAGGTGTTATTTTTAATGAAACAAGATAAGGAATTTATTTACACATTTGAAGTTTCAGTAGCTTGTTTCGGAACAAGTAATGAAAATTTAAAGGTTTGTAGTTTTGATGAATTGTCAAGAGGAGGAAATGTTCATACTAAATCATTGGACACTAAGTAATATTCCAAAATGCTTAAAACAATTTGAGAGAGCTCATTTTTTCACAAAAGTTATATGGTTGTAATCAACATAAATAAAAAGATATGTATTATGGTACTTAGTTGAAAAGAGTTATTTGAAATTCCCCTGCTCTCATTAGAGGCTGACAATGTATCAGCATGTAATTTGACACCGGTGTTAGTCAGATGTGTGTGACTCTGTCCTTCTCTCTCTCTTCTGTCCTTTCTACTTGATTCAACATTCTCTGGCTAATTATATCAAAGGAATTTGATATCAGTTTGTTACTTTTTCTCAGTTCATAAGCTGCTCTCTTTTTCACTTTGTCAAAATAAGTTTTTACATAGACTTGCTAAACTAAGTCCAGAGCCAACTGTTTTTTTAATGGTCAAAATAAACTTCACACAGGCTCATGAATTTGAAAACAGTGAAGAAAAGTTATTTTTATTTCATATTCACCACAAATTAATATCATTGAATTTCCTGTCTTTGAGATCAAATACATTCAAATACACTGATTCCCAAAGAACAAATATTGCCAACATATCAAATACCTTTTGTAAACAATTGTTATCAACACCTGCATATTTTGTGTTTTGTTATCTATTGTGCTGAGTGTCTTTGCAATCTTGTCCTTTCAAATAAGAGTTTTTAAGCTGAGTAAAATTTTATGGAAATGTTCACAAACCCCTCCCCTTTGCCTTTGATTTTTGTTCAAAATTTCTCGTGTTATACACAAGAAATTATGGTAGATTGAAAACATCAATAATTAAAATAAATTGCACTTGAAGAAATCCCAAAACTACAATGGTTGAAATGTAATGAAGATAATCAAAATGTGAATAATGAAAATAACTCATCTTTTGTTTGACATGCTACAATAAAAAAAAAAAAAGGAATTGAAGCCAGCCTAGCAGAAGTCTCCTTTAAAATTTCATGAACAAATCCCCAAAGAGGATAGATGCTATACTAAGAAACAAGCGAGAGCTATCATTGTTCTTGATTATTTCAATTCTTGATCTGATTTCAGATGGTTGGCTGGCAAAATATTGTATATTTAATAATGACAACTGGACAATCTATGGACGTACATTTGAGTCTGTGAGTATTTCTTTTAATATTTCATAATGCATTATGCAAAGGGTAGATGAGCTTCTTATAGGGGCCAACACACATCAAAAATTTAATTATAAATCTAAACTCTTACAGTTAATGCCTTAATAGTACTTAAGATACCACCAGACCAGATAAGAAAGTAAAATAATAGCCACGTGAAGACATATATAAATATCTACTTATCATTTAAGCATTAAAATTAATTGTATAAAAAATGAACTACAATTCAAGAATTAAAAACAATAACCCGTCTAGAAATGACCAGAAGCCAAATTGCATCAATTGAATGTAAAAAAATAGGAAAAGAGACTAAGAATGGAGTGTAAAGTGAAGAAAAAAAAAAGACAAAAAGGACAAATAATCACAACACTCTATATTTTTAATTTCATGCATGTGTGTTGTTTGTTTTTTATTTTGACGACGATGAAGAGGGCCACCATCTGTGAGAAAAGGAGCACCATGATGCAATTACTCTGTCATAAATTTGAAAACATCATGCTGTACTGCTCATCATTCATGCTGGAAGCTTCAATATGAATATTTCAGTGTGTTTGGGTGTCAATTTGAAAACAGTGCAGAGGATTTGGAAAGAGTTGGATGAGTCTAATGGTGATTACTAAAGTATAGAAGCTTGGAAAACTCACTCTGGTCTTTTCTGATAAGGAAAGAAAAATTTATTGGTGAGTGCCTCAGACTCAACATGGAGGCCTACATCAAGTGGCTTGAGGAGGTAGTGGTGTCCTGGGTCAAAAGGGCTGCTGGAAGACTATTTCTGCAACAGGACACTGCACCATGCCACACAAGCAGGAGAACCCAATCATAGCTGTCAGACAATTTTTGCAACCACGTCACCTCTTACATCTGGTTACCTAATTCCCCAGACTGCAATCCCCTTGATTATTATATGTGGGGCACAGTTGGGTGAGAGAGCAACAAAACTTCTTATAATACCAAAAGATGAACTGAAGGCTCAAGGATTATGACATTCATTTGAAGATATTTTTGTGATATTTTGGTAAATATATCTGTTAAAATGAGATGTCTGTATTGTTTACTTTTGGCATAATTTAGACGATAATTCATCCATCCCACCTCCTATGAAAAAATGTGCACCAGTAATAAGTGCATATAAAAAAAGAAAAATCAAGAAGTACAAGCAATCAATTGCAGATACCCTTTGACAAGTGAATGGATGAGTCTGCCTACAAAACTCTGTAGTCAGAATGCTGAAGATAATTTTAATCAGCTAAATGACAAACCATTTACTTAAATTAATTATATATAAGTAAGTAAATATATATATTATCCTATGTTTATAGCATGACTCTGAATTTCATCTATTATGCAATCATCAGGTGCATATTTCAAACTGACAGTTTATTAGATTTTAATTTAGATTCACTCGATGTTCATGGGAAGTAAATCTTATGAAGTTAATTTACTGCTTTTTTAATAAGATTAAAAATTTAAATATTCTAAGGTTACTTGTTGATAAAAATTTTCAAATAAAATAAAAAATACAAAATATTAAAAATAAAAAATGCAGGGAAAAAATCAAAGGGGCGTAAGTCATGAGACGTAAAAAATTAAATATTCAAATAGTACATGTGGATAAAAAATTAAAATTTTAAACAAAATAAAATGAAAATAAAGATTAAAAATAGAAAGTAAAGTTTAGAATTAAAATTAAAAAATGTAAGGAGTAAAAATATAAGGGGTTTAATTCATAATTGTTAAAAGTAATATTGCAAGGGAAAAAAAGATAGAAAGGAGTAAATGTAGAGGAATCTATATCAATCTGGGTCTAAGAATTTAAGTATTTTTTCTATGACAGCATGTGGTCATTAGATTACTTTTTTTTATTAAACAAATTAGGATTATTGATATGCTTTTCCGTTGTAATGTTTGGATTTAGTTAGAATATTCCAGGTAATTATTGGATTCTTGTTGGAGTTTTTCAATTTCTGATAATATATGGATAAAACAGTACTTTTGCTGTATTTACTGTTGTTTAAAGACAACATGTGGTAGTTAAATCTTATCTTCCACTTGTTAGAAAAGGTTCTAAAGTAAAATTTAACATCATTATCATCCGAATGAATTCAAGATCTATGAACAATACTTTTGGACATACATTGGCCATTCAAAGGGCAGGTGTTTCTTTTTTTTTTTCTTGGCAGTTGCAATTATTTTTAGAAGGATCATTTTTCTTATTAGTAGAATGACTGGTGTTGTTTATGTGGACCAATTATTTATTTGATATCATAGTATTATATTATATATATATTATCTTTATTATATATATATTATCTTTGTTCTTAATGCAACTATAACTGACTTTAACATTGTTTTTGTTGAAGAGTTTTTTAGTGTGGGTGAATGGTAGAAATGTTTGTGAATTAAGCAAGAGTTTACCAATGTTAGTTTGGATGTTACAGCTGAATGGTGGGTTAAATGTAAATGTTACTTTTACATGATTTCTGCTTATTTCAGCCTACCTTGTTTTTAACTGAGTATTCTAAACTAGCATTGAGTCTAATTTTTTCTAAAGCATTAACGTATTTAATTTTAGAATTGTCAAAAATTTCCTTATTGCTAGAGTTGGTACTTAAGCAAAATTGGATAGATTTGTGTAGGTTGTTGGTGATTCTCTGAAGATGATTTGATTCCCTGTTGATGTATATTTGGTTATTTGTATCCTTAGTGTATGGTTTGTACAGACCGTTGCCCAGGTCAAAATTAACATCCAAGAAATTTACGACTTTAGCATTAGTTATAATGGTAATGTTCAGATTGGGGTTTTTGAAAATTTTTCTCAGATCCTTTCTGGGTTGATCTGTTTTTGTGGATTAGTTTTGCAGAGGATTATCAGTTTGTTGTCTCGGTAAAGTCTGATGTTGCATAAATCAAAGAAATTTAATTAAATCAACTTTTCAGTGTTAGCTTCTTGTGGTAAGTCAACTGGGATTCAGTCCATTTTTCAGTCTGTTTTTCTGTAATTTTTGGAATTTATTTTTATTTTTATTTTATTTTCGTTTGTTGTTCGTCTTTGATTTTTTTTTTTGTTGTCACTTCGTTTGTGTAAATTATTTTGCAATTCAAGGTTATTTTTTACTTAAGATAAATAGTGTCATGGTTCAATTATTTTCATTAGTTTTGTCTTGTAGAAGAGTTAAATTTCTGTCTTCGAGACATTCAATTTGTAACGGTTGGCCAGCGAACGCATGCTGCTTAACTCGACTATATTCTGTAAAAAATGGTTTAATTTCTATTTTTGTCTTCAGAAATTTAATTAAATCAACTTTTCAGTGTTAGATGCTTGTGGTAAGTCAACCGGGATTCAGTCCATTTTTCAGTCTGTTTTTCTGTAATTTTTGGAATTTATTTTTTTTTTTTTTTTTTCGTTTTTTGTTTGTCTTTGATTTTTTTTTTTTTGTCACTTAGTTTGTGTAAATTATTTTGCAATTCAAGGTTATTTTTTACTTTTACTGAGTTAAAACTTTGAAAACCTCAGTCACTTTTTTTTTTCTTTCTTTTTTTTTAATTGGAGTAGATAGTTCCTACTATTGCCCGGTCTCACACTCCACCCCCTTCTTTTGAATGAGTTTAGAGGTGATCGCCTTGTTTCTTGTTTAGGAAGGGGTTCCCGGTTCATCCCCCTTCTCCGGTCTTAGTGTTAGTTCAGCTGGAAGCTCTTTGCAATTACGGAGTATGGTGGCAACGTCTTTACATTCTGAGGGTACCAGGTTGGTAGTTTCCTGGTTGCTGCTTCCGACTGGTAGTTAGGAGCCCGAACTCTTGCGTAGAGTCTTGAGAGGCTGCTCTGATCAACAGTTGAATAATACCAGGGTTCTTGTAGTGCCATATCGCGCATGGACGGGCATCCCTGCATGAACGTTCGGTGGACAGCCCCGAGGCCACATTATGTTGTAAGCCGCGCCAGTCTCCATCCTTCACAAGTTGCAAACGATTGACCAACTGATTCTAAGATCTCTCCTTAACTGAATCACTATGGAAAAAAGCAAACATAATAGCAAAACTAAACCAGCTCATTTGAAAACGCCCAAACCTGTCTGCATCTCTTTCACTAACATGCGCGGCATCCACACCAACTTCCTCAGCGTAGATTAATTCCTCCATAATAACTCACCTGATATATTAGCCCTATGTGAAACTAATCTTAACCCTTCTGTCCCCTCATCTGAGTTCTACGTTCCTGGCTACCGTCCCCTCTTCAGGAAGGACTCCAATGTTCATATGCATGGGCTTGGTGTCTATGTCAGCGAACACCTTCCCTTAGCTAGGGTGTCATCTTTTGAATCCCCAGATCATTCTTTCATGTGCTTCCGCCTCTCACTTCTCAGCTCGATTAGCTATCTCTTCTTTCTCTACCGCTCTCCTTCCTCCCCTGACTGTTCCTTACTTGACATCATTTCTGACAATATCAACAAAGCCATTTCTTCCCATCCCTCTGCCCATGTATTCGTGTTTGGTGACTTTAACGCCCATCACATCAAGTGGCTGAAGAACGCTGTCACCGACCCTGCTGGTGTCCACACCATGAACTTTTCAATCACCCAATCCCTTACGCAAGTAGTGGACTTCCCTACACATTTCTCCGACAACCCTAACGGAAGGGACTCACTTCTAGACCTCTGCTTCACTTCCATCCCAGACTCTTGCACTACCAGACAACTCTGCCCACTCGGAAACTCTGACCACACTGTAGTGTCCGTCAATATTTCACTCCACTCCCGCTCGACACATGAAACCCAGACAAGTAGAATATCCTACTGCTATCAAAGAGCAGACTGGGATTCGTTCCGAGACATCCTCTGTGACATCCCTTGGAACAATGTTTTTAGTCTTCCCATCGAAGAATGTGCATCCGAGGTCTCCTCCTGCGTTAAGGCTGGCATCGATGCCTTCATCCCTGCTAGGAAATTCCAGCTTAAATCTCATTCGTCTCCATGGTTCTCACCCGCTTGCTCTGCTGCCATTGCCCACCGGAATCATTTCTTCTGACTCTATCGTAACTACGCGTCGGACCAAAACAGGCGCCTTTTCACTTCAGCTCGTAATAAGTGTAAAAGGATACTTAACGAAGCTAAGATGTTGTTTGCTGCCAGAATGAAGCAACGCATAGCATGCTCTAAATTCAGCTCTAAAGACTACTGGCGACTCTGTAAAAGAGTACTTAACAAGAGCAAGTCCACAATACCCCCTCTAATCAACAAATTTGAGGTCCTCACCTCCCCAGCAGATAAGGCTGAATGCTTTGCCTGCAGATTCTCGAACAATTCGAGTCTGGACTCATCTGGAGTTTTTACACCTGACTTCTCACCTAGAACCGAGGCACAACTGAATGATGTCCACATTACACCTTCACTTGTCTCTAAGATAATCTTAAAACTTGACCCTCACAAAGCGAGCGGTGGTGACGAAATCCCAACCATAGTCTTAAAGAAATGTGCCCCTGAACTCTCCTCTGTCCTTTCTAAGCTCTACAACCTCTGCCTATCTGCTTCCTGCTTTCCTGCCTGTTGGAAATCTTCCTCTGTAGTTCCTATATTTAAAAACACTGGAGAACCCTCTGACCCTGCAAATTACTGCCCTATCAGCCTTCTTCCGATCTTTGGCAAAGTGTTCGAAGCCATTATCAACACTGAGGTGGTTCAGCATCTCACAGGACACAGGCTCCTCTCGAACAAGCAATATGGTTTCCGCTTCACCAGGTCTACTGCTGATATGCTAACGACCATCACCGAGTACATATACCAGGCACTCAACAGGAATGGCGAAGCCCGAACCGTTGCATTGGATATATCTAAGGTGTTCAACAGAGTTTGGCATGCTGGCCTTCTATGTAAACTGTGGAGCTATGATATAACTGGACATTTGTTTCAACTAATCCAGTCATTCCTCTCTAACTGCACAATGAAGGTGGTATTAAACGGACATGCCTCCCAGAACTACCATACAAACGCAGGTGTCCCCCAAGGCTCCATCTTAGGTCCTACACTCTGCCTGATATACATTAATGATCTCCCTGATTCCATAAGAGCCCAAGTAGGTTTGTACACTGATGACACCACACTTTACTCTGGCCTCCTACAAAAATCTGGTGTAGGCGTCAAAGCTAACCTCACAGCTGAGATTGAAAAAGACCTCCAATCCATATTGGACTGGGGTAAGAAATGGCTAGTAAATTTTAATGCTTCTAAAACGAAGCTACTCTCAATTAACCATCATCGGTAATCTCACCTACCTCCCATTAGCATGGACCAGGCTTGCCTCCCAGAGAGTAAAACACTACACCTCCTTGGTCTCACACTTTCAGCGGACCTCAAATTGAATAACTATATCGAATCCATTGCTAAATCCGCTGCTATGAAAGTCGGTTCTCTGTGTAGGGCCCGGAAGTTTTTTCCGTCTAAATCTATCCTGCACATATATAAATCTACCTTCTGCCTGTGCATTGAATACTGCTGCCATATCTGGTCGGGTGCCCCTGCTATTCTCCTTGGGCTTCTCAATAAGGTTCAGAGGAGGGTCTGTAATGTGATAGATACCGACTTGGCAGACCGCCTGCAGTCTCTCTCCCACCGGTGCGACGTGGCTTCCCTGTGTCTCTTCTATAAATGCTTTCACGGCTTCTGCTCCGATGAACTTAGATCACTGGTGCCCCCTAAATACGAATTTGCACGAGATACTAGATTAGCAACTAGATCCCACCCTTTTACAGTGAAACCGATAAAATGTAACCGCAACTTCTACTCCAACAGTTTCTTTCCTCGCACTTCCCGACTGTGGAATTCCATTCCACACGATTGCTTCCCCAATGGCTACAATCTCCAGGAGTTTAAATGTAAGGTCAATAGACACCTCCTAACACACTAACCTGCTCCCATTCTATCAAACACTCTTCCCATCTGCCCAACCCTCATCCTCGGTATCCTTACTCATCTGTCACCTTCCTCCTGACATTCCCTATGTATAACCACTCCTTCTCTTTACCTTCCCCTATGTAGCCCCATGCACAATAGTGGCAGTGGAATGTCTTGCTTGGGGTGAGATGATTAAAAAAAAAAAAATGTGCTTTAAGATTCCAGAGCAAAAATAGCTCTACCAAGTTGCAGGCTTCTGCAGAATCATATGCCCCCATGGAGATGCAGAAATCAGGGTTGTTTTTTTCTAGTCCACAGGCATTCATCATAAAATAAAATAGATTTTTAAGCTTGTTTGATGATGTTGATATCTTGGTCACTGATGAGGCAGTAATTTTTAGCTAAATTTAAGGCTTTGGTTAAGTTTTTCAGATATAGATGTGTAGAAGTCAGAAATATCAAACTGGATGAAAGTGCAATCCATTTTATTTTTTTATTTTTTTGTGAACCAATCAATTGCCTCGGATGTGTTCTTTCATTGGTTTATGACTAAGGCATTCTTAGTGAATATAGAAGCTGTTTCAAGGATAATTTTGCTTATTCTACCTATACTTTTTTGAAGGGTTTAATAATCTGTATTGTAAGTTGTTTATGAAATTGTTTGTGGTCTTTGATTGTGATGAATGTCTGTTGTTTATGCAAAATTAATACCCTATCATCTATTTTTAGTTCTTTAGTTATTTTCTTAGCTTCCCTATTTATGTTGGTTTTCCAGTTACTAGGTGTCTTTTTATAACTTTTGTTGATTTCATAAAGAATGTCTTTGTGGTATGACTCCGTGTTAATAAAGTATTTTATTTTATTGTATTTAAAATTTTAAAATTTTAATTCTTTATCCACATGTAATATTTGAATATTTAAATTTTTACGTTCCATGACTTATGCCTCTTTGATATTTTTTCCTGCATTTTTTTTATTTATTAATGCTTTGTATTTTTATTTCAAATTAAAATTTTTTATCTACATATAACCTTAGAACATTTAAATTTTTAATCTTATTAAAAAAAGCAGTAAATTAACTTCATAAGATTTAATTCCCATGAACATCAACTGAATTTAAATTTAAATCTAATAAATTGTCAGTTTGTAATATGCACCTGATGATTGCATAACACATGAAACTCCTAGTTGTGCCATAGATGTAAAATAATATTTTATATATATATATATATATATATAAATATATGTGTGTGTGTTTCATTAAAAATGGCAGACAGGGCATTATGGTTAAGTTTTTATGTAATTTTTCATGTAATCTTATGATTTTTTCCTTTTCAGAACATAAATTATATAAAAGTTGTCAAAATGTTTCATTTTTACAAGCACTTTTGGCTCTACTTTTAACCATTACCAAGGATGAATTTTATTTAACATGTGACTGAATATGTGTAGTGTTTATGCATATGTTTTGTTGTGTTTATATTATTTTTCGAACATGGTATGTATGTCGTTGCAAAATTTAAATCTGCTAACCTTGTTGTCAAAAATAACAATTCACCTGCAAGATCTCGAACCAACATTACTTACGAATTTACTTATTCATTGAAGAATTGTCTTTTTGATCAATTGAAATTCATAAATAATTACATAGGACACACTAACACATTCATATAAACATATCTCAGCAAATTTTTCATTTTTGAGTTAAGTTTGAAGTTTACGGTAGATGCTGTTAAATGTACAATCCAAGACACAATCTAAAAATACTTTTACAAACTTTGGGGATGGGTTCCTGACACCAAAACAAGTTAAAATGTTTATATAAAACATGTCCAAAAGTCCATATGTTGTACTTTAGCACAGCGACTCATAATAAATGTTCAAAATGTCCTCTGCTTGCTTCTATTCATGCATGCTTGTGTCAGATTAATGACCGGTGGACCCTTTCAAATACTCCCACACAGTGTTGAATGGTTTCGCAGGACCCATTACATGTTGAAGTGTCTTTTCATTATTAATGTCAGCTGCATAAACCAATTGTTTTAGGTGGTCCCACAGATAGAGGTCAGGGGAATGTGCAGGCCATGGAACCGAGCCTCCCCTACCTATCCATCTTTCATGGTAGATGTCAGTAAGTACATCGTGAACAATTTGACTAAAATGTGCTGAAGACCCCATCATGCATGAACAATGTGCTTCTTTGTATTAGCAGGGGTACATCTTCTAGCAGGTCTGGAAGTGTGTTCGAACTAAAGTAGACAATGACTGTAAGATATACTGGGATAATATATAGAGCTATCAGACATTCACCTACAATTCCAGCCCACACATTAATCGTAAACTGATGCTGGTATCTAGCCTGTATTGTACCATGGGGATTCCAATCTGTTCACAAATATTTATTGTGTAAATTTGTTATTCCATCTCTTCCAAATGTTGCCTCATCTGAAAACAAGACTGAAGAGATGTGCAATGGATTAGCGGTTTGTGCAATAAATCATTGGTAAAAGTTCTCCCATAGTAAAGGATTACAGGGCAAGAACCCTGCACACATTGCATATGATACAGATACCAGAGCTGTTCTAGAAGTACCCTCTATGCAGTACTATGAGATGTACAAATGACATGCTAGGGCCACTTGACGTGTGTTGATACCTACATCACCTCCATTGTAGAATGTATTCTTTGTTGTCAGTCATACACACGGATCTCTGACTTCCTTGATCCATAGTTTGTCGTGTCTCAACAATGCAATGATAAACAGCAACAAAGGTTGGTTGACTCGGCTGCCTTTGATCTGGCAATGCAATCTGATACAGCCATACAGTATCACTTCCATTACCATTTGCGTGGATGTACGTAAAAATCATATCTGCCTGTTGCCGATATGAATATCCTGCCATTATTAAATGGAACACTTCTCAGCTAACTCTTGATGAGAAATGTTAAACGGTGAAGACAGACTAACAACAGATATACACGAATGACAGATGTAACCTAGTTTACATAGCAACATGGTGGCGTCAACAATAAACTTGAATAGAAATGAAGGATTTTCAAACATATGTTTATATGGATTTTTGTTCTGTTTTGGTATCAGGAACTAGTCCCCAAAGTTTGTAAAATTATTTTTGATACACCATATATATATATATATATAGGAAAAACAATTTGAAAATGCAACTGGAGTCTGTAAGAATATTTGTTTAAAGTAACTTTACTGGTTTCACAGGTCTGATTTTCAAAAGTTAAACTGATATAGAGATGTGTGTGGCTATACAATATGTCTTACATCTCTATGCATTGAACATCATAAAACTATAAAACCTGTGAAGTTACTTCAAATAAATATTCTTAGTTTCCAGTTGCATTTTCAACTTTTTTTTCCTGTACATTTTCACCAATGTGTGCATTGTGGTGAAGTGGATATTGGCTCAGAACATAAACTTGGAGAGTTGAGTTCGAATTCCAGTTGAATTCTTTGCTTTCACATACACACAAATATCTTTGGGAAAGGTATGAATCTGTCATGCCTTTCTCCAGCTATGGATTAAATAGCAGAATGGCAACCTAATGCAGGAAAATCTTCTACCCAATCAGTAATGTCTCAGTAGACATGATTTCCCAAACATGTATCACTTATGGAATTTAACTGAGACATAGAATATATATATATATATATATATATATATATATATATATATATATAAAAGATACTATTTTGAAAACAAGGAATATATTGATAGTCCCTAAGGCCCTTTCGTCGAACATCTCATCAGGAGAAAGTCATTGGAAATATAAATCAAATGAAAGAACAGCAATGAAAATGAAGAGCAAAAAAAGGGGAAAAACATGTTTAAATAAATATACATATAAATATATATACTTATATCGAGAGAAGAAATCACGTGTAAATAATTAGCGAGGGACAGTTAAAATAAAATATCCCCTAACAAATGTAGAGACTTCATGAAATCCTTCTGCTGGCAAAGAGAAGGTTTACGTAAAGATATACAGACTGATTCCAAAATCTTTAAATGAGTATTGGAACCACTTGTATATAAGATTTTTGAACCACTCTTTCGTATATGACTTGGCACAGGCTATATTCTGTACTAGGTGTTGAGCAATAGCCGATTCTATATTTGTAGAGGGAAGATAACACGTTATCTATTTTGCTAAATTGTATTTTAGAAAGTACATGTTGATTAATTCTTGTTTCCAAATGTAAGGTTGTATGCCACACATAACCAGCAGCGGACTGGCAATTAAATTCATATACCAAATTACTTAATTTGATGTAGGGTAATTCATCCTTATGAAATGATGAATCCTATAAGGATAGGATGGGGTTTCAAGCCATGAATGACATCCATCCTAAAGAGGGTATCTTGCTAAAAGTCTTCATTGTACTAGGACTATCGTAAGTGCCTTAGTTGGGTGTCAGGAAGGGATAAGGTTATTTTAAAAACTTGCTTCAAATCATAATGGCAAATCCTTTGTCAGGCAGGACTTTACTTGATTTGTGTAAGGTTAATCCCAGTGCTAACTCAACAACAACAAAAAAACAAAAAACTAAAAAAAACACTGCTATGTATTTATGTTGTTATTGCTGGGGTAACTTCAATTGTGAGCACTCTCACTTGCAGCATCTTAAACAGCCTCTGACAACCAAATCCAGCTCCTGGCTTTCTCGTAATTAAAATGTTTCAAACTAACAGGAGAAAGGTGAGTTACTGTCACCTAAAAATCAGTCCTTTCCGGGTAGGTGAAACTCATTAGCCTTGGTTGGTATTTTACCGAGGAGAAAGTAAACTCTGCTCAAAAACCTGCAGTTGATGTCACCAGTCATCTAGACTTGCTTGTTGATTTAACCTGTGACAGTTGATAACGAGAGAGTGGTTTTGCTGTTGTACAAAGTTTTGTCACTTTAAAAAAAATATTTACAGATATTACTTCAAACCTCAGTAGGGTGAACGAGGAAATTTCACTCATCTGGCACAACAAAGCAATCATCATTTACACATTGCATTCGTGGATAAGATAGAAATAATCGGACATTGTATCAAGCAGTCAGCCAGTTTGCAGGATAATGAGTAACAGCTGAAAGTAACAGGAGAAGGCTTTTAATATTTAATTATGCATTATACATTTTAGAAATACTTGAATCAATCTGGTTACATTATTAGCTTTTAATTAATTCCCAATGACTGATATAATTGCAAGTGGTTTTTAACAATTGGGAAATTGGTGCCACACAATCATCCCATTTATCCTTGTATTAGGTTAAAGACAGAAAAATTTTGTTGGAAACAAAGAAAAGAGTACTGGACTGTTGTGTCCTCCTGTATGACAGCAAAGAGGAAGAAAAGACTCTAAGCAACAGAAATGAGATTCTATAGAAAGATGCTGAGGATACCATGTACCAAATATGGGAGCAACGACAAGGTTTTGGGAAGAATGGAAACAAAAAGGAAACTTATACTTAATATCAGGAAGAGATAGCCAAAGTTTCTGGGATAAGTAATGAGGAAGGCAGGCTCGGAGAATCTAATACTCACGGGGTAGATAGAGGGAAACAATATGTGACATACTTGATAGGCTTAAGCTAATGGAGGGTTTAGGAGAAATAAGACAAATGGTATTAAGGGCTACAAGAAACAGGAAGATGTGGAGAGTCTACGTCCTGAAGGGACACAGCATGTAAAATAAGAATAGAACTAGAAATTTATTATGCACAAGGCAATGATAGAAATCACGACACAGTAATAATGGTTCACTAGACTAATTTGTTAACAATTCAATTACCTGTAGCAAGGCACTCACCTGAGCCATAATATATGCAGGGGTACTCTTTCTAAATGAATTTTGAATGTGAGATACAAACTCGATATAGTTGCTCCTTGTCCTACTGTAAACATACATTGGGGCCCTCTCGCAACTTTTCATCAACCAAACAAGACTATCCCACATTGCATCTCTATCGGTTTCTTCACATCAGTGTGCACTAAAAAAAAACAAAAAAAAACTGGGTAAGTTCCATTGCACGTTCACAGGGAAATGAAGGTGTAAATGACTGCCACAGTAAGAAATGAAAACTCAGACGTCTCCAATATATTTTGTTGTTTACTAAGGAACTTCACTTGTACAGTCTAGGTGGATGGGCAGCTAGGTGGCACATGGGGACAACTTCTGACATTGCAGGCTATCAGATCAAGTTTTCTCCTCAACTAGCAAAAAATCTGACTATCTTTCTGTTCATCTTTCATGATGTGCATCTGGCATTTTTAATGGGCAACCTGGCACTATTTTGAGGAACTCTCCCCCTCCCTCCCTCCCACTAAGAGCAGTCCTGATTCTGCTAGATCTCAACAGTGACTCTTAAAGATAGACTCATGACTGAAAATTCTCAATGCTCGGTTTTTTGTTACTTTATCCTGATAGTTTTCATTTATTTATTATTTTATTCTCTTTGGGTCAAGTGGGTTACTGCTTTTGAAAACACCACTTCAAATTTTATTGCTGGTCATCAAACACAAAACACTTAAGATTTAAGAAATAAAATCACACATCATACCCTTCTGTGTTAGTGTTCTAATTATAGTGTCATACTAGTAGTTGACACTATTCTCAACCAATCTGTCAAATGGTTCTTCATTGATTGATTTGTTTTCATTTTTTTTCTTTAGTGTTTGTAAACACTTTTTTTTCAATAATTGTAATGGTAGAATTATATATAAAAAAAAATATTGTAATGGTAAGATTGTGCTGTGCATTGTGGTATATAACAGATACCCTAACTGTTACCCTAACCCTGCTGGCTTGGAATAAGAAATGAGAGAACTGAATTCAAATTCCAGTTAAATTTGTTGCATTTAATTATGCACAAATACCCTTGGGAAAGGTTCCATCTCTTCTCCCTCCAGCTATTGTTTAAATAGCAGGACAGTTTGTGTTCTATAGCCTTGGTTGGAAATCAGTCTACTGCAGGAAAAATCTTCTACCTAGTTAGTCGTGGATCAAAAGAGACATGATTGGTCAAGCATGTATCATGTAAGGCACTTAAGTGGTGTAATAATAAGATTAGCCATTTCCAAACAAGAAACTTTTAGTATTCATTCAGTTAGTATTACTGTCTTGGCATGAACTATTTACCAATCCTTGTAGTACTCATGAGACTTTCCTTCCAAACATCTTGTTTTACATTTACTCCTCTATAATGTAACATCAAAGAGGACACTCAGCAACACTTGGCTTGAACAAATACCAATAAGAGAACTGGAAAACTATTTTAAAAAATGAAATAGTCTACATTTGCATATGTAGGAATTTTTTTATAGAGAATTTTTTTATAGAGATTTTTATGTATTTATGTATTTTATCAATAACTAATGTATTTATGTATTTTAAATAATAAATAACTAATGATAAATAACTAATTTAAATAATAAATAACTAATGTATTTATGTATTTTATCAATAACTAATGTCCAAAGTTTTGAATGTTAATCTAAGAGAAATGGTTACTTAATTTTCAACATGTATGGCTGTAACCTGTAAAATGAATTTCTCATATTTATATTGTTTGCTACAAAAGATGGCATAAATAATTTTGAACAAGTTGTCAGTTTAACACATTTATATGTATATCTCATGACATAGAAAGTTATGGAAAGCCATTTTGTATGGCTCTTAGCAGTTTTTCTCTCTTTGCTAAGGCTTCCACTCCCAATTTCACCAGTTTTTGCTGCCTTCTACTATCTCTCTTCCCTCTAATATGCCCTGTGAGTGTTAAGTTTTCCAATCCCCCCTTCCTCATGTCTAAGGAATTTTATCTCTTCCTGATTCAGAGCATGAGCATTCTTTTGGTAGCCATTTTCTTTAAATTGCTTACTTGCTCTGTCCAAGAAATTTTCAATATCCTCCTGTAGAACTACATTTTTGTTGCCATCCATTTTTTTCTCACTTATCAGGCAATTGTCCAGCATTAACTGTTATATAAAAAAAATCATGTAGCAATTCCATCACTCTTTTGACATTTCTAATGAAATTTTTCTTGTTTTTCAGCAGTTTACTTAGCATTTACAAGGCATATGTTGCTCACCCAATGTATGTTTGGACCTTGGTGTCACATTTTTCATCCTCTGTTAAAACACTTCCCAAATATTTGAACTTCTGTATTTGCTTAATGTTGACAATTCCAATCTCTAACCCACATCTATGGCTTTTCCTCTTGATGATGACTGTACTTTTTTTTTTGTACTTGATAGTTAGTTCTTTTTTCTTGCTTTCTTGAGATCCTGTAGTTTTTTTCTGTGTCTCTAACACAGTGTCACCTGAGTATTTGATATTCCTAATACTACCCTCACTAATAATAAATCCTGGTAGGGGCTCCCTCTCTGTAAAGGTTGAATCAATCTGGGAAGAAGACACATCTGCAGCTCCCTCCCCACACACACCATAAAATAAAACATATCTGACATTGAATAGGTTAACAGATACTAAAATAATTAAGAATAATCTTGAATGAGATTTATTGTTTAGAGATTTTTAAGTACTTTATTTTTATGTGGGATATGAGTTAAGTCATTCCAGATTTTATAATTTATTCATGGATTTTATTTGTAATTTTCTTCAAATCAAAATATTTGTAGTTTTAAAGCAGTTTTTAATTGTTTAATCAACTAAAGATTATTTTTGAAAATTTTGAGTTGGTTTAAATATCAGTGATTTAAAAAAAAAAGGTATTATTTTATTTAACCATCCAATTTTTTTCCTTAACGTTTTACCTGAAGCAACGCAGTACTGCCACTGGTGGGCAGGGAGTTACAATGAGAGGAGACAGATGACAGAAAAAAAAAACAGTATATATGATGTAGAATGGATAAGAGAAAATTGGGAGTCACTGATATAGAAGATGGCAAGCGATGTTGCATTTAAACATTTTGGAGATTGTAGCTATCAGGGAAGCAAGCATGGAGAAGGGAGTTCCACAGGCGGGAAGTGAGAGAAAAGAAACTGATGGAGTAGAATTAGCAATTACATTTTCCTATTTTGACAGTAAAAAGGGTAGGACCTAGTTGCCAATCTAGTTGCACATTGATGACAGAAGGGCACCAGGGAATAAATCTTGTCGAGCAGATGCTATAGAAATACTTGTAGAAAAGACAGGGAAGCCACATTTTGTCAGCAAGTGGCTGAAGGTGAGCGGCCAAGTCTAGACTGATTACATTGCGGATCCTCTTTTGGATTTTGGTCGAGTCGAGAACCCCAAGATGAACAACAGGAGCATCTGGGCAGATATGGTAACAGTACTTAATGCACGGGAGAATGGTAGACTTATAAATATGCAAGATGTTTTTTGAGAAGAAAAACTTCCTGGCTCGGAACAGTGACCCAACCATCTTTCTTGATGATAGACCATTTCTATGAGTAAAACTTGCATTAATTCCTGACCCTTGATAATACTTTGTCATGATTGTCAAGCATAATTTATTAAAACATTTTAATATTTATTTAATGTTTTTTATCATTTTAGAAGTGAGGGTTTTGTTCATAATATAAATTACAGTGTCAAATTGATCCCTAACTTGTAAAAGAATTATCTATAATTTATATTTATTTACAAATGTCAATTTTGAAACTATTCTTATATCATTGATAACTGCATCCTATTACAAATTAGAAAAAATGATATAATGAAGTTTTGTTCAAAATTTCTAGCACCTGCATAAGGCCAGAGCGTACAACAGCCAAAACATCGTAAATATGGCAATAAAGATAAGGACAACAGTCCAGACAGTGTAAATAATGTAAATACAACCTCATCTCAGAAGTATAGACAAAGACATAATTAAAGTTTTAAACTCAACATTTGTAAATAAAAATAAAGTACGAATAACTTTGCACAAAGTTATAAATTGATCTGAGATTGTATTTATGAACAGGATCCACTTTCTGAAATCATAAAAATCAATATTTTTTTTTATTTTGACAAATATCAAAGATCAAATAAATGCTAATCTACAAAGATTATTCTTCCATGATTTTTATGAGTGGACCAGTTAACTAACCAGTTAGTAGTGCTAGTAAATTTAAATTCTTGCTTACATATATTAAAGCTCAAATGCAGTAAGTACAACTGAAGTTACTTTCCTACATTTAATAATTTGGTGGTGATAGTTCAACTTCTATTTTACAACATTTTCTCTTTTATCAACTATATATGCTTTTTCCAACATCTGCACTATTTTTTATGCTTTAATCTGACCTCTTCAACAAATGTTAAAACAGAACGTGTGAGCAGTACTAACTTATTCTGATCACCACCATAACTCAGAATTTGCTAGACATTTCTGACTCCTTCTGGTTATTAGACATCCAACAACCAATTTATTTGGCTTGAGAGAGTGTAACATTTATTTAAAGTTGCAGGTATGACGTTAAACTACATCCAGCAGCAAGGCCTCTGATTGGGAAATTGGAGGTTTTTAGGAGCATAGAACCATCTGTTAATTGCTGTTCCCAAGTTCACCCTACGGTGGCAGTACCTGTTAGGGTTCTGGCTATGGGCAAATAGTGACCCCCTCCCCAACCACCAACAAAATAAAAGTATGAATGTATAAAAATACATTCTTAGAGTAAACATAGTAGGAATACATTTGTATATAGAAAGAAAAAAATTAGCAACAATACCTATTTATAGTAAAATAACTATAAGAATACATTTTATGTTGTTGAATTTATTCAATGACATTCAAAATATGTTTAGCCATAAAATTATTCAAATTATTTACATCTCGGCATTAAATTACCCATAGAATTGTTGATATGCCACCAAACAAAATCAGTCAACATTTGTTCCACTCCTGTTTTCAGAATTTGCTGCAGCACAATATAATTAATTTAATAAATCCTGTGATGTGCATGTTGTAGAATTGGCAAGCCCAGTTCAAATTCCAGCTGAGGCAGTTGTGTTCACTTTCACACAAATGCCATTAAGAAATTTATGAATACATTTCTTTTACCCCTGCCAGTAAATAGTAGGGTAGACTGGTACTGTAACATTGGTTGGTAGCTAGTCTAAAACTGGAAAGAAGGTAATAAGAAACCATGTTATTGTTTCAAGATGTCATGACAATTCACAAATAAAAGGAATCTATCATGAACCATGACTGCCTGTGTTCTCAAAGGACATGTCATTAAAGAAAAAATATATCTACACGCGACATCAACAAATATTTATATCTTATCTCCACTATGGATGAAAATATATAAATAACTTAATGATTTGTAATTTTAATTATAAATTATCTTTATGAAAATAAAACTAGCTGACTGACTTAGATAAATAAGCTTGGTCTAGCATTTAAGAATTTGGGTTTTGTTTGTAGCTAAGATAATTGTCTCTTTTTACTGTTATTACAAGTTGTGGTTATAACATTCTGAGCTGGCATCTCGACTTCAGTTACTTTTTCACAAATCTGATGTAGCTTTCCTCTGTCTTTTTTCTACAAATATTTTCGTGGCAATTTCCTCCTTACAGTCTTGACTGCATAAACTTAAGGGTGCTGCTAGATTGGCAACTAGGTCTTGCTGTTTTACTGTTGAAATAACTAGATGCAACACACTTCTCACCTGTGGAACACCCTTCTTATTTCTTGCTTCTTGATACCGTTATCCCTGATATTTCATTTAAAAATTTAAATGCAATGCCAATTGCAATCTTCTGTGTAAAACCTGTTTTTTTTTTTTTTATTGTCCTTTATCCTTACTAAGGTTTTCTCATTTCCTTTCACTCTCAATGTCCCATTGCATCCTAGTAGCATATTTGCCTTGCTTGGAGTGAAATAATATTTTATTTTATTTTTTTAAATAAAATGAAAAAGTATTTTGATAATGAAATATGAAAATTCTCAATTTTCAGGCAGATACAAAAAATAAAGGTTGGTTGACTCCCAAAGAAACAATGATGGCTTTAAGAACTGCTAACAGCCAATTGACACCATCTGAGGAGGAATATTTATGCAGGGTGAGTACCATTATCATCTCATTACCACACAAAATTTCCCTCTGAGAAATTCATCAGTATTATCATTATAATTCTGCTTGTTGCTTAGTTAACTCATTCTGTGCTGTACCTCATAAATAATGGACTAAGTTTTGATTGTGAGGAAAAACAAAAAAGACATATCAAAGATGCTGTTTGATTTCAGTGAGAAAATAGGCTTTTGTGCTTGACTGCTCATTCAGTAAAATGGAGAGACTGGTTAATGTTTAATTTTTACCCTCTTAGATCTTTAAATAACGACTTGCATTCATACTTGTTATTGAAATATTTTGTTAAAATTAAGAGGCTTGCATTGAGGAATCGAAGAGGCAAGTTCAAATTCCATTCATTACATTCACTTATGTGCTAATACACTTGGAAAAGGTATGAATCTATTCTCCCCCACCAGCTATGGGTAAATAGTAGGACAGACTGGGTTCTATAGCCTTGGGTGTCAACTGAGAATGGTATAATAAAATAAAGATGAAAGTTGTGTATTTTAAAATTCTTTAAGAAAACATACCATGCATGACTGAAGAATGAGAATAGTGTACTCTCATGGATTAAGTGGCTCTGCTTGACGTTCCTGGGAAGGTTTAAATGTTTACATGTAAACCTTCACAGGAATGTAAAGCAGAGCTTGGGAAGGTTTACATGTTTATAAATATATGACACATGTTTGTATTTTCTAGCATGTAATACATTGGCTCTGAGTAACATGCCCCTTCGTTTCATGGCCTTTAATTAAGGCTACAGCCTTAATTAAAGTTTGGGGTACCCACTGAGGATCAAACTCACTACTCACTTCTAGCGAGACAAGGTTGCTAACCATTACACAACGTCAAGGTGCCCAAAGAGCTTATTTTCTTAGGCTGTATGTTCAATCACCCAAGATAGTGCTTGTCAAATTTGACGCCCAGACAAGGATGAAGAGAAGTATTTGAAATGTGAAATAAAATTTTTTTAAAAAATTACTTGTAATCAGTAATTACAAAGCTATTCTTATCATATTCCTCATCAATTTCTTTAATCCTGGCAGATTATTGAACTGACTGGTTACAGCATTGATGATGGATCTGACATGAGATTGTTTTCAATTTTGGCGGCACTTTCTCATCGTATTACCTCTCTTGAGTAAGTATTATTATTCCCTTAAGTGTGTCGTCTTGTAAGTTGATTTTACTTTAAGAGAAAACTTGCCAATATTTAACCATCCTGCTGGTAAAAGTGGCATGGCAAAAGAGATGGTTATTCTCTTGACACCACTATTATTGTATACGCTTATTTACAAGATTATAAAAGATATGTGAACCAAGTACAATAGAATAATCTAATTTGTTTCATAAAGAAATAAATTCGAGAAGAAATCTTTTTATAGAAAAATTATCAAAATATTTAAAAAGAAAGACTCTTGACCTATTTTAGTGCAATTATGTGGTGAGAGCAAATGAAAAGAAAAGCTCAAAAAAATGTATTTTTTCAAAATTTATAACTACATTTGCTTGTTATGCTTTCATTTAAATTTTCTTGTTGAGACATTTTTGGTAAAGCTATGAATAAAAAAAGAATTCTTTTATTTTTTTCTTTGTAGAGTGGATTGCTTTGGTTCAGGCCCTGTCTCACTTCACATTGTGTTGATAGATCTCAAGACTGGCCTAGTCCAAATAGTCGACTAGAATCGATGACTTGGTCTGGTTCAGCAAGGGTGAAGTCACACAAAAACAAGTAAATTTAGATAAAAGAAAAGTATTTATATGCAACTCACAAAGTTGTTAATACAATTATTGATGGGTTCATGCAATAACTATCAACCCTTCCTGATTATCATGACACATTGTTGTCTTGTATTTAATGAAACTTCTGGAACAAGGTCTTAATTTGGAGGCTGTTCATTAGGGTGTCAAATCACATCAGATCAGGCCAAGTGGTCTTCTCATGTCTTTTTTTTTGGTCTGTCTCTCTTCCCCTCTGCTGCCAAATCTTTTTCTACTGTTCAAATCCCCCAGCTTATATGGAGTCTTGCATCCAGCTGGGGTGGAGTATGATGTGCTCTGGGATCACCTGATCAACCTCACCTCTTTCCTGCTCTGTGTGAGTACCTCTCCCTTTCACTGCCCGAGGGGCATGAAACATCTCTCCGCCTTCCCTGAAATTCTATCTGGACCCTTTTCTTTTTGGTCACCATCACTACCCGAGGGGCGTGGTCTAGTCCAAATGGCTACATTTAATCATTGCTGACAAATTTCTTTCTTATCAAGCTTTTGTGTGTGGTTGTTTTTCACATGTGGGATTTATCACCTTCTCTTGCCAATACTTTTATCAACAAATGAATAAAAAAAAAAAGAGACAGTCGCTTGATTTGAGACATTTTATCGTTTGTGAGAGAGGAAAAAATCAGATTACTATTTTCTCTTATTTCTGTTTGTACGCCAGTCTGGTTTTAAAAGTTAGTTCTTATCAATTGACAATAATCATAAGAATATTATCTAGGCCTCTCACTTCATATTCAATTGTCATAAAGAAAACATGTTTCTTCTGACGTTCTTAGAATACATTGTCACTTATCTCAGTCTTTGACCAAAACCAGATGGTTTCTTTGTTTTCAAAATTTTAATTATCATTTTCATTTTCTTATTTACCTTCGTCAGGTCATCAGTATATTAAATGTTAGTTTTTATCAATTGAACGAATTTTGTGGCCAGGGATGGCAAATTCCTTTATTTCTCTTCTCGAAGGGTCCTTAGAACATGCTTTCACTTATCTGAGCCTTTGAGCAAAACCAGATGGTCCCTTTGAGATGAGAAAATTTAATCACCATTTGCATTTCTATCGTCTTTCACTTGATCATCAGTATATGTTTCAGTCTAATCAAAAATTAGCATTTTCTGTCGTAGTTTTTTTGTTCTTGAATTTACTTTGCCTTGTCCAAATAGTGACACAAAATGAAAAATATATATTTCATTATCGTTGCTTCACATATTTTATAATCTTGTAAATAATCAATTGAATGAATAAATCATGTTTAATGTTTGGTGACAATTTTTGAGAATAAAGAAAATGTATGAATCCTTTTTAAAATAAACATTACTGAGGGAGTCAAAAGTGTATAACAGTATTAGTGATCTCAAGGGAATGTAAAGTTTGTTTTTGTTTTCTCATCTGAGAGTGTCTGCTTCTTGAAGTACAGACATTTGTTTTCAAAAAATATTTTCATGAATAATTTTTGGTTTGTGTACAAGCAAATAAATAAATGATAATTACAATCATTGTAAAAAAAAAAAAAAGACGTTTGTGAATGCTTTTTCTTATGCTGTTTTTCACATTCTGTCTCAATATTTCTTTCTTTATTTTACTCACATACTATTTTTATCTTTCACACTCTCAATCTATTACAAGCTTTCTCTTACTCATTTTTTCATTCTCTTTTGCTGTCACCCCCTCTGAAAAGGTAACACCAAATTATTTATGGTACCAACCTGATTCCATTTTTCTTAAGCAACTCATATGTAACTTTACTCAAAAGACTAAACATTTTATACTGTGCTATTGAATGTCTGTATTTATCAGATTCAAGCATAAAATCTTCAAGTAACTTCCACAGTAATTGTTGCACAAGAATGAAATTAAAAAATGATGTTTGTTGAAAACTATTTTTATTTGCTTTAACTTGTAGCAGCTGGATGAAAAGTTTGCTTGACAACATAGATTATCGTCTACTTGACATGAAAACCTTCAAGTGCAAGGTAAGGAAAACTTTCTCTTGAAATAGAAAAGAAAAATGAAGCCTTTTTAAAGTCTGAACTGTTTTAATTGCACAATTTGTTGCAATGTAGCATCAAAAAGAATTTTACTAGAACGTCCTTAGTTTTTTGTTGCCTTTAGTTATAATAGCAGTATTAGAATTTCTCACGTAAAGCCTTGGCAATTATTTATTTTTGATAAGAACTTCTTTCATTTTATTTCTTTCTTACACTAGTAGCTAGATATATGAGGTTTAAAATTTATTAAAAAAAAATATTGTCTCTATTATAATAAAGGTCGTTTTGTATGTATTTTCCTCCTGTCATGCCCATGGAGAGAGAGAGAGAGAGACAATAGTGAAGCAGCGTGGGCTCAGTTCATTCTTTTGACTACTAGCTATGAAAGTACTTGCTACATGTTTACTATTTAACTGGCTTATTTAATTTTTTTTTTGCAATAATATTGATAAGTAGTAGAGAGTGTGTGTGTGTGTATATATATTCTCTATTATGATAAAAACATTTCTCTCCTGTCACACTGAAGAGTTTGGAGTATTTTTTTTTTTAGCTTAAGATTTAATGTACGATACTCACTAGTGGGTACATCAATATTTGACGGCACAGATCCACTCATTATTAATAATTTATGATTTGTATTTCTTTCACCTTATTACAATATTATTATGGCACCTTATTATAAGAATGTCTTTCTTACACTAGTTGCTGGAAATATAAGGTTTGAAATTTGTAAAACCTCAGAAATTATTATTAATAATTTATTTTATTTCTTTCACCTTATTTCTCTTGATTTTTATTGCACTCATAGTATTAGTGCAATAATAACACTAGTCTACCCAAAAAATGTCATGGTCATTGGATTATTTTCGGTCAAACTTATCAATTTTGCTGATTCCAAATATAACATCCATTTTGCCTTATCACGTCAAGATTTTTTTATATAGATTACTTTTTTTTTTTTTTTTTTTAGGTTGACATTTGTCAAAATATACCTATATTGGCCAAATTAGATGCAGTAATAATTAAGTTTTTTTTTTACTTGAAGCTTTACCAGTTATTACTTTTTTACCAGTATTCATTTCATATTACACCATTAATATATGAATTTATTTGATAAGCCTTTTCATTTATTAATATTTTGCATTTGTTTTCATGTAATTTCTCTTGGTTTTTTTTCATAAGTTTTAAATTATCTTTTCCTGATCATTTTAAGCTTTTTGTTGTTCAGAAATAAAGAATAGAATTATTACTTAATGCCAATTTTTTTTTTCTTTTAAGATGAGCAATTAAGACTTTTTACCAATTGCTGATCCATATATAGATAAACATATCATTGTATGTTTGTGTTAAAATAAACATATAAATGTTTTGCTTTAAAAAAAAAAAAGTGATGTTAATTTTACTTAATGATGAAACGTTTTTGTTTTGTAACCAGACCTTGTGGGAATGTAACGTTGACCCCGAAACGAACAAGATTTCTCTGGAGCAGCTTGGTGTCGAACTGAGGGTGGGTGGTGTAAGTCTGACTCATGAGCAAGAAGCAAAGGATCGTCTGCAGCATCTCCAAGCACTGGATCTTCTGGATTTTCTTACATACATCCCCCTCTTTATCATGATCCATGAATCAGTGGTTGACAATCCGCTGGATTTTACAAGACAGAAGTGATTCAGCAAAAGTGGGAGTGGGGATGGAAGGTACACACTTGAGTTTTGTTTGTGACTGAAGTTGATTGAGAACTGTGGCAGTATGGGGTGAGTAGGTATCCTTGTTTATAGTTGGACTAGACTAATATCCTCATTTTCATTGTTATTATCACAATGTTTTTGCCATTGTACCCTTCAGAATACTTCATGTCTGCTGATCTAAGGGAATTTTAGTACTGAACAGTAAGAAAAGAGAACAAGACACGATATACCTCAGCATGTGCAATCTTCACTTGTAAATCAAATAAGTTGCACTCAGAAAAATCAACTTTATGCAACACCTAGTGAAGATCAAAATCACTACTCAATTGTTATAATTCTAGTAAGACAGGCTTGCCAAGCATTACGCCATGTTGAGGTGTCCAGAAATGATTTTCTAAGTGTTGCTTAGATGTGGTACAAGGCCAAATGCATAAGGCATCTAGTGAGGATCGAAGTCAGTATTCTGTTGTAACTGATTTAGCAAGACAAGCTCTAAAATAACGTTAGAGTGTAGATTAGAAGTGGCACAAGGCCAAAAGTATAGAGCACACAGCTAGGATTGAACTTGCTACTCAGTTGTAATTGTTCTGGCAGGATGAGCTTGCTAATCATTATACAACATCAAGGTATAATTGTCGACCAAAAAAATGGTTTAGTTTGAAAATTGCAGTAAGTTTCTTAGAGAAGGTTGAAATGTGATAACATCATAAATACAGCAAGCAGCTTTCATTGGCTTTGATCTTCCAGGATTGATAAAATATTCCAAATGTGTTAGTGTAACAAAAATAAAATTTGAAGTAATTCAATTCTTTCTTGTGAAATACCATTTTCTTTATAAAAGTGTTATTTTGATTTTCAGAATGTTAGAATTGTTCGAGTTTAGGGGTGGGGAATGTAAATCTATGAAAATGTATCCTGTTTTATATTCAGAAAGTATGTAGCCATTTTGAATTTGTTCAGCCTTACAACCAGTTAGAGGAGAGCTCAGTGCACACGTGTGTGTGTTTTGGTGTGAACTGATACAGCCAACTCAGCAACCCAATGGGAGAGTGAGTCATTGAGTTATCAATAAACTCATGAAAAAAATAATATGCTTATTGACAAAAAGAATGTATATGATTAGAAGTGGTTTTTGGAGTTGATTCAAAGTTTGTTACTCAAATATTCCATGATTGTAGACAGGGACAGGCAAGTTTCCAACATAGATAAAGAGAAGTTGCAAAAAGTGAAGCTTACCTTAAGAATCACTTATGGGCTTATAGAAGAGTGTTACTTCGGGTAAAAATGATGTAAATAATAAAATTTATGCATGTAAAAATGCTACCAAAAGAGATGGCTATCTTTTGCTGCAAAGAAGTGACAATCATTGTATACAAACACTGACATGGTGCAATGGATGAATTGTCGTAATTTTGCAAAACTGAAAATAAGACCTCTCATTTAAACAGATATAAATACTAAAGAGGAAATTTATTCAATAAAATTGCCATTGACTTCAACTACGGCCTGTAGGCAACTTCAGTATCTCCTGCAACTCTTCTGGACAGCCTCCTTGTTTAAGTGGGTGAAGCTGCTATAATTTTTGCCTTCCGTTCAAGGAGTTTTGATGACTGTTGCTCAACTGCACCCGACACACAATAATCTCGGGAGTTTGGTGGCCAGATGTAAGTGGGGGATGTGGTCAGAGAAATTATCTGATAACCATGATTGGGTTATCCTGCTTTAGCATGGTGCAGAATCCTGTTGCTAGATAGTCTTCCCCCACAGCAGCACTATCATCTGAAAGCACTTGATGTAGGCCTGCATGTTAATTCTAAGGCCTTCAACCAACTTTCTTAGCAGAGTGAGATTTGCATTGTAATCACCATTAGACTTGTGTAACTCTTTCCAGACACTCTGAAATGTTTGTATTGGAGCTTCTGGTGTGAATTCCAAACAGTACAGTATGCTGTTTTCAAATTTCTGGCAGAGTGAATTGTGTCATGGTGTTTTTTTTTTTGTCACTGATGCCACCCAGCTGACTCTAGTACACTGTGTAGTTGACAAAATCACAAACAACACTCATGCTCGAAATTAAAAATATAAAATAGTGTCAATTTACCCATCAGATTTTGTGTGTGTGTGAATAAGAAGGTACTGAAAAGTTTTCAAATTAAACCAGTTACCAAAATTTGATAAAAATCAGGATCTTTAGGGAATGGTTTCTTAGTCTAGGCAAGAAGTTTTCTTCAACCTCATGTATTAGTATAACTGACTGACACACACACACACACACACACATTAACTGAAGGAAAATAAAATTGTATTACTTAATGTTTCAATTATTATTAAACACCTAGATAATATTGCTAGATTACAGGGAATAATCACATGCATAGATCAGTATGTGTACAGGTTCCAAAATAAGCGATCTATCAAAAGTACTCAGGCCCCATATTAATACATTATTAACATCCAAGGAAGATATACACTTTTATATGAGCACCAATATAGTGACGACAGTTCTGTGATAGATTATTCTTGGTAGATGATGTTGCAAAATGTTTTCATACATTCCCAATTTGACACAATTTCCAGAGCTGTCCTCCTTGCATAGAACATGTACATGTAAAGACAGGAGAATGTGTGACTTGTTAATGGCCCATCCATAAGGAGTGCTGTATTACATCCTGTACTTGCAGAATCTTGTTCAACCCATTTCAGCAATTGGATGCCTGCACACATGTTACTGAAATGGGTTAAACAAGATTGCACAAGTGCAGGATACAGCATAATGTTCATCTCCTCCCAACCCAAATTTGTCTTTCCGCTTTATATTGTTGCAGTCTGAATTTAATTCCTGCACTTTGTATTTTGCTGTGTAGAATCTGCACATTCTTTGATTGCAGAGTTGTTATTTTATGTTTGGCTTATTTAAACACAAAGCCACAGATATGGGAGTACTTTGTAAGTTTCCATTGCTGATGAGTTTTCATTTTCATATAAAGCATATTAAAATAGTTTCTGTAATTTGTCTTCCTAAATTTATTTGTGATACCAAAATTCACACAAGGCTCGATAAGCACTCAGTGTAGTGGGTTACTATTAAAATGGTGATGATAAATGAGGTGTGAAATCTGAATGAAAAAGGTGATGAGAAGTGAGGTTTATGAGAATAATGCTAGATAATGACTGACCCTGAATTTGAAGAGGTTAGTATTGTAGTACTCAGAGAAGCATACGTAATTGAATCCATAGAAATTTTGTAAGAACTGCTGCTGTGGAATTCCACAGATTAATCCTTGAATTTTCCATTGTCAGAAGTCGAATTCTGTCTTTGACATGCACATCTCATAAAACGGGGTCATCTTTTCTGACCCATCAGATAAAAGATCTATTTAATTTTTTTTTCTCCATGTGTCTATCTCAATTACTAGTTGGGCCATACTTTAAACAAACTGTTAGTCTCCTACGACTGATATATTATACCCAAGAGCAAGCAAACCTTGTAAATCAGGAGAAATAAGAACCTCTCGGCTTATCTCGTCAACTATGTCTTATCTTCATATTTGTTTATTTGTGAGACATAGCTGCCAATCTAGTAGTACGTATAAAGTTGAGGTAGCAAAGATAAAAGGTCATCAGAACAATTTCCATGAAAATATTTATAGAAAAGGCATCTGTGCTGTTTAAACAGTTAGGTGAGAAAAGTTAGAGAAAATATCTGTAAATATATACAATGCTAATATATTATTCATATATTAAAATCTTCCCCTTGAAAATGTGAAAATCATTTCTACTTTTTTTTTTTTTTTCAATCAAATTCAGAGAAGTGAATTTAAGCAAAAAAGGACACAAAGAAAGAGATTTCTCATATTGAAGGCGGGGGGTAGTAATATACTTAAAAAGCTAGTGTAAATAGATTGAACAGGAACTAAGAGGGATAGTAAGTGGATAAATATAGACTAGAGCTAAAGGAGAGAGAGAGTAGTGGAGAGCCATGATCACTGATGTCCTAGATGCACACTACATAAGAATGGCAGAATTTTAGCTGCAATGTTATAGGTCCTATCTTGGTATCTTGGCTTCAGTCAGTTTCCCACTGACATAATGTAGCTTTTGTATTCATCTTAAAAAAAAAAAAATATCAATTCCTTCCAAAGCAAAGTGATAATGTCACTATGATGCAAAAAAAGGCTGTTGCGAGTGAAAGAGAATTTCTGTTTAGAAAGAATGAGAAATCCAATCCTAAAGAGGAAACAAGGGATAATTCCAAAAAGTTTTGTATAAAAATTTTTGTGGCCATTGTTAAAATGAGCTTCTGTGTATATGAAGTTGAGCTCACGTATTTAAGCATCAAACTGGATTGACAGTGATGTTTCATTTTTACTGTTGAAATTACTAAGCATGACCATAAGCTCTATTTTAATAGCATTTTTTTGTCACTTGCAGCACTGTTCCAATTTCTTGCTTTCCTGTCAAGTATGACCTTCAAAAACTCCAATGTCAATCAACATCTGTCCTTTCTTGTCAGTAATGTTTTCTCAGTTTCCATCACTGTCAGTAACCTTTTATGTGTTAGTGTCTTTATCACCTTTCTTGGGGTGAAATATATATTTTTGTGCATGTGTTTTAATACACAATGATACTGTTTATGTATATAAACAATATTATAAGTGCTGTTTAGCTTAGAATCCACTTGAATTCTGAGCAATATTTTGATATTGTTGAGTAAAGATTCAAATTAGGGTAGATGTGGGTTTAGAAGATAGTATTGTGCCAGTCTCCAAAATAGAGAGCCTTTTTCTGCCTCGAAAATCAACATTTAAAATGTAGGTTTTTGTTTGTATTGGAACCTGGATTACTGACACCAATGAGAAGTACACAACTATTCCAGCCACAAAATTGGCCAAGCCATTTACTTGTAACAGTAAATTATTGAAGGTGGCGAGAGTTGTAACAAGTTATCTCCCTTGGATTAACTCGAATTTCGTTCAGACATTAAATTAGTTAAAAAAAAAAAACAAAAAAATAAATAAATAAACCAGTCACTATTGAGAAATATTGTTTGTATTTTAGTAAAGTATCAGTAAAATTTAGGAAGATGAAACTTCTGGGCCATTTTGTAAAGTGTAAACCTCAAGATTTTGGAGGCTCTTTTTACCATTGAGCTTTGACAGCAAGTGTTGAGTTGCAATGGTTGTTATGGTAACAATGACAATATTTACAAAATGAGAAAGCAGAACATTGAAAGTGTTTGTTTCTTGTGAAACAAATTTTGTCTCAGACACTGGTGTCATTCATTCTTGGGTGCGGGCAAGAATTCTTCTGGATTTGTCTTTTAATGGTGAAGATCATTTAGTCTCACTTCTAACAGACATACTCCAGTAAACAAGTTTTTATTTTGTTTTTTTTTCTTCACACATATGCAGCTTATATGTAGTCACTTAAAAAAAAAAAAAAAAAAAAAATTGATTAGTTTCACTTCACCTCCCTATTGCGTGAGCATTTTTTGCGAGAAGAAAAATCTCTAGTGACATAGATTTATTTATAGCCAACAACCTTGGGTTTTGTTGGGGTTTTTTTTTTTTTTTTTTAAATTATGGAAGATGGAATTTTGAGAAATTAGGTCAGACATTTGTTCACTGAGCCTAAAAAAATTTAAATTTATAATTTACATTAAGCGTTTTCATAACTGGTGATATAAGATTTATGCAAAAAGTAAATGCATAAATTTTTTTTTTTTTTAAATCATTTCAACCTAAGCAAGAGGTTACTGAGTATGAAAGAGAATGAGAAGATATTAGTGAGAAGAAAGGACAATAAAAGAATAGTGTCCAAGAAGACAGAAAATGGTGATTGATGCTGCATTTGAATTTTTGAAGCTTGTGGCAGGCAGGGAAAGTTCCACAAGTGTGAAGTGTGTGTGAGGGGGTACTACTAGAATAGAACTTAAGGCTATGTGTAGGTAACTGAACAGTAAAATGGTGAGAGGTAGCTGCCAAACAAATTATTGCAGTTGACAACGAAAGAAAAGAGCTCATTAGAAAAACTGATAAAAATACCATGATGTGGGAGGTAATTCTGCACACCCTCTATTTTGACAGTCAAGGAAAAAATGGTTTTAGTATGTATTGTTTGTTAGAAATGAGTTTGTAGATCAAGTTTCATTGATGTATTTTTGTTGAGTGAAAGTTATTGTTGGTAATTTTACTATAAAAATGTGTTTTATACTTTTCATCATCCGGATTCTGGTGAACAGAGCGTGAAGCAGAATTGGTGCAGAGATAGGACAAGAACAATGTGGTTTTGTTAAAGATACCGTAACAGGGAATGCGACATTCATGCTCTCTGAAAGAGCAATAGAAATGCAAAAGGACCTCTATCTGTACTTCATAGACTTTGCAAAGGTATTTGACAAAGTGTGCTGCAAAGACTTGATAGAGATGCTCGACAACCATGACATTTTTTGAAAAGACGTTATATTGGCAGCAAACAGCTTGTGTACGGATAGGAAGTGAATTGAGCAGGTACACAAAAATAGAAATTGGTGTAAGACAAGGATGTTTTCACACTGGATCTATTCAACTTGTACAGCAAAGCGATTCTGAGAGAAATAAATTGGCAAGCATAATCAACAATGTAGGATATGCAGATGACAGTGTTGACAGCAGACACAGAAAGGAGAATGCAGAAGCTAGCAAGAGAAAGCGAGAAGAAAGGACTAAGCATAAACTTCAAGAAAACTGAATGTATAGTCATCAACAAAAAGAAGAACTCCAAAATGCCAAGTACAGGTCGAAGAAAGTAAAATTAAACAAATAAAAAAAAACTAAAATACCTGGGAAGCATGCTGACAAAGGAAAGTGCAATGTTGAGATTGAAAGACGCATTGGCATGGCCAAGGATACATTTTAAAAGTGAAGCAGAGTACAGAAGGACAGGAAAATGTCATTGGAAAGAGTACTGGGTTGCTATGTGATGTCTGTCCTTTGGTATGACAGTGAATATTGGATGATCTTGTCAAGGATGAAGGAGATGATTAAATAAGGAGAAAAATCCTACTCAATATAAGGAAAATACAGATACCAACAGGAAGAATGTCAAGAGTGACAAGAGACGGCAAAATGGCATCCTGAAGGGACAGGGAATGAGTGTTTTATCATAATACTCAGGAAAGAAGAAAAGAAAAAAAAATTGGCGCATGAAAAGCCTTTTTCAGTATGAATGATGCTGAAAAATATGAAAAGACATAACCAAGATGAGAGGTTACTGCCACTGAGGTATTTTTAATGTAAAATGTCATGTTCTTGTGCAATGTCTACATGAATAAATCCTAGACACCCATGCTCTCACCTTCCCACATGTAGCATCTATGCCCTTTCCTGCCTAAAAGACTATCCCTATTCTGCAAAAGTATGCTCAGTTTTAATGTGATAACAACAACAGTATGATTAAATAAAAAAGACAAAAGAATAACTTTATCACAGGATTTTATATATATATATATATATATATATATACACACACACACACTCACTCAGTTACAATCTGAGATTAAGGACAGGATGGTTAAATAAAAAGACAAGATGGAAACTGTATTTAAATTGCCTACGTGTTTTGTCCTGTGATGGACTTTATTTTTTTGTCTTGATAAAGTCCATCACAAGACAAAACACGTAGGCAATTTAAATACAGTTTCCATCTTGTCTTCTTTTTATTTAACCATATATATTTATACATTAAACAGCATTTACCTTGCAGAATTTTGCACTCAGCCACAAGTAGTAGCCAACTTGTTAATACTTATGGGTTTTTAATAACGCAGCATGTTATTGATGGCAGGAATTGTGTGGTGAGAACTTTACAATTTTATCAAGGTCCCACTTAATCTTTCATTTAAAGGTGCTACAGTCCATATACATCATATCCCTAAGGCTTTTTCTTTGTCATCACAGAGAATGCCTTTTGGGTTTGAGTGTGATTGGGCTCTAGTTTTCCTTGAAATTTACCCCCCCCCACACACACACCTCAATTCTCATTTCATTTTTTAATCACGATTTACAAAATCCCAGAAATTAAAACTTTATAAGCTTTGGGTCAAATTGGTTGTTTTTTGTCATCAAAAATCCAATTATTTCTCGCTATTATTACATTTTGCCCTGTGAAGAATCTTTTCAAATATTTAAAATATAGGTACAGGCCTGAAATTAACCAAAATCTGAATAAGTTGCTACAATTGAAGGCACAAATACGGAGACTAAAATTTCACCATCAATTTTTTTTAGATCGTGTATTGCTAAACATGTCTGTCCCTCCCATATTGTTTTTCGAATCAAGAATTTGAAACTTCACCATTGATTAAAAATTGAGAAAATTTTCATGCAAGATTCTATTGAAAATTTTTCAAAAAGAATCTTAGTTCTCAATTTCAATTTTAACAACCAATGCAGAAAAGTGTTTGTATAATCTCTCCTTTGATCGGATTCTGGTTACCCGGTTAGTTGGCAACACACACGAACATAATTGTAAAAAATTGTCTGTGTTAAACAAGACAAAATTACATTATTTAGTTCGTAAGCGCTTCAGATGTAGTGAAGAACCTACTGGAGATGGGATAATTTTTAATTATTCCTCCTATGAGCCTTGACAGAAATTAATATTCTTGCCCACGGTCTGGATTATTGTGTTCCTTTCTCAATGCCAGACTGTGAAAAGACATTTGCTGAGTTTGAGGTTCTATTTGCTCTGAGATTTTCAGTGATCTTAACGCAACTATTATGCCTATTCTTTCTCTGGTTCCTCTGTTTCATATACAGAGGCAAAATGGGGTCAACAACACTGCTGGATAGTTAAAAACTTCAGAAAAAATTACAATCTTCTGATTATGAGACCTGATAAAGGTTCCGCTGTAGTGTTACTGGATCTTTCAAATTATGCATAATATTTTAAATGATAATCTAAATTTAGGAAATTATGTCCAGTTCAGACCTATGATAGTACTGTGTCTATTGAAGCTAAATTTCAAAGACAACTGCTAAAGTGGCTTATTAACATCTGATATAACAGAGTTAATTAGACCCATTGGGTCTATTCGTTCCCGTTTATATGGGTTACCAAAAGTTCATAACAATAGTGTCCCATTAAGACCCATTTTATCTATGATTGGGTCATCCCAGCATAAGGTCAGGAGCTGGCTCTCTAAAGTGCTACAACCTGTGTCTTTGCACTTCAGTAGTTTTTGTATTTTCATTTGTGGAATCTATACACAATTTTGCTCCCAGTCATAGTTTCATGTGTTCATTTGACATTTGTTCCCTATTCACCTGCATTCCGTTATTTGAGACAATTGAGATATGTTGTACCACTCCTCTTTGTCTACTCCATAGTTTCTGCTGAGCGTTTTTGTTGATTTGAAGTTCACCACCTCATCTATCGAATTCAGTTTCAATGATATTCTTTATCGACAGATTGACAGAGTTGCAATGGGTTCCCATCATATTTTTGTTGCTTATTGTGAGACTGATTTTTTTTTTCCTCACAATGTCCATTCTTTAATGTATCATCGATATGTTGATGATACTTTTTCTCTTTTTAATAATGAGAACCAAGCTGACACTTTCCTAACTCTATTAAATTCTGTTCATCCGTCCTTACAATTTACTGTTGAAAAGGAGTCAAATTGCTGTCTTTCCTTTTTGGACATTCTCGTCCATAGGAATGATACAGGCTTTTTGACTTCAGTATTTACAAAGGATACTTTTTCTGGACTATATACACGTTGGGATTCATTTTGATCACACCAATGTAAAGTTAATTAAATTAAAACTTTAACTTATAGGGCTTTAAAAATTTGTTCATTTCCTTTCTTCATGGTGAAATGGACTTTATAAACATGACACTTTCCAAAAATGAATATCCTTTGGACATTTTGGATTACATTATGTGTCATGTCATCCATAATTTTTGTATTTCTTAATGACAAGAAAAAAAAATCAATTCCTTGAAATTAATTTAGCAAACTGCTATGTTTCTCTGTAATTCTAATTATTCAATTTTCCTCAACATTGGATCCACAAAAGACTGTCAAGAAATGTGTCATTCTAATGCATGGCTTCTCACCTGGGTGGATGGGGGGGGTACTTTTTTTCTTTTTTTAAAACTTTACTTACATTGTCTCTTTTATTGCCCCTCCCCTAACCTTCTCAGGCATTCTATTGACTTTTCTATTTATTGAAGTAAGGTTCTGTTTATTTATTTATTTAATAACCTATCAGTTAAAGCAAATGTTGTGTGTGTGTTATCACCAGTCCATGATATACCTCGGGGGAAAGAAGAATGCCTTTATTATCACTGTTCAGTAAAATTCTTTTTAAAAGTCTAGCAAAATAATCCACGTACAGTCCATGTACTTACATGGAAAAGAATGAAAATTTCCATTTTGGAAACAACATTCTGGCTAATGTTGAAAAGGGTGCATTGGCCAAAAATGCTTGTCAACCTCTGATTTCATGGATGATTAAAAATCTTGCACAATTGTGTGAAGAAAAGAAAAGTAACATGAAGCATTTTGATTGTGATGAGAAAAATTTAATGAATTTTAATCTGTCATATGATTTGCAAAACTGGGGGGGAGGGGGAAGGAGGATGGAGTAAGTGATTAGTCCCAGAATTTAATGACCCCATCCCAACCTGCCGTAGCCACTTTCGACGTCTCATGTGGGTGCCACATGGCAGCAATGCATACATTGTCATGGGCCTTGAATTTACTGTACAGCTTCGTTGTCTTCCAATCCCAAATATAAAGTTTTCCATCAGCGTCACCACAGATGATGTAACTGCAAAGACAAAAAATATTTTTAAAATCATTAAATCAATTCCTCTTCTTCAAAGCTAATCATAATACTTTCTTACTCTATATCATGTTACCAAAAAGTTTACCCTGCCACTATTTCAACAATAGTGTTTTTGAATTTCATACTTGTGTTGTCATATACTTCTACAGCAAAATCAAACAACTTTGACATTAATAATAACAATACTGCAATTGAGAGCACTTGAAAAAGGATACAGTGAAATTGAAGTAATATAATAATGCACAGTGCTAAACGTTAAAGTTCAAAAATATTTTGGAATTTAACATTACATTTTTGGTTTTTCCAATTGACTATTGTATTAACAATTTTTTCATTTAACCTTGTAGTTGGAAAAAGGAGGGTCTCTTTAGTGTTGCTCTATCAACTGCCAACCTCTCTTTGCAAACCTTCTCCAGGCTGGTTTCACACTGATTGCCAACCAAACTATTTAATCTATATCTGGACTCATATCTTTCCAAAGAGTATTTGCATGCAAATAAACTATAACAAAGGCTTATAGCCATATCACATTGAAACACCACTTCTCTGATTACCAGAATTTAGCCATATTGAGCTTGGTCAATACTTAGATGGGTGACTGCTTGGGAATACCAGGTGCTGTAAGCTTGGATGTACAAATACCTTTAGCCAATCATGAATTGAAAAGATTCCACCCCCTATCAACACACACTAGGCCAGCAGAGCAGAGCAGAGTAGGGTAATGGCCAATTCCTCCCCATCAATCTGGGGAAGGCCTATGTCCAACAAACAAGCTTCACACAATGAAATAATAATAAACTTGTCTGGAATTTGAACTCTGTTCTCTCATTTCAAGCTGCTATCCCTTACACCACCTATACATCCACAATGTTCTATGAAGCCAACGAACTAAAGGCAATTTAAACAGATTGCTCAATTTGTTTTTCTGTCTAATTATTTCAACACTTCCCATGTCATGCCAGACCTTTCACACATCTCCTGGAGCCACTCCATTTTCTATTAACATTTTTGTTTCTTCCATGAATGAAATGTTTCCTTATAAGGAAACAGCTAACATTACCATTATCATCAGGGCAAGATGTGATGCAATGTAGATTAGCTCATGTGTGTACATATAGGCCAAAAATAAAAATTATATCCACAGTCTAATCCCTCACTCTTTAATCAGTTAGAAGTGGTCACATCCTCTGCTGATAAAGATTAATATTTTGCATGAGTCTGCTGTCCTGCCTGCTACAAGTCATCTGTTATTCCAGTTTCTAAGAAATCTGGTGAGCCATCTGACCCTTCCAACTATTACCTAGTTTGGGGAAACTCCAAGAGGCACTAATCAATGCTAAATTACTTAGTCATCACAGGGCCTATTCTCAGACAAGAAATATGGCTTTTCTTTCTCCAGCTTAACTGCTAATGTACTGACAGTAATTGAAGAAAGAGTTTATCATGCTAAAGATAGCAGCAGTGAAACTTGGGCTGTAGTGTTAAACATCTCAAAGGCTTTTCACAGGCTCTGGCATAAAGGTCTTCTCCACAAGCTGAGAAAAATTATGGTATCTCCAGACACATTTTTCAGCTGATCCTGTTCTTCCTATCAGAAATAGTTTTTGCTCTATACATTCCATTTAACTTTGATTTGCAAAAATCTAAATGCAGTGTCAATTGCTATCTATTCTTCACCTGATTACTCTTTTCTCTTTCTGCTCATTATCGATGTCCCTGTTCCTAATTGTTCCACACCCTCTGATCCCTGGAACTTCGTGGCTTTACTGTTTTGCCTGGGGTGACACAATGAAGAAACAAAAACGAGAAAGATGTCGCTGCAAGGTCTTTTCTTTTTCAGTTGACGGGATGTAACGTTTCATACAGAAATTAAAGACCTGTTGACAACTTTGTATATCAGCAACTATATGCACATGATGACTGTCTCATGAAATCAGGGGATTGAGTTAAATAAAAGAATGTTGAGTAAAAGAGGAAAAATTTCATAAAACAATGAATGGAAATAAAATTTAAGGGCATATAGTAATAGCAAAATAAACTAATAAGCAAAGTAGCAAGAGATTGTAATAAAAGAAACCTTACAAACAAAGGAAATATTTCTGGATTGCTATATAATGTCTAGCATTCTATATTTTTTTTTATGTGTTGTGTCCTTTCAGAATGTAGTTGATCATGGACCTCCGCTTATCCCTAATGCTTGTTGCCTCTTCCAAACCCTGCTTTGCCATCCACTTGCTCAAGCCCATCAAGTATGTCTCACATTGCTTTTTTTTCCTCCTTCTATCTGTCCTATGAATATAAAATTTTCCAAACCCTCCTTCCTTATTACATGCCCTAGAAATCCTCCTCCTGATGCTAAGTATGTTTCCTTTTCATTTGCATTCTCTCAACATTCTTGTCCTTGCTCACATGCTTGGTCCATGGTATCCTCATCATCCTGCTGTAAAACCACACGTCTGTTGCTTCAAGCCTCTCCTTCATTTTGGAGGAAATTGTTCAGCATTTGCTGCCATATAGGACGAGAGATACAACAGTTGAGTACTCTTTCCTTTGTTTCCAACAAAATCTTCTATCTCTCAATATTCTGCTTGCCTTGCCAATGCACATTCGGATCACAGTGTCACACTTTCTATCCTCTGTCAGAAAAGTCACCAGGTAAAATTTAAATTTCGACACCTGTTTCATTTTAGTATCCCTGACCTGTAGTTAGCATTTTTGGGTCCTCTTCTTCAAGTTTGTTTAGTCCTTTCATCTCGCTTTCCATTGCTACCTTCTGTTGGGAGTCTTATATTTTCTTTACTGTGTTTGCTAACACCAATTGTTTAGATTGTGGCTGCCAATGATGAATCCTGGCATGACTTCTAGCTCTCTCAGAATTGTTTCGCTGTACAGGTTGAATAGATCTGGTAAGAAGACAAGAATGTGTCTTACACCCCTTTTTAATTTTGTATATCTGCACAATAGAAACATTTTTCCCAGATGAAACAGAGACATCAAGCAACAAAAATGTGCTTCTCTCAAAAATGTTAATACAGTAGGTAAGAAATGAGGAAATTTAAGGAGAATAGTAACTTCAAAGGAAACTGATACAACAATAAAAAAGTTACAACTGAAATAGTTGGAATGAATAATAAAGAAAGAAGGCTGGGAGAACTTAATACTCACAAGGCACATTGAAAATAAAAGTAGTAAATGGATGGCAAAATAAAGACCAAAACAGAGGAAGGAAAAAAAAACAACAAAAACAGGAGTTATAAAGGAACAAGGATTGCTTACAGAAACAAACTGCAGGGAGTTGTGGAGAGCCATGAATGCCCAAGTAAATATTCATATTAAATTGTTGTGGGGAGTTACCTACTTAATAATGGACTCTTCTTTGATTATATTAACCTCGAGTTAATTACTCTCGAGAATGTGTGCAGGAGTGAGGGGCGACAGAGACTGATTCAGTTCAGCGCAAGCTATTATTAATTTGTTTGTATTTCTTCTTGACGTAATATATGCTCTTGAACCTACCACCTTGTTGACTTATTATTTTATGGTCCCATACTGGGTCCATATCAGAAATGGAGTAAATTAACAAGGCAATTTATATGTAGACATTATAGGCAGACATTTGAAGGTTAGCTTTTGAACTGCTTTCATTTTCAGATAAGACATTTCATGTCTGTATTGGAAAACTTTAAATCTCTTAAATAACAACAAATTACACAACATATATTTCGACTAACCAGGTTATTTACTACGATTACATATAAGCATATATGTTTATTGGGATTCTACATCTTATTTTAAAGTTTTGAAGAATTATGACAAATACAAAAACGTTTCATGGAAACTAGATTTGATTACACGTTTCACCTTTCTAGAAATGAAGCAAATAAATAATTTACTTTCCGCCTATTCTCAAGCAGCCTTTCAGATTCTACTCACCTGATCAACTTGGTCAATTAAAAACATCATTGGGCAATTAAAGTTTATTGCTTTACTTGCCCATGGTTGATTAAAAATCTTGTAATGAAACGTGTCCCTTAAATATAGAAACAGTAAATCTGATTCCTTTTACAACCCAAAAGTATGCCATTGAAGATTCACAAGTTACTTTATCGTCTTGGTCAGTGTAAACATTTGTTTAATTAACACTTCCAGAGTGGAGCCAAAATGTCTCTGTCGCCCAGATTTTTAGAAACTCATTTGGAAAAATATTATCCTTCACTCAACATCTATATTTTCTCTCCACTTATGAAAAGTAGAAACAAACATTTGAAAAAATCAAAATATGCATACTTCTTTCAACCATGCACCAAAAAACAAATTATACAAGTATTTTTTTTTTTATAGAAAATTGTTGAGAAAATCAGATTTGTTATTTTTTTTATCCTCTATGAAATGGGGGTTGTAGTCAAACAGAAAGAAACTACAATTAGGTACCTCCACTCGATTGCCAAAAAAAAAAAAAAAAGCATATAATGTTAAAAAGGCTCAAACAAAGTTTTATCATCAAAATGTTTATGCTATTATTTAGAGAAAAGATCAAATTTTGTTATTTTTTTTAAAATCCTTTTTAACACGTTTGAAATTTTAATTTCAATTTCATTTTTTCCTCAGCGATTCAAGCTATGTTTACATAAGGCGACTATTACGAAATTGAGTAAAATGATTTTGGCGTGAATAAATTTTCCCCTCACTCTCCACTGCCAGTCAAGTGATTTCTTTTTCAAATCTCAAAGGCTGTCCTCAAGTATTCATTGAGGATTTACTTTGGATTCATTTTAAAGTAAACTATATGTATCTCTTGCTTTCAAGCCATTCTGAAAGTAAGAATTTGAAAAAGATGAGAGAAAAACATTAATAACTTTCGAAATGAACTAAGAATTATAAAGAAAAGATACAGAATAAATATTAAATGTTTTTTTAAAAGTCACTCATTTTCATTCTTTTCTTTCATCATGAGAAACGCCAGCTTAGCAGAAAAACATTATTTTAGCAGACACACACAAATACACACACACACACTATCTTTCTTTCATTTTTGAATCTGATGAAGCCTAGAAAGGCAAAACATAATTAAATCTACTTTTAATGGAACATTTTTTTCCATTTGTCAAGTTTCTTCAAAATATATGTAAAAACAGTTTTAGTTGATAATAAATGGCAGATGGCTATAAAAAGGCATTGTTGATTATTTACTACTAATTTGTTTAAATAATACACTGACTATTGTTTGCATTATGAGGCCGTAAATGATGCACTAAAATAAGTAACCAAGTAATCATTTTAAGTTTTATGAAAATCAGCATCTTTAAATGCAAGTCATCTGAGTGCCAAGGAGACAAAAACTTCAAATGGCAACTTGTTGAAAAAACATTTCTAATCTGAATATGTGTTAGTGTCATGAAGAGCATCTGGCAGTAAAACTCAGCATAAAATTCATTAGTACCTCTAAGCTTCACTGACCCAATCAGTGATTACTTCCTCAGCCCACTGATGCTGAGTGAAGCCATTTTTTATCTAACAAGAGTTACAAACACAATGAGAAGAGACATTAATGACTGAAAAAAGAATAGGGAATTGTCAGCCATGAAGAATCTCGTAGCCAAGAGGGAATTTGAGGAGAGTCATTGAGTGTTTGTTTGGCAGAGTAAATTATGCAGTTAGGCAGAGAGAAACCCGACAAATGGAAAACAAGATTGGCATGGAAGCTACAGAAATGTCAGTAGAAACCAAAAAGAGATTGAGAGAGAAAATTAGATCTACATAAAAATGTGATGGTCATTCAAAATTTTTTTATATTTTTAAAAATTAAGCACAGAGAGAGGAAAAGAAAAATGAGGCAGGAAGGTATCTCAAGTTAATTGTCTGCAGCATACTTTAGTGGCAAGTGAGTCTATATTGGTCAGGATGGGTGTGTTTGCATAAAAACTAACATGAAATTTGCTAATTTTTAGTCAGCCATACCATCCCATTGTTGAGGTCATTGGAATTAGTCACAGTAATGATAAGCAATCTTGAACAAGAACATTGAAAAATTGAGTTACAACAATGTTTCTGCATTGGCAAGAAACATGCAAGTGTCTTATTCCCCAAGCAGACCCCACTCTGCAATCATCTGAGAAATAATTACAAATTCCATCTGTGTCAACTTATAAGAGTTGACGAAGATTTATTTAAAGTGAAGAATTGTTTTGATGTCAATAAACAATATACTGGATGCTGGACAGAGCAGACTTGTCCATATAAACTTTACTGAGATTCATATCATGTTTGACAAAGTATATTACAAAGAACTATTAGTTAATCTTGACATATATGGGAAGGATATTAGAATAATCCAGAACCTATACTGGCAGTAAACCACTTTCATATGGATAGAAAATGAATTCAGTAAGTACACAAAAAACAGGTGTAAAACAAGGATGCATCTTCTCACCAGTCTTGTTCAACCTATATATTCATTATTGGTGGCCACAATCTTAACATTAGATATGCAGATGACAGTGTTGATAGCAGACAAAGAAAAGAAACTACAACAACTACAGAAGGTCATGAAGAAAAGAGAAGACAGGACTAAGCATCAATTCCAAGAAGCCCAGAATGCATGGCTTGTAGCAAAAGAATGATCCCAAATTGTAAATTAGAGATACCAAAAGCAAACAAACATAAAAGAACTCCCACTATTCAAATGTTTAACAGGAGAGAAAATGCAAAATTGAAAGCCGAAGGATGTGAGAATACTATGAACCAAACATGTGAACAATAACAACATTTTACAGAAAAAGAAAACAAAAAAGAAATTTATACTTAGGACATATAATAAGAAAAAAGAACTTGGAAAATTTCACACACTTACAGGAGAGATTGAGGGCCAGAAGAAATAACTTAGTGATCTTTGGTAAATGGATAATGGAAAAAGGTTTAGAAGATGTAACAAAAAGCCAAAATTTATTGAGAACTACAAAGAGCAAGAAATTGGGGAGAGCCATTGTTCTGAAGAGACATGACACATTAAAGAAGAATAACATTATCCATAGAAAATGTGTCTCCCGAGTAGAATTAAAACTGTTTTCCATTTTTAATCTGAGAAATTCTTTTCATGCTTTTAACCCTGAAAAGCAAAGGTTAATGACATCTCTGTGACCTTTGAAAGTAAAAATAATTGCTATTTTTAAGCGTTTAGTGAATTTCATCCAACATTCTTCCTTATTACCATAACCGATATATTTAGTGAGTAAATGTATTTAAGTAGATATCCCTCTTTTTTTCTTTTTTAAACTATGAAATTAATTTCTACTGGCCTAGTGATCCAGTCTTGTTAAAGAACATTTTCCTTTTTAGTGTAATAACTTCCTGTAGCCTAATAGTAAAAGCACACCTGAATATTGTTTCTCAGATGAAAAATGGAATACAACTTCAATTCATGTTGGGAGGCACATTTTCTCCTCTGAAATTGCTGATGGTAATATACAGGGTGCAATAGATAATTTGTCGTCTAAATGACACCAATATGAAAATAACACTGACATCTCATTTTAACTGATATACTTACCAAAATTACTACAAAATATCTTGAAATACTAAAGAGTAAACTTAGTAAAAAAAAAAAAAAAAAAAATCACTATTGGCTTCAACCACCACCTCCAGATAACCTCAGAATCTCCTGCATCTCTTTGAGATGGTCTACTTGTTTAAGTTGGTGAATACCGCCATAATCATTGCCTTCACTTCATCTTTAGTGTTACAAGAAGTTTTGTTGGTCGTTCGCTCAACTTTGCTCCACACATAATAATCAAGAGGGTTGCAGTCTGGGGAGTTAGGTGGCCAGATGTAAGGAGCGATGTGGTCATAAAAATTGTCTGACAGCCATGACTGGGTTCTCCTGTTTGTGTGGCCTGGTGCAAAGTCCTGTTGCCATACATAGTTTTCCAGCAGCCACCTTCTTGACCATGGGCAGCTCTAGTTCAAGGCACTCGATGTGAGTTTCTATGTTGATTCTGAGGACTTTAAACAACAAATTTGGCAATGCTTATCACAGCCAGTTTTTTGAGATGGCATACCTTCCTAATCACCATTAGACTCGTCTAACTCTCTCTGAATACTCTGCCCTGTTCTCAGATTAATACCTAAACACTCTGAAATGTTTGTATCAAAGCTTCCAGTGTAAATACCAAGGAAAACTACATCATTTCCAAACTTCTGGCAGATGGTGGCTAACTGACTCCCCTATATTGTGTAGTTGACAAAATCAAAAACACAACATGCACTTCCAAAATTAAAAATGCAAAATGGCAACAATTTACCCTGTATAAGTAACAAAAGATACTTATTATCAACTAATTTGTGAAATGTCAGTCTCTCCATCTTGATTCTAAAAACAAATTGGGGACACGATTCCAAGGAAATCAGTTAATCATGACAATAAGTCTTTGTCTAAAAACAACAATTCAGGCAGCACATTCAATATTTGACTATTTTCAAACCTGATCTTTGTAGCAGTTATATTTATTTTAAAAAAATAATTAAAATTGATAGAATAAATAAAACCTTTAAGACTTAAGCAACTCAATGGACTTTGCTCACTTCCGTAGCAACCATTCATTCCACTTGTATATTGGAAAGGGATTAATATAATCACCGAAGTGAATTTAATTTCTGACAAATGGAAATCAGCCTTGAAATATAAGACAAAGTCTATTCCCACCACACACACACTCACTAAATGATTAAAAATAATTACTGATTTCAATGGTCATCTAATAAAAAGAGCTTTTTTTTAAAAATTATTTTAATCTTATTACAAATCTCAAAAGATGTTTAATCTTACCTCATGCTCCAGCTTCCCTCAGGTGACCTTGAACAATTCTTAATCCCTAAGATCATTGAACAATGAAATATTTTTTTTTAATCTATTATGAAAAATGTTTCAAGAAAATCTGCTGATATTATATCCTAAGCGAAGATGCTTGTAATAAAATAGGATTTTGATAGGAACAACATCATCCTGTTTTAGCATCCTTGAAAGTCAAAGCAAAGCAGAAGTCTACATTTTTGTTGCAATCTTGTCAAATTCAGCATTCACAGTGATTTTCTTTTTGTCCCTTTCATAGGGAAAAGAAATTTATTAGAGAGAGAGAGAGAGTGAGTGAGTTAGTTGCTTTGGCATAAAGCAAAGATGACACAAGAATAGTGAAATGTTGGTCTACTTCATTATATTCAACTTGATGCCAAAAATTACAAATTAAAGAGAAAAATAAAACCAAAATTTTTAAAATTGTTGTTTTAATCATTTTATACCAAGCACGGCAATAAAGCCACTATGATGCAAGGGAGTTACAGAATGTTAGAGAATATGAGAAAAATATTCTATTAAGCAGAGAATACAATAAAAGATTATGAAGACCGACATTAACAACTGACACTGCACCTAAATCTTTGAAAATCAAGGTTGACAGGAAATCAAGAAGCTGAAACAAAATTCAACAATAGACAAGTGTGAGAGAAAAAAAACTGTTAACATAGAATGTACAGTTACACGTAGCCATTTCAAATGGAAAATGAGGAGACTTTGCCGCCAATCCAGTACTGTGCTTAAATCCATAAAGTCTAGATACCACAGAGGAAAGATCATCAGAACAATTATCATGATAATATTTATAGAAAAAGTACAGGGAATTATGTTACAGTGGTAAAAAAGTAACTGAAGCTAAGATGCTAGGTCAGGACCAATAATATTGCTGATGATTCTTTGGATTTTATCAAGAATCTCTAAATATAGAGCAGCAATATTCAAAGTAAGGATGAATGAATAAAACCTTGGTTCTTAACAACAGTCAAGCCAACCCCATAATCAGCAAAGATAAGAAAGTACCCATTTTTCTTATTAATAAAATATTTCCTTTGTTTTTTTTTTATTTTTATTTTTTTAGATCAGGAAATTTTTTTTTGATTTATAAAAAAATTATTTTAATGAAATAAATCCATTATTGGTAGTTTAAGTCATAACTGGAGAGAGATGGACTAACTTTGTACAAAGTGGTATGGGAAAGTTTCTGAACTAGAAAAGTGTAACACAATATAACCAGTAGATAGACTAATGCATATATTATTTAAATGTAGCCACCACATGTTTCAAAATTGCCCTCTTGAAACACGAATGTCAGGATGCTGTTATTTGGGTATTAGTGGTACATGCATTTTTGTATATTAGTATGATTGGTGCATGTGCAGTCTGAGAACTTGCCAATATTTCAGAGTTTTCTTCCATTTCTTTAAACTGGTCAATTGCACAGAGATGATGAAAGTGCCTTTTTATAAAAAGAGTTGTTTCCCCTGAGAAAACTTTAAACACTGATCACTAGGGTGTGCTGAGTTTCAAACTGTCGAATTGTATTCAATTTGAGAGGGTTGGGTTTGACATGATAAATAATGACAAAATATTCTTTTCCAAATCATTAGCGTTTTTTGAAGAAACAAGTTTAAAGATTACGTTTAGGTTAAAAATTGTGGTGTTGGAATTTTATTCTGGTGATCAGTTAAAGACTTATAGCACAGACTTATAAAATTTATAATTTACTGAAAATTAACATTGTATATTGGCAAGATGCATGGCACACAAGAACGTTATTACTAAATCATTGTGGCATCAAGTAAGACCTTCATTTACTTCAAGAAGAAATTATACTGAAGGATTTATGAAGTAATGATATAAAGTGCAGTAGTTTTAGTGTGATTTTCAATAAACAATGCAAATTTAAAACATATTGTCTAATAAGTTGTGCCCAGCAATATTGTGGTGTTATATACACTTATCTATTTTTTGTTTTTATTAATTATGATTGAACAAATGACTTAAGAAATTCATTGAGTAGCCTTTTTTGTAATCTGTTACTTTTTTACAGTTTTTGCTTCAATGTATCTAATACAAAAGATAGTAACATTCTAAAGTCAGTTTGCAAGCAAAAAAACTACAGAATTAGGTATTTCTGTGCATTTTTTTTTTCAAATGATCTTGAAAATTAAATGCTCAAAAATTGGTGAAAGCAATCAATCTGATTTTTGGCATTAGTGCTTATCACTCCAGCATTCACAGAGTGCAATTTTGATTTTCTAAAAAAAAATTTTTTTAAATCAAACTGCCCTACTGATCAGCTCTCTTTTCTTAGAGACAAGACATTGAGAAAAAATAAAACAATTCTTGTTGATACTATTAACAGCAAAGATATAGATCTTTACTGAAAAAAAAAAAAAAGAAAAAAAAGAAGAAGTTTTATCAAAATTAAAATAATTGCTTACCTCATATCTGGAGAGAAATCTGTGGTGCATGCATACCCAGCCACCTAAAAAAGAAAAAAAAAATCAAAATGTGTATTTAAGATCTTAATACTAAGAGCAAAGTCAAAAAAGAAAAAGAAAAAAAATTTCATCAATTATCTTTTGTTTCCCACGACTCTTGATTTTTTTTTTTTTAATTGTCCAGGGCCACTCAAGATATGTTGATTTTAAAGTTTTGTGAAAACAACATTGTAATATCCTCAATTCCTCAGAGCCTTTTTCTGCATCAGAATAGATGAAGAAAAAAGCCTTGAGAAGTGACGACATCATAAAGTTGCCTTCACAAAACTTCAAAGTTCACATAACTATGCTCAGCTAAGAGACAAATTTCTCTACATAATTCTGTATGTACATATATATATGTGTGTGTGTGTGTGTGTGTGTGTGTGTGTTCCCATTCCTTGTTAAAAAATTCCTTAGAATTTTCTATGTGAATTTAAATTTTACTTTAATTTTCTAAGGTCTAAATTGGGATAAATAATTTTTAATAAATATTTTGTAAAGTAAATTTTAGAAACATTTTTAAACAGAAATTTAATATTTTCTAAAAATTTTTGTGTTAGCTAATATTTGTGATTTATGGGTTTCTGTTCACTTTCTTTTTTTCACTTATTTAAATCTATGTGCCTTATTTCCTAACCCTTTATTGCATATGTGTATACTCCTATATATGTAGGGAGAAAGGGGATCACTGCCCCCAATGGGATGAAGTCGAAATAATAGATAGAGAACGAAAAAGGTCAATGAAAAGAAGGCAGTTTACGAGATAACACTGAGAGAGGAGGGGCAAACAGAAAGTTTAGTTTTCGCTCCTCAAGCAAGAACAAAAAGTATACTACAAGGCAGAAATATAATACGGTTTAATCCACCATATAACCAGCAGCTAAAAACGAAAATTGGAAAATTATTCTTTAAATTAATTGAAAAACATTTTCCGGCTAATTCACAATTAGCCAAAATATTTAATAAAATACTGTAAAATTAAGTTGTTGCTGCTCAAAAAATCTGCAAAGGATAATAAAATCCAATAACACGAGATTATTAAATACAGCGAAAGAAAACAAAACAAACAGAGCATGCAATTGCAAAAACAAGACAGACTGTCCACTTAATGGAATCCGCTGTATTGAAGGAGTAGTATACATGGCAGAAGTCAGTGATGAAACTAATAATTTCAAGAAGGTGTACATTGACGGGCCATTCAAAAGGCATTATTATAATCTTTGTTCAGGTTGGAAAATAATAAAAATGATACTAGGCTGGCAGACTGTGTATTGCAGTTTAAAAGAAAATATGGAAGAAGCCCCTGTGTGGAGTGGAAAATTATAAAGAAGGTGAGGGCAGGAAAAAACTGTGGAGACATTTACTGCAGGCTATACCAGGAAGAAAAATTGACCATTATTTCCTTTACAAATAAAAGAGAATTGCTAAATGCGAAAAGCAAAGTGATGTCAAAATGTAGGCATTTGAAGAGCAAAGTCCTGGGTACTTGCGAACCCGGATGAACTTCTACTTTCCTTTAGCCTTCTACCCACCTTTTTGGTAGTGGGTAATTCCTGTTCTCTACTTTGGAATATTTTTTTTTTTTTGTTCTACTGCCTCAGGATAATGAGCACTTTTTTGTTTTCTAGTGCCTTCGAGGATGGTTTTTCACTACCCTCCATCTGTTATATATATATATATATATATATATTTTCCTCTGAAGACTTTACACACATCACACTATTCTACAGAATATATATTATTTAATTGTAAACCATTGTTATATATGTCAGAGTTTTTTATTTTTATATATACGGGTTTTTATATGTCTATGGTATTGCTTTTTGCAGGTGTTTGAGTGCGTATATATATATATATATATATATATGTGTGTGTGTGTGTTCGTATGTGTGTATATGTATATATGTATCTGTGTATGTGTACATATATGGGTATACATATATATGTGTATGCGGGTATGCGTACGCATTTATGTGTGTGTGTGTGAGTTGTATGTGTACATATATGTTTTTTTACAGTACTAAAGTTATACGGTATTATAACTGTACTGTTGACTGAAAAATTTACATACATTATGGTATTATTATTTTTACTGTATTGTTAACCAAATAATTAGTATAATTTTGATTATATAGTGGTGTAGTGGTAATTGTGATTAAAGCGGATTGATTAACTAGTATATCTTAATTATTTAATTTTCTTAGGTTTTTTTTTTTAAATTCCATTTTCTTATCCTTTCACTAGTAATATGTGTGCCTGGATTCCAAATTGTTAGCTAAAATTCCCCGAAATTCTGCATCTAAATTAATGTTTTGGACGAGCTCATGTGCGGTTTGTCTCTAAATGGAAAGTGGCTCTGACTGTCGCCAATCGGAAGCATTTGCAGGGTTTCGTACCGGACCTAAATTAATTTTCCAGTGTCTGAAAGTGCTTATCGAGGGTGGGCCGGAGGCTGATCATCTCTGGCCAGGTCGGTGCGGTGAGTGGGGTATGATGTTGAAAGACCCGAAACCCCCTAGTGATCCTCGTGATGACATCACTGACGACACTCTCTAGCGCCCCCATTACGGTGCGTATGTTTGAAATGTAAATTTATTTTTAAACTAAGTAATTAAGTTTAAACAACTAAATTTAAATAGAGTAATTAGGCTTACTTTTAAATAAAATTTTTTTAATTTTTTTAATTTTATATTGTATTATATTTGTTTTGTTGATTGTATAATTTTGTTTATATAGTGGTGTGAGTATTTTGTGATCACAACAGATTAACTATTATCTCATATATATTTTTAATTTTTTTAGACTAATTTCTTTCACTGTTAATTTATAATATTTATTTATTTTTATTTTCTCATATCATCTTTTCTTACTATTTTAAATTTATTGCTCTCTTCATTCTTCTTCTTCCCTTTTCATTTACGCTTTAAGATACTTACCCTTTCTTTTTAACGCTCTCTCTCTCTCACCTAACCCACTTTATTTACGCTTCAAATTTACGGGGCTGCAATCCAACTGTCAGTTGAATGTATCTTTGAACTTTTGTGGACATCTGCCGCTACATGTGTCCTCTGATTATATGTTGTGTATATATGTGCTTATGTATGAATGTGTGTGTGTTCGCCGAACTGATGTGTTTTTTCTTAAATTTTCTCTTAAGGAAGCGAGCGTTATTTTTATTGTCTTTTTTTAGGTCTTTGTGAATCTTATTTGTGTAAAATCCTTTGTATAATAAAGACGGAAGCTGATGATGGTTCGCCTTAAATAGGCCTATACTTCTGATTTACCATGAAATAATGTGTCTGCCTTAATTTTTCTTATATTTGCTCTATATGTATTTATATACATATATATTTAGAGCTCTCTTAGAGAGTTATCCTACCACTGTATGTCCAGGATACTCCTTTGGATTCCTCTATACCCACACGACATGCTGAGATACATACACACTCATATATATATATATATATATATATATATATATGAGAGAGATCTGTGTATGTATGTATTACTCCAAATTTTGATTTTGACTTCAAACTGAGTGCATCATATCTATCGCTCTACCTATTTTAGGAATCTTAAGAAAATGTGCTCTTTGGCAGGAATCAAACTTGCTAAAAACAATCATTAAAAAACCTGTATGTATATGTGTGTGTGTGTGTGCACATGTATGTATATATTTGTGTGTGTGTGTTCGTCTCTTACTCGTTTCATCTTTGAATAATATTATAATACTTTAAACACACTGCTTCATTAAATTTAGAATTTAAAATTTGTAACTTCTAACATTAATTCATAACTTTTTCAAATGAATTTTGATTTTAATTTTAAAGTGAAATTAATAGTCAGTTAGTAATACTGATTTCTATTTTAATCAAACATTAACATTAATGCGCCAATAAATTGTTTTTACGGTACATTGTCACGTTTTGCAAATTAGCATTTATTTGTATTTTGATTAATCATCACAGACTACGTAACAATGTCTCCTTTATTGAGGGGGTTTGGTTAGTTTTGAATAATTTAATACTTTTCATCTTGCAGTCAGCACCATCAATTGACAAGACAAGAAGTGTTGAAACAAAATAACTACTTTGTAGTTATGTTTTAACATACTTATATTATAAATTATATATATATATATATATATATATATATATAAATAAAACATTTGTAATGCTTTGAGTTGTTTGTAAGGAAGAAGTTTTAGGTAAAGTCACTAGTGTTGAAATTTGTTTTGGATGTAATGAAATAACATTTGACTAACAACAATCTGATTGACCTTCAACAAATCAAAATGAAAAAAAAAAACAAAAAAAAAATCTTGAAAGTGTTTGCCCCACACAGTCAAAAACAATCACTGCCAAAATATTTAGAGTGATTGGCTTGTCTTCATGTCACCAAATGTCAACAGGATATCAAAAATTGAAATTTGTGCCTTGTTTGTTTGAAAAGATTAAAAATAAACAAATTACAGCATGTTATCTGTAAATTGTCACCATTTTATATTTTTAATTTCACACATGAACATTGTGTTTGTTGACTGCACTGTATAGTAGGGTCCATTGAGCATTGTGAGAAAAAAAGCATCATGGCACAATTCAGTGCACCAGAAGTTTACAAATAGCATACTGTACTGCTTGACATTCGTGTTCCAGTACGAACATTTCAGCGTTTCGGAAGACAACACAGATGATTCAGAAAGAGTTGGATGATATATCCAGTCAACATCATGGCATTTGGAGTGATCACTAGTGATGGCAACATTTATTCATCTTCCCCACAGTGCCTCAGACTTAACATGGAGGCCTACTTCAAGTGCTGCCCTGGATCAAGAGAGTGGCTGCTAGAAGGCTATATCTGGCAATAGGACTGCACCATCGTACACAAGCAGGAGAACCAAGTCATGTCTGTCAGACAATTTTTGTGACTACATCACCCCTTACATCTGGCCACCTAACTCCCCAGACTGCAATCCCCTTGCTTATTATATGTGGGGCACAGAGCAGTGAGAGATCAACAAAACTCCTTGTAACACCAAAGATGAACTGAAGGCAATGATTATGGCAACAGTCACCAACTTAAACAAGATGGCTAGCCAGAAAAATTTGCAGGAGATTCTGAAGTCATCTTGTAGCCAATGTTGATTTTATTGAATAAATGAAATCTTTAGTATTTCAATATATTTTTGTGTAATTTTGGTAAATATGTCTGTAAAAATGAGATGTCAGTTATTTTCATTTCTGCATCATTTAGACAATTCAACCATCACACTCTGTATTTGTATAATGTGTGCTATTATATGAGGGGTCAGTTTATTTTTCAGTTTCTGACAAGGGAGTCTTCTGGTTTTAGATCTTTCTGGTGCCTACTTTGCGTAAAGACTCAATTTATCTACATCTGAGATGTAAGCTAGTCCCAATGTGATGCTTATAATGAAAAATAGCTGGTTAATTATGGGTAGATTCATCTACACTGCAACTTCTTTTCTCTTTCATCTATGTGCACACGTCTTTGCAGCCATTCTATTTTACAAGCTTATGTCTAACTAATTTCCTTTTCTCCTCAACCCCAACTCACTTCCTGTATTTAGAACCAAACTAGAAAACCACCTGAATAATTAAAAACACCTTTTCTAATCCTAAACTCTTTCATGCACATTATTTGCAATAATTATTTGATAGCCTATTTTTAAAATGTAAAAACAGGTGTGTGTGTGTGTGTGTGTGTGTGTGTGCGTGCGTGTGGGGGGGTCCTTCTATTAAGTTTCATCAGACAAATTTCTGATCAGACAAGAGGGCGCTGAAAAATTATTAGCCTGATCTATTTTCCAAAATCTGACTCAAAATTGTGGTTCTTGAATGCTAAAATATTAATCTAAAAACTTGAGTCATATTCTTAAATAACCTTGCCAGACCGAGACTTGTCCAGAAATATCTAAACTGTCAGCTGTATAGAATCACTTTCTCAGATCAACGGTTAAAAATGGCTTTGAGTAAATGAACTATGCTGGTCTGAGTAAGGATCATTCTTCTTTGAACTTTCTGGACTGATGCTGCAAAATGTCAAAGGACTGATACTGTAAAAAACAGAAAGCACATCACTTGAGAATTTTCAAGAGTAGCAAACAAATGGATAACACTTGTAACTTGAAGAGAAAATAATGACATAATCAAGATGTTAATGCTTCACACCACTTCAAACTGAAAGGTTAAGAAAGAACAATAACAGTGGACTTAAAATAAAATTATTTTCCTGAAAAAAAAAAAAAACAAAAAAAAAACATGACTGCTCACTCAGGCAATGAATGCTGAATGTTTCCCTATAAGAAAACATATTACCATCATAAATCATCTTGGAATCACTGAAAAGTTTGTTTAGCTGCATATTAACTCTTTATGGCTCATTTAATGCCAAAATTTAATTTTCTTGAGAGCATTACTGTTATATATTATCTGACCTTGTGTGTAATTTTGCACAGAAGTGTATTTTGCACTGAGCAACGCAAAGCCAGCAAAATTTGAAGAAAAATAAATATTGTTCTGAAATGTCAGAGTGCGAAAAAATCATGTGCAGGCTTGGTTTTGTTGTGAGAGACAGGTGTCAAGGTCAGGAAAATAAGCACTCAAACGATAGGCGGAATATATAACAGAAGTACCACACGTCGAATGAGGATCACCTATTTAATAGATTAGACAGCAGTCAGTTCAGTGAGATCAGAGACAGAGAGGAGAAGTGAAGCAGCAGCCAAGTGTCCTTCATGTGTGGGTGTGCCTACCTCCAACCAAACCACTATTCAACAACCACCATCACTGATGAAAACGGATAAAAATATATTGTATATTTTTATATAAATCCATCTTAGTCATTCATCATTTGTCGGTCAAGAATATCATCATTTTGGGTTCAAGTTTATTCTTGCCAAATTGGTTCTAGTTTTATTCTCCATCAAGTAGTAGACAACATTAGTAATTTCTTTGACAAAAATGTATTGCTGGTATTTTTGCTATAAAACTTTTACCCTTTCATAGTGTTTTGACCTGAGTTTGGAGGTTAACTATTTGCCCATAGCTGAGATTCTGATTGGTGCTACCACCCATGGTCTGGGTGGATATGGGAACAACAGCAATTAAGAGGTGGTTCCATGATCCTCAGAATCACCTGATCAGAGACCTTGTAGATTTATGTAGATATAGTTTATTGTCATACCCAGGACAGGACTGAAGAATAATACCCAATACCAGTGGTAGCAATAACAAAAAGAAGAATAAATAAACATTTCAATATATTTACCATATGTCCAGTAAAAGTTTTCTTCTTCATGAATTTAAATCTGTTCAGAACGTTGAAGATGCAAATCTTGTTGTCCATGGATTGACAAGCCAACCATTTACCTTTAGTCAGTACAGAAAAAAAGAAAAACAATTTTAGCATATATTAAATAAATCTCAGAGTTTAAATTCTCAATTTCTTAACAAGACTAAGAATATTAAAATATACATATTTTCACTCATCCATTCAAGCAAGGCTGGTATGAGGGTCCTGGGCTCCTTTTCCATTATGATATCGACCCTCCTACTCTACTACATTTCAACTTTTCATAAGGTAGCATTCATATAAAATACAAATTTTATTATAATCTGATTATGTACAATAATAGATCATATGCAATATAAATGAACAATTCAATTAGAAAAATTGAAAATAAATACAATGTATGTAAATACAAATTAGAGACATGTAATAACTGATTATTATATCTTAAATAAATCAATGTTTTGCAGCAATTTTTAACATCAACTTCCGATTTTTCTTGCGAAAAGATGAATAATTTAACATAATCAACATTATGAATAAAAAATAGTGAAATTCATATCGTGTTTCTTTGAGAATTCATACAAACAAAAATTTAGAATCAGATGGAAAAATAAAAAAGCAGGATGTTAAAATCCACAGAAATTATTATTCTTTAATAGTTTAGTTTAATTTGTATGTACATAAATGTGGGTAGAAAATAGTAAATGTTGATAAGACAGCAAGGGTAAGCACTGACTGGGCCTCCCAATCAGCACCCCTCCCCTTGGCTGGGGTTGGAGGATGTTTTGATTTGACTTTGCAGATTTAATAAGTAATTTAAACAATTTACTCTTGCAAAAACAAAATTAACAGAATTTATTTGATGATTATAAAATGAGAAAAGAAAAGCTGTTGAAAAATAGAAAGTAAACATGAAAAAAGGGGACAGATTTCTTTTACTTTGAATAATAAACAAATCGAATGCATAATTTTGAAAGTTTTTTTATGATCAAGTTTTAATCAAATTCAAGCTAAACCTTCCAACAATTTACCCATACGGGCATTATTAATGGTGTATAAACACTTCCTAAACTAATACAACATGAAAAAAATTGTTTTCAATAATAACACTGGATTATTGCCGTAGCATTTTATATATATATATATATATATATATATATATATATATATATATATATAGATTGAGAGGACTGAGAGAGAATGAAAACTCAACACATCATCTACAGTGGTTATAAATTATAATCCATTTCAACAAGCTAATAAGATCATCTCCTCAGATCATGATTTTATTTGGTACAAATTTCCTCAAATCATCTCAAACATTTTCAAAGAAAGAGAATTTAAATAATATGACCAAGAATAGAAATCTTTAGTCTTATCTTGTAAGGGTCACCAAGGTGGTGGGAGAAAGAGTTCACTAGGCAGAATGAGTGACTATAAACCTACACACCCCACCACAAGCATACATTTTATTTCTTATTAAAAGTACTATCAATCTTATCCAGGATCATCATTATTCCATATATATATATATATATATATATATATATATATATATATATATATACACACACACCCTTGTGCAAATTAATTGAAACAAAACGAATAATGTCTTCCTAGGATCTTTCACATTTTCCCTGATCACGTATACATCATCTCTTGGTGTTTTTTCTTCTGACTACATCTTCCTTTATGTTTTGGATTGATGGATCCAGTTTGTTTCTTTGCCTTTATGATATGACTGATAGTTGAAAGGCTGACACCAACGATATTCGTGATCTCTCTGTAAGGCTTGCCAGTGTGTTCGTGCAGCATTACAAGTTTCATACACTTCCTTGGAGTAACGTTCATCGCAGACAATGGTCATAAGACAACTATATGAAAGTCAAGACAACAGTGTCTGTGCGCGATTAAAATCTGATGCAATCATGGATAATACAATATTTTTCAAAGCCAAACCAATTTCATTATACACCCTAAAAATAGATTCATATTACTGCATACCACTGCAAATGACCTAATTTGAGGAAAAAATAGATTACACCCTGCAACTCCAGTGGGTCTAAAACTAACCATATGGTAAAAGAAAGGAAACCAAAGCAGTAGTTTCATTTAATTTGCATAAAGGTGGACACATACACAAACACACACACAGTGATTTTCAATGAACAGTAAGATATTTGGGACTGAGTTTGCAGCCTAATTTTCCCATGATGTTTTTTTTGAGAAAATAAATAAATAAATAAATAAAATAAACTCTCCACCAGCTGAAGTTTGGTCATCAGCATAGAAAACATAACTTATATGTGCCAATTATTCACACAAAATTATAAACAAATGAAAACATCATTCACACTTGAAAGACAAGTTTGATTATTTTCTCACAAAGTTTTTGACATTTTTTTGAAATGAAATTTGTTAAACATTAGTCCTCCATTTATACAAATTTTTATGCATTGAAAATTCTGAAAAAAATCCCGACAGAATCAAATTTCAAGAGTAAATGAATTCTTAAGTATTTTCCTGTATAAAAAGCATTGTAAATCATCAGAAACAAAATGAAAACGTCAATATTAGATACAGATTTGTTCAGACTAGTATCCTCACTTTGGTTCTTATGTTTTGCCTGTCCTATTTGTCAGCCTTCTTCAATGTTGGTCATCTGGGAATTTTGACCTAAACACTTCCCCTTAAATCTCGATCACAATACAGCAAGTATAACAGTTATATACATTAGTTGAAGAGGTAGAAAAGAGATTTGACTATTCAAGGCACCATGTTTCCATTCTACAATTGAATTGTCATACAAGACGTAACTTGCTTAGCAAATGAAAGTGGTGATTAAACAAATTAAGTTATCTAGAGACTGTGAGTTTTTAACAGCATATCAACTCTTTAATCTTCATGCCAAAACTGGTTTATTTTGGTTTATGTTTAAACATCAGTAAGGTTTGTTTCTTTTATTATTTTTAATAACATAAGATGTAATCCAACTGATTTGAGGAATGTTATAATTCTATTTATTTTAATATTTTCAAATAGTTCTTTTAGGATGTTTGCATTGAAGAAATTGTATCTTTTAGTGTCAAAATCAATGCATTCAATTAGAAAATGTTTTACTGTATATTGGATTTGGCACATAAGGCACCATGACGGTTCTTGTTTCATTAAGAATTAATTTGTAATTTTAGTGCGACCTATTCATAGTCATGTTATAGTAACCTCTTCCCTTCAGTATTTTCCATTATGACAGGGTTTTTTTTCCTGAGGGTTGGTAAGATTGCATTTAATTTATTTTGACTTTTTCTGCTCCATTGTTCCTGCCATTGACAGTGCAGGTCTTTCTTAATGAATGGTCAGCACATTCGTATTCTCTATTGTTGCCCTTAATTCCTACATGGTTGGGAATCCAGATGAACAGAAATTTTTAAAAGTAGCAAATAAAAAACAACTAATTCTTTTAGCATATTTCTCCTCCAGCAAGAAAATAAAAGTCACTAGGATGCAAGGGGTTACTGAGAGTGAAAGAAACAGTGGACAATAAAAAAAGGATTCAAGAATACACAAGAAACTATGAACATAGAACTTGTGTTTATACTTAGCAATTTCAACAGTAAAAACGATGAGACCTAACTGCCAATTTAGTACTGCTCTTAAATTCATGAAATCAAGGTATCAAAGAAAAAAGATCATCAGAACAATTACTATGAAAATATTTATAAAAGAGGCAAAGGCAAGCTAAGTTACAGGCTTGGGAAAGTGGCTCAAGCCAAGATGCCAGGTTAAAACCAATAACATTGCAGATTTTTCTTTGGATTTTGTTAGGAATCTCTAGATATAAAGCAGAAGTACCAGAAAAGATGTGGCAGAAATCTTCAATGCACAAGTGACTAGTAGACTTTATAGGTGCACAAGGTAGATTGACAGGGAAAATTGTCTAGCCCAACATAGTGAACTGACATTGTTTAGCAGCAGACTTTTACTTACCATTGGGGGATAAGGTAACTGCAGGCATCGAATGCATTGAGGGATCAGCGATGTACTTAAAGTCAACTGGAACATCCCTGCAAGCAGAAAAGGAAAGTATAACAGAGATACTGGTATAGATTTTACTTACAAGGAAATCTATACTTTGTAGTAGTTGGAAAGGGAATTAACTTAAGAAATTGATGTAAAAAGCCTAAATAGCCAAGATGTCAGTATTATGTTAATAATGTTGTGAGGCCTTGGTTTTTCTAGGGGGATGTTGAAGAAACAAGAAGCATTTAATTCCACTAAATTGAATTAGTACCTGGAATCGTCCCCCATATGCGTTATATTACTGATGAGATCTAGTCGATATGGTCTAGTTATTTGCCACAATTAGGGTTGTAGAAGGTTTGTAGGAGAACTTGTGGAAACTATTTATTAAGTATGCCTAAAGGCAAACAGCTGGCCCATATCTACTAGATTTCATCAGTAATATAACATGTAGAAAAAATAGAATGAAAAATTGTTACCCCATGCCCAAAATCCCAATTCATTTTTCTTTTTATTTCTCATTGAGAAAGAAGACAGGTGTATTTGAAAATTCTGATTTTTTAACATCTTTCTCGTCATGCTTCTATTTGGTCAAACAGCCTACTTGAGTAGCAGCCCAAACTGTCTCATTCTGGGTCGTGATTTTATCCACTCTATCTTGGTGAGATAGAGTAATGTCTATTACTGTTTAGGTAGGTGTCAGCCTTTTGGTCTTAGTTTATTTCCATTTCCTCTTATATCTGGTTTTCTCTTGGGGTTTTTTTTTGTGGGGGGGGGGGCCTGACAGGCCATTACCAATACATTAGGCTTCTGTGGTATGTGTTTAGATGCATATTATCTCATTATGGGTCATTTAATGCCAATATTTGTGAAAAAGTAATTGCTGGTATTTTTAACTATAAAATTTTTTTATACTTTCATAGTGTTTTGATTCCAGTGGTGGTGGAGTGTTAAATATTTGTCCATAGATGGAACCTTAACAGGTCTATCACCTTAGGTCAAGGTGGACCTGGGAACAACATTAAGAGGTGATTCCACACTTTACAAAACTTCCTGATCAGAGGCCTTGTTGCTGGATAAAGCTTATTGTCATAGCCAGTACAGTGTGTGTGTGTGTATATATATATATATGTGTGTGTGTGCTCAAGTTTTGTTTAATGACATATCAACCTCTGTGGGTTATTTAATACCAAAAAGGTGCTACTTTAAGGTATTTTTTTTAATGTTTGGTTATAGTGAGAAAGTTGATTTAGTCAAATTTTGATGAAATTTTTATTTTTATTTTAGGAAACTGAAGATTTCTTCTAGTTTTGTATTCAAAAAATGTATTGCTGGTAATAATTTTTTTTCTTCAAAAATGTGCTAATTTTTTTTCCTTCAAAAATATATTGTTAGTAATATTTTTCCTTGAAAAATCTATATTTTTCTATAAAAGTTTATTTTTATGTATATATTTCTGTAAAAGTCTATTTTTTATACTTTCATGGTATTTTGACTCTAGTATGGGGGTTAACTATTTGCCCATAGCTGGGACCCTAACAGGTGCTACCACTCCAGGTCAGGGTGGACCTGAGAACAACAGCAATTAAAAGATGGTTCCATGCTCTTCATAACCGTCCAATCTGAGACCTGGCTGCCAGTTGCAGTTTACTGTGATACCTAGTACCATATATGTGTATATGAGAGAGAGATAAATAGATAGGTGCATATGTGTGTGTAACTCTCATATATAAATTTTGCTGTTCAGGTTTTGAGCTTTGTATGAGATTTGGTATCTGGGTTTCTAATTTTAAAATTTTGTTTCTACTTTCAGAGAGATCTGACCACTGAACTCTGCCTGATCCCCACACATAATAACTGCAGTCGTTAAATTCTTTCATACTTCTGCTTCTGTAATTATAATTTTTCCATCTGTCTGCTATTTGCCAAGAAATATAAATCTTGGAGGTGATATCTTTGGAATCTCCATTCTTTGCTATTCACTTTCTTCTCTCGACATTTTGGCAGACTCAAAACCTCTGAGACTAAAATTCTCTGGTAATTTCAATCCCCATCTCGAAATCTAGCCAAACCTTTTTCTTAGAATAGCTTTAAAAAGAAAGTAAAATGATAAAGAAAGCTAACTCATAATGGATTTGATTCAATAAAGATGACCAGACAAAAATGTGCAAAGATAATTCCTGTTTCCAATAACCATTAATTGTATTATTTTCAGAGGCCAACATAAAAAGTGAAAACTATGATGCCATCCCTTCTCCTTACTCCCAGCTATAGAGTTAAATAATAGGGTAGAATAAGTTTTCTGTCCTTGGTTGGTAACAGGTTTAGAATAAAAACACCAAATAAAAAACTGACAATTCCATCCTGTAAACTCTGATGGAACAAAGAGTTGATTTAGTTTGTTTAATGGGATATTAACTCCTTATGGGTCATTTAATGTCAAAATTTAATTTTCTTGGAAGCATTAGTCACCCCCCCCCCCCCCAAATGAATTGCTGGTATTCTTACTACAAAAATGTATTTTTATAATTTCATTTTTTGACCCCAGTTCGGTGATTCACTACTTTTCAATAGTTGAAATCTTAATTGGTGCTACCACCACAAGTCAGGGTGAACCTGGGAACAACAGCAATTAAGGAGTGGTTCAAAACTCTTGAAAACTTCCAAATCAGAAGAGACCTTGTTGCTGGATATAGTTTATCGTTAGATGGAACTAAGAAGTAGGAATGTGAAATTATGTAAGCTTATTTAAATTCTTCTATGTGCCATGTCCCTTCAGGATGAAAGCGATCATGGCCTTCCATGTCTCCCTATCCTATTTTAGCACGTTTTGTCCTGTTACTCCACCCAAACCATGCTCTGCCAAACACCTACTCATCTGTCAAATATGTTATCTGCTGCTTTCCCATCTCTCTTTCCCCACTATCTGACCTGTGAGTATCAGATTCTCCAAGCCTGGTCTATAAGTCATTAGATGTAGATTGCAGTTTTGAAAAGGAGAAAGCATATATAACATAAGGGTTAGTATGGGTGGTATCTCATAGGAGGATTTAAATTTAAAATTATATAAATTTAAATTATTAAATTAACATAAAAAATAAAAATTTTAGAATTTTAAAACTCCCAATTTAAAATCTAAAACTTGAAATTTAGATTTATGGTGGCATTTGCTTATGAATTCCTTATGTAAATTTAAAAGTAGATTTTGATTGGAATACTTTATTATCTTAATTTTTTCAACTAAACATAGATTACATCTATTGTAAAGGTTTCTGGTGGTGCGGGCCAAGCCTATCAGTTTCCAATTAACTATGGGGTTTAGTTCTTCTTCCTTCATTTTCCAAAATTTTCAGGAAAGGGAAGTTTGAAATTTTTGATTGAGGTTTGAAAAGGAGTGCTTGTGATTATAATAACTTTGTTTAAATTCCCCAGTGGAGATAACGATATAAATTTGGTAATTTGTTCTGTTATTTGTTGGTGAGATTTGAGCTTGGTAGATTACCTGGGTAGATCAACATTTGCCTTCCACAGGACAGATATTTACGAATCTACAATTACAATTATTTAAAATTCCTGTTCTTGTGCTGGTATTATTTAAACTCTTTAAAATTTGATTGTTATGTGAATTGATAATATTGTCCATATTTGGAGTGCAGGAATAGCTAATTTTTAAAGTATTTCTATTAAAGATTTTATGTAGTGGATTTTGGCTATTGAAATGTTTATTTACTAGTTTGAGAAAATATTCTCCTATATTAACATTAGCTAATCTACAGAATGAGGGGTTAAACCATATTGCACTCCTTTTTCAACATTTATTTTTAGTATTAGATGGGTTAATAATTGGTTTTTCATACATCAATTTGTTCTTATATCCACTTTTCTGAAGGGCCTTGTTGTAAATTTCCTTATTTCATTGAAAATTTTGACGTTTGATGATAAACGCTTAATTCTAGTATTTATGATGTTGGGCATTTGTTTTATAATCGCTTTTGGGTGGTTAGAAGAAATATTAATATAACTGGGAGTATTATTTTCCTTGAGATGAGGCTGGTGAGAGCTGTCATTAAGGATAAGAGTAATATCTAAGTAGTTAACTATTTTAAGGTTGGAGAAGACTTCAACTTTAAAAAACAAGAAAATTAAGAGCTCTTATGACTGTTTTATGAATTCTATTCATTAAAGTTCCATTACTATTGGGGATAAACATAAGGCCATTATCACGATATAACCCAATTTGTTTATAGTCTAAAAAGATATCTAATATATAGATCCCTACAAGATCATCAACCTGGACCAAATCATATGCTCCCATAGGTACACCAAAATTATCATAGGACCCTTTTCTTCATCTAGAATGGTCGAAGGTAATAATGGATTTCCTAGCAGCTAAAATAATTTTAAAGTCACTGATGCCTCCTCAACAGGTGTTTACTCGTGCAACCAGAATGGCAACTGGGTCCCACCCATTCACAGTCAGGTTTGCCAAATGCAGACGACAATTCTACTCGTGCAGCTTCTTCTCTCGCACTTCCCGCCTGTGGAACTCACTCCCGTATTCTCGCTTTCCTGACGGCTACAACCTCCAGAAATTAAAATGCAAAGTCAATACTCATCTACTAACCACTGGACTCTAGCTCTCTCCCCACCCCCGTATAACCTTCCCTTTCTCTCCACCTATGTATCTGTCATCACACCTGCTTTCTCAGCTTTCTATTGTTCCTTTCTAACTAGTTTGTACTCCTCACTCTTTTCTAATTAATCTTTTTACATTTATGTAGCCCCCTGCACATCAGTGGCGTTTCCGCCTTGCTCGGGATGAAATGATTAAAAAAAAAAAAAATCTCTGTCATTGATTTCTACATAATTTTTAACAAAATTTAATACAATTATCTCGAAGGTTTCTTGATATTGAAGAATAAAAATCTACAATGTCAAATTTAAGGAAGATAAATTTATCTTTAATATTATTGAACCAATTAATGGTATCAGTAGAGTTCTTCCAGAGATTGGGATGTAATGTGGATCGTAAATTCACAATTATTCTTTTTAAAATTTCTCTAGAGACTAAACCTAAATCACTTTTTGTCGAATTAATTAATATTGTTTGTAATTTATTTTGGAAATTGGGTTTATGATCCTTAAATAAAAAGTATGCATCTTTGGCAGATATTTTACCTATTCTATCTGCAACTTTTAACTCATGAGCAAATTTGGTTGTGTCACTGTTTATCTCAGACAATGTGTTATTTTCTCTATCTATTTTGTAATGGCTAGTAATTTTGTTTTCTAAAAGATTAGTGTAATGTGAAGGTTTGCACTTATAGATGTTGTTTGATTTATCCGACTTAATCCATAGGTCCATAGTTTTTTAAGGTTCTAATATCATTCTTGAGTAATTCTTGAAACTGGTTAAAGGATTTCTGTAATTTAATTTTAGAAATCAAATTAAAGAGGTCCTTTTCAAAAGGGTCCAGGAATTTACAAACAGGTGGTGTCTGTTGGGTCTTGAAGTTATAACACTCTGTAGGATGATTTGAAGATTCGGTAGATCGAAGATAGAAGTAAGCTTTCCATTGTAGTCTCCTCAAAAAATTTTTGATTTTATCTGTGAGGGAGATGACGAAAAATTGAAGGTTTGGGTATGGTATATTCATCAAGGAATATTCCAGGGTGAATCTCTCCATATTGAATTTTGGGTTTTTGAAATATTATCCGGGATCAAAACCAAGAGAGCTCAACTACCTGGGATAGGAGCAACATGTATTTTAAATCCAAAAATGGAAGTGTACATAGGTAAAATCCCAAAAACCGGAAAAATTAATATTAAAATTATCAATATAAAAATGATTCAGGTGGAGGGCTAGAGTTAATAAAAGTATTATCTAATTTTTTAGAGAGAGAGAGAGAGAGAGAGGAGGAGATAAAATGTAGAAGTTTTTTTTATTTATTTCTCAATTTGTTCAAATATTATCCTACATCTATATGTGCATATGTATACCACTGGAAATGTTGGATTTTACTAGTACGTGAATATGCTGCCTGTAGTTGGAAAGATTGTGAAAGACTTGCTGGAAACCAAGAACAGTGGCATAAAACAATTCTAGCAATTTGCTTTCCCCACTTTGTTTCATTATCTGAACACATACACTATGTGTGTGTGTGTGTGTATGTATATAAATTTCAGTGTGCAACATTTGTCTGTTGTCATTTCTTCAGAAAAGTATAGCTGGTTCTACACAAGACTTTACCTATGTAATCAAGTCAGCTGTTGGACTCCCATATATCAAAATCAAGAGGAGAGTTCACAATACCACATTATACATATGTGATAAGACACCCATACATGCTAAGAAATAATAGTTTTTGAATTTGCAAACAAAGTGACATTTTCTATTTTAATCACTTACTAGTATTATTTCCAGAATAAATTTAAAAAGGATATATTTTTGTTTTAAACTTATAAAACAGAAATAATTATAATATTCTGACCAAGAATTCCTGAAACAAAAACATTGAAACTAATATACAAAATTCAACAATATACATACCATTCCCAAACTCTGAGACTCTTGTCATCAGAAGTAGTGACGAATCTACGATTTTGGTCAACAAAAGTGATTGTGTTGACAGCACCTAAATGTCGGTCATATTCTTGAACAATATCTCCTGTACGAATATCCCACTGAAAGAAAAAACAAAACAATGTTAAAAGTGTTAAAACTAAATCTAATTAAATAAAAGGCAACTTATTGGTCTGGAAATTCTTTGTAGATCAAATTTTGTTCTGGTCTAAAATCAGTTTTCTTTTAATACAAAAATATTTTGTATACAGCTTCATATAAACCAATTGGGCTTCATCGCTAAGACAATTTATGTTGGAAGTCTGTATCAAATCTCTATAATTCTACGTTTTAGTTTCTATCTTTTTCTCTTTCTTTTTTAAAAGCTTATTTAATGTAGACATCTTAAGATGATCTTTGACTTCATTATGACCATTTTTGAGTGTTAGAAATTGTTCTTCTCTAACTTGCATTTTAAAAGCATAATAATTGAAAATTGAGGGTTGTCCAATTTTGGGCTTTATTTCAAGGAATAAGTTTGAGTCAGTTATTTCATTTCTTTCCACTTCTTGAAATCTGAAAGTAATTTCAATAAATGAAAGTCCAAGTGACAATAATACCTCAAAATTGCAAGCATGTCAATACTGTCATCATAATATCTGAAACCCACAACACCATTTACAACTGGAGTATAATTATTATTATTATTAATATAAAAGCGTCATAGATTGTTTTTCAGATGTGCCAGTCAGTTACGTGCCATACATGATACATGCTTGGGCAAACATGTCTCATAAGAGACATGACTGACTGATTTTCCCACAGTAGGTTGTCATTACTTTCTGCAGTGGACTGGTTGCCAACTAAAGCTATAGAATCCAATCTGTCCTACTATATGACCCATAGGTGGAGGGAGAAGTGATGGATTTATACCTTTCCCAAAGATATTGCACATAAGTGAATACAACGAATTCAACTGGTATTCTAATTTTAGAATTTTAGATGTGTACATGTAATAAATGTGGGACTAATAGTGTAAAAATAAAAATACTTTTGATACACCCAAATATAACAATTCTTTTTGTCTGAGATAAAGAATAGCCAAATTTCAAGCTTTATATATATTCTTATTCTAAGTATGGCTGATGCAACACTTCTTGGTCTCACTTTTCAACCAACCTTAACTGGAACGAATATATCAGATCTATAGCAGCATCTACTGCTAGGAAAGTTGGGTCACTGTGTCGGGCCAGAAAGTTTTTCTTGTCAGAATCCATTTTGCACATTTATAAATCTACTATTTGTAGGTGCATTGAATACCATTGCCATATCTGGTTAGATGTCCCTGTTATCCCTCTCAAGGTTCTTTACAGAATCCAAAGAGGGATTTGAAATGTAATCAATTGTGACTTGGCATCTCAACTTCAGTCACTTTCTCACCGACATGATATGGCTTCCCTCTGTCTTTTTTTACAAGTATTTTAATGGCAACTGCTCTGATGAGCTTTTTTTTTCTTTTTTTTTTACTGTTTTTTTCTTTTTTGTTTTTTTAATAATCATTTCACCTCAAGCAAGATCAATCATGGTCAGTTAATCCACAAGAGAAAATTAAATAAAAAAAAAAAATCAATCCCCAAAAATAGGGAAGAAAAAAATTGTGCAAATATGTCAGCCGCTGATAAGGTGTTGACAGATGTGATAACATGACTATTGTAATTGAGGAATGCTTTTTGAAACATTTTTCAAGCAGTAAGCAATTAATTCTTGTTTCAAGTCAACTTAAAGTAAATTTAAATTTGGTAATTTGAAGAAAATAATGTGTCAGTGAGGTGTATTTGATTTTTGTAAGATTTGTTAAAAGTGAGAGTTGGCTTCTGTTTATAATCGATGAAAAATAGCGGAAAATTTGAAAGTTTTAAAACTTTTTTTTTTTAAATTTAGAAAATTTTTTTATTCTGATCAATATAATTTTGGTTTAAAATACACCAGGGTATTTTGCTTACTGGAATTACTAAATTTAATCCCTTGGCTTTCAATTAAAGCTAATTTTAAAGCTTGAAGGTAACTTATTTATTTTTAAAATTTCAATTTAAATTTAGTTATAGAAAAATGAGTGGTGGTACCTACACAAATCTCATCATCTTAATTTTCAACTTATATTTCATTTTTATTGCAGTTCTTCAGCAAACAGTAGATTGGAAATAAATTAGTTTCTAGTAAGGCTTCCTTTTGTTATAGAAATCCTGGTTAACAGTATCAGTTGCTCTGCTGATTGGGCTACAAGAATTTTTATATCTGACAGTAGATCCAAGCTAACCACAGAAAATATATATTCTATAAAAGTAATTTGAATTAAGATGAAAGATACACCTGTCAAAAATTGATAATAGATGACGATGCTTCATCTCTTCAAATATAAAGTCATAATAAAATAATAATTATTAAAGCTTTAGATTATATTCTCAAAATGACAATCACTGATACTAGTTCATTCTATTACAATGATCAACCTTCATGATTTTTTTAAAAATCAAAACACCCCAAAGCAAGGCAATAAAGACACTAAGACAAGGGATTACTGAGTGGAAAAGAATAAAAAGAAAAACATTAAGGTGGAAGAATAATGAAAGATGAATAAAAAACAAGGTTTTTCTTGACAGAATTTATCTTGCACATTTATAAATCTACCATTAGTCTGTGCATTGAAATACTGTTGCCATATCTTGTCGGGTGCTCCTGCTATTCATCTCGAGGTTCTTGACAATATCCAATGGAGGATCTGTAATGTAACTGGTCCTGACTTATCATATCAACTTCAGTCACTGTTGCACAGAAGTGGCATGGCTTTCTTTCGTCATTTCAACAAATATTTTCATGGCAACTGCTCTGATGAGTTTTTTTTTCCTATGGTGCCTCAACAACATGAATTTAAGTGTGTTACTTGTTTCGCATGAAGGTCCCACTCTTTTGCTGTTAAAATAGTGAAATGTAACCACCAGATTGACTCCAACAGTTTCTTTTCTTGCCCTTCCTGCCTGTGGAACTCCCTTCCATTTACTTGCTACCCTGATAGCTACAATTTATAAAAATTTTAATGCAACATCAGTTGCCATCTATTTTTTAAAATTCTGTTTAATAACCCCTGTACTCAGTATTTTCTATCACTATAACCCCCTGTGCATTAGTAGCAGTCTCACCTTGCTTGGGGTGAAATGATTAAAAGTAAAGAAAAAGGAAGTAGCAACAATGATGGGATTTATTATGAAAGTATCTGTGTTCAATCATTGGATTTAAATCATCCATCCCTATCTTGGATTAATGTAATATCTATAAAAAGTAGGGTCCTCCACTAATTTTTCTACACCTAAATTTAAATTGAAATTTAAAAAAAAATAAGTTATCTTCAAGCTTTAAAATTAGCTTTAATTGAAAGTAAAGAGATTAAATTTAGTAATTCCAGTAAACAAAATACACTGGTGTATTTTAAAGCGAAATTATATTGATTGGAATCTAAAAATTTAAAGATTAAAAAAAAAACATTTAAAAGTAGCGCCATTTTTTTGATTGATCGACAAATTTCAAAACAGTAGCCACATTCTTGTTTTAAAAATCTGGCAAAAATAAAATATATAAATATGATATCAAACAATTGTGCCTGCTTACTCTCAGAAAAATTCCCTGTAATTTGTTATCAGATTAGGTAGCCTGAGCCTGACAGCTTGTCTCAAGTGTTGAAAGATTTGATGATAAGGGGAAGGGGGGCCCCGAAGGCGACAAAAACATATGAATGTAATTTATTATGTAAGAGAAGACAATCCTTGAATCATGTGACCTTTTAATGCTAAATATCACGTACGGGCCCCAGTACAAATAAAATACGAGCAATCAAAATGCACACAATTAAAATGTTTTTAATTCTTTTAAAAATTATTTGTATTAAGCTTTTAAATTTTCAATTGTAGTCTTCATGCATTAATTACATACCCTAGCTTTTTAAACTTTTTATATATAATTAAAAAAATGAAAAAAAAATGAACATAACTATTGTAAAAATTAATTAGTCATTGAATTTTTTTTTCTTTTCAGACTATGATATGCTTAATTTATATTGTTCATAAAAGCAATCAGAAGTTTATCCACATAAAAATTGGCATAGTTATTGCATTTTTCGCAATTCGGACCTACTTTTTAGAAAGACAGGGACTATTGAAGAAAAAAAAAAACAGTGAATCAGCATTCCCCAATGACTCCTGAATTTTTTTATATTAGTTTTAGAGTGGCCCGCGGTTGAATTGTTACACATTTCTGGAATTTAATTGGCGGCGGTGGTGGTGGTGGTGGTGGGAACATACTTAAAAAAAAATTTTTTACCAATATTTTCTAAAAATTATGCAATCAAAATTGATTTCATTCAATTATAAATAAGTCTTGAAGTTTTCATCAAAATCCAACCATTATTTGATTTATGCAAGAATTTCCAAATTAATGTGTCTTTCATGGCCAAAAAAAGTGCATTGCATAACAATTACGTTTGTTTACTTAATAAAATAGTGGCAATTTGGATATCGCACTTACGTAATAAAAAAAAACAAACTTTCTACAACAATTTCGAACGTGTTAGAAATAATTAAAAAAATTTTAAAAATATTTAAAAAACGCTTTGTTCTATCCTCTTAATGGTAATATAAACTTTTTGCCGATAGAACTTTGTTTTATTTAGTTTGGGACCTTTTCCCTTCTGACTATGCTGTTTTTTCAGCGATGTTGTGGAGGTACCCATTGAAAAGCATTATACAATTGATTCATCAATTGTTTCTCTGCATATTTCCACACAACAGAATTGGAAGAAAGAAGAACAGAATGAAAGAAAAGAAATGTCGATGCTCTCTTGACTTTTATTCCTTCACCCTGCCACTATTTACAATTTCCTCAAAGATGAAGAGGTTCTTGAAATAACAGAGATGTGGTCTGACCAAGAAATGCTTTGAAAACTATGAACAGTAAGAAGCAAGTTTTTAAGAAAAGAAAGTAAAACTGAAGCCAACAATAAGAAAAAGAAGGAAGATGGATTGGAGAATTTAATACTCACAGGACATACAAATTATTTAGTGGGGCAGTGAGTAGCTTTTACTTAATGAGTTAGAACAAAAAGATATCAGAAAAAAAACGGGGATGGTAATGGGGCAAAAGTAACAAGACAAAAGAACTTCACTTTTTTTAAGGTGATGACTAAAAACTGATCAGCACCTGCTGGCTGCATTGTCTATGAAACTCAGAGTTGTGTTAATAGTGAGGGAAAAAATGTATATATATTATTGATATGAATTACGGCTCTTATTATACATCGGGCACTTTTTTATTACCACAAGCACTCACTATATATATATATATATATATATAGATATATACATACACACACACACACAACACGTTAGAATTTTCTTTCTCTGATTCCATGCGCCTATGGCTTAGAGGGTAGCAACTCCAACTGACACCAAATTGGTTGAGTTTCGATCCCGATCAGAAGCATGTGGGTGTCTAGCCACACTGATGAGCTGTGATACAGCGAAACAGGCTTGTATGTGGATGACTAATATGTATATAAAATCCCTTGAAAATGGCTATAGAAGTAGATGAAAGCTGTTGTAATGATACTAATTATAGACAATTTTGATATTCCTTATCTAACAAAAAAAGAAAAAAAAACTAAAAAATGTTAGGATGCTGGAAAAACTTAATAAAAAAATTAATTAAATTTTCCTTGTTGGCCATATTCAATGAAAGAGGTTAGAAAGAAAGGTTGTTGCCCAAGTATATATGTCTATTTCTATATCTATCTACATCTATTTATCAATCTATCAATATATATATATATATATATATATATATATATATATATATATATATCTCAATCTATCTATTTAGATTTGTATTTGTATTTGGGATCAACTAAAGACACCTTTAAGATCAGGTGGTTCAATCACAGGTCTACATTTAAAATAGAAAACTTAAATAATTGTACAAAATTGGCTAACCACATGTGAAAATTGAAATTAAAATATGGAAAAGATCCAGACATAACATGGAGTATAGTGAAAACAGCCAAACCTTACAGCAGTGGCAAAATATGTAGACTGTGCCAGGAAGAAAAGTTAGCAATTATGTTATTCCCTAACAGAAATTAATTATTGAACGAAAGAACAGAAATTATGACTAAGTGTAATCATACCATAAAATAACTATTAGGTTCATACAGCCATGAATGAAAATGTTATAATTTCTTCTAATTTCAAAAATTGTGCCATCAAAAATTCCCGGTCATCTGAGTGTTCAAAAAAAATCTCCGTTACTTGAGTATTCTTAAAAAAACACATGTTAAATGTATGAACAGAGCTATATATATATATATCTCAATCTGGGTCTAAGAATGTAAGTAAGTATTTTTTTCTTTGACAGCATGTAATCAGTAAATCACTTTTTACTTAAGTAAATTAGGATTATTGATATGGTTTCAAATGACAAGTTTTTCTAAAACCTACACAAATCCATTCAATTTCGTTTAAGTACTAATTCTAGCAATAAGGAAATTTTTGACAATTCTAAAATTAAATACATTAATGCTTTAGAAAAACGTAAACAACACAAGTTTAGAATATTCTGTTTAAAACAAGGTAGGCAGAAATAAACAGAAATCATGTAAATGTAACATTCCTTGGTTTAACCCACCCTTCAGTTGTAACGTTCAAACTAACATTGGCAAACTCTTCCTAAACTTATTTCACAAATATTTCTATCATTCACCTACACTAAAAAAAATCTTCAACAAAAACAATGTTAAAGTCAGTTATAGTTGCATTAAGAACATAGATAAATATATTTCACAACATAATATGATATCAAATAAATAATTGGTCCACATAAACAACACCAGTCATTCTACTAATAAGAAAAATGATCCTTCTAAAAATAATTGCAACTGCCAAGAAAAAAAAAACACCTGCCCTTTGAATGGCCAATGTATGTCCAAAAGTATTGTTCATAGAACTTGAATTCATAATATTGATAATGATGTTAAATTTTACTTCGAAAGCTTTTCTAACAAGTGAAAGATAAGATTTAACAACCACGTGTTGTCCTTAAACTAAAGTAAATACAGCAAAAGTACTACTCATCCATATATTATTGGAAATTAAAAAACAACCACCACCCAATTATTACCTGGAATATTGTAGCTAAATCCAAACCTCATAAGAGAACAGAAGATTGATGTAACTTATACCTTTTAGAAAAACTTGTCATCTTAAACCATATCAATAATCCTAATTTACTTAACAGAAGTGATTTAATGATCACACACTGTCATAGAAAAATATACTTAAATTCTTAGACCTAGATTGATATAGATTCCTCTATACATTTGCCCCTTTCTTTCTTCCCCCCACCCCGCAGATATTATTTTTAACAATTATGAATTAAGCACCTTTAATTTTAGCTTCCTGTTTAAGTTTTAATTTAAAATTTTTATCTTTTATGCTTTACTTTCTTTTTCCTGCATTTTAATATTTTTTATTTTATTTTATATTTTAATTTTTATCTACATGTATTCTTAAATTATTTAAATTTTTAATTTTCTTATTAAAAAAGTAGCAACTTAACTTTATAAGATTTAATTCCCATGAACATCAAGTGAACTTGAATCTATTAAACTGTCAGTTTAAAATATGCACCTTATGATTGCATAATGCATGAAACTTCGAGTCGTGCAATAGACATAGGATAATATGCATATTTATTAATATATATGTTGGGTTGCAGAATGACAAAATAGAAAAAATGTCAATTGTTTTGTCTTTTGAAAGACTAAATGTCATTGATAGAATTATATGTAGAGAGATATGGGAAATATAAATGGAAATGTTGGTGCATCATTTTATATATATTTATATATATATATATATATATATATATATATATATATATAACTAGTAGCACAATAAAAATATACATTTGTTACTGGTATAAATTTTAGCACTGTTTTATTAGCATGAGTACTGAATATATATATCTATAGAGAGAGAGCATAAGTAAAGAACAGGTAGGAAAATGTGTCTTTAATGCAATGTTTCCCTTTAACAAGCTTTTTCAGAGATTTATTTTAAAGACAAATGGTTTAAAAAATTCTTTTTAAATCTACAGCAACAGTATGTTGACAGGTTTGATTTTGTTGAGCAAATAGATGTCACATGTAATAAAAAATAATAGATGTTTATTTTGACTGTAAGTATGTATGTGAAAATAATGCTTGTGTTAAGTGTATTTAAACTATAGACGAATTAAGCGTGGTTATATGTTGCTAACATTAGTATGTGTGTGAATGACACAGTGAAATATATTTCCATTCAAAATTGTAGCAAAATAATGAATACAAATGTCAATTGATGGACAATTTTCTTTTTTAAAATAGAATGAGAGAATCATGTATGAATGTGTGCATCTATGAGTTGGTTATATATTTCTAATCTTACTTTTGCAATTCATACATTTGTTCTTTCTTTATAGATTGTATTTAATAAAGTATATAATCTTAATCTAATTCCTTGATTTCATTTATAAAAAGCTTTTATTTCTACTTTCCTGATAAAAGTATATTTTTTTGCCAACTGATTGACATTTGTGAAAATATTTTGAACTACGTGTTCTTTTGTCTGACAATGGCCAAGTGGATTAAAGCATTGGTTTGTGAGTTTGGTAAGGGCAATTGTGAGTTTAATCCCTCAGTTGAGCAGTGTGTACTTAGACTCAGTGGAAACAGTGTGAGCAGTAACTGAGCAATACCATATAAAAACTAGACAAGGTATCCCTAGTGAAATGAGAAGAGTATATCCCTGTAGATTAAATAAAAGCTTTTGTTAAAAATTTCCTAAAGATTCCCCAGATCAACCAAGCAGCTGATGAAAGCTGAAGTGAATAATGACTGAAACATTGTGATAGTAACAACAAAGCTGAAAATTGTTTTTTTTTTTTTTTGGTAGCCCATTGCCCCCAGTGGAGCTTAGGCCATTGACAACCCCCTGCCAACACACTACTGTTCTGGGTTGGTTTGTTATCGTCAATGCGTCCGTAACTTGTCATTTTACAGGTAGCATTGTTAAACCCTTGCAAACTCCTTTATATACTAGGTGAGGTGGTCTACCTCCAGGCAGTTTTTGAATTCAGAGTTTTTTCCTTCTCTTATACTGGTTGCTACTCAAGGCTATAGAACCCAGTCTGTTCTATTTGCCAGTAGCTGGGGAGAAAAGAGATGGATACATACTTTTCCCAAGGATATTAGCACATAAGTGAATGTAATGAATTTGATTGGAATTCAAACTTGTCTTTTCGATTCTTCAATCCAAGCTGCTACCCATGACTACACTATGCCTCCATACTAAAGATGAAGATTATCTATATATAAATAATGTAAATAATAAATGTACTTAGTCTTCAAAGTTGGCAATTTGGGGTGGGGGAGTGACAGGCATTGCCCTGAGCACAAAATAGTCTGGCACCAGTCATTGCAGGTTTGAGTGCCAGGTTCATAATTTGCTTTTTTTAAGCCAATGAATACATTGCCTGAAATTAATTGGAATCACAAGACAAGGCTAATCAGGTCAACCTTCCTTCACTTTCCGCAAAACTGCCATCATTAACAAAAATAATGCATTTTTACATTACAGATTGAATCAACAAATGTGCTGCTCCACAAAGCGGTGGAAAAAAAGAAAAGAAAAGCAATTTCAAAATAAATGCTGTTTGTCTGCAGTGACGCCTCTCTTTTCTGTTTCAATTCAGTGTCTTTTGTTCTACAATACAATGAGAGCTAAAGACCAAAGAATAATGAAAAAAATACACATCAAGCATGAAGAAGGTATTTTTCATCTTAAAATAGCTATTATGTGAAAAAAAGAAAGAGGCTGAGAGTGAATTAAATTTTGGAGATTTGTAGTCACATACAGACTAATATCAAATTTATATGGGGGGGGGGGTGTTATAATTGTAACTTTTGAATAAAAAGTCAAAGAAAAAGTAAGACATCATTGGAAAAGGCTCTTACAGTGATTTACTTAGCTTAGATGTGGCACAACGTCACAAATATGGAGCACATTACTTAGTAATAGTAGATCTAGCAAGAAAAGTTTACTTTAATAGGAATATGAGAGTTGTTTAAAGCCTTACTCAGAAAGAGCCACAGCTGAACATTTTTGTTCTGGCAAAATAAAACTAGAAAAGCTAATTCACATTTTTGTCTTAATTTTCATACAGGTGAGGCCCATACAAAGGTGAGAGGTGTATGATAAATTTTAAAACGCACAAAACAGAAGCTCAAGTATCTGTAAAAGAAATGTATGATACCTAAAGAAATCCATGAGAACATGGTACAGACACTTGCTGAGAACTCCCCTTCCTATGCAACTAGGAAGAAGTGGGCTGTGAAATTCTAGTGGGGTAGAGACAGCACAGAAGATGAACCTTGGCCGGTCAGGTTGTCCAAAAATGTCAACCACTGTTCAACAATTTGATGCCATTCACTGTATGGTTTTGGATGACAGATGTCTTACTGTCCAGCAGATAGCGAAGTCCATAGGCATTAGTTCTGGTTTGGTCCATAACTGTCTTAACTGAGATTTTGAGGAGACTTGCTTCCAGGCTGACACTGAGAATTTACATCATAGAAACTCAAGATGAAACCTGGTTTCACCACTTCGAACCTGAACCAAAGATAAAAAAAAAAAAAAACAGTGGAAACATTCTGGTTTTCCACCTACAAAGAAATTCAATCAGAAATTTCAAGTCTGTTGACAAGGTGTGATGGCTTTTGTTTTTTATAGATTCTGAAGGTGTAATCATGAGAAACTACCTGGAAAAGTGAAAAATTATTAATGGAACAAATTATGCATCAAAATTAAGATAACTGAAGGAAGCTATCAAAGATAGTGTGCCCATTCACACTGCTCAGGTTGCAAACTTCTCTCTGATTCCTAAATTCAAATTCAACTTGTATGGTCACTATTTTGGAAACAATGATGAGATCATGTGTGCTCTGGAGGAGCTCTTACAGGAACTAGACACTACCTTCTTCCATGGTGAGATTGCGATGCTTAAGCATTTTTGGACCAAGTGCATTTATGTCAAGGGGAACTATTTTTAAAAATAATGAAAAACTGTCTTGTTTCTCCAACTCTATCTAGATGAGGATTAGAACCTTTTGAACGACCATCATTGATAAGTTCACTTATTTTCCGGTTCACACTTCTCATTAATTAGATTGTTTATTTAGAAGAAGAATTTTATATTTACAACATTCAAAAAAATAATACAATTAAAATGAATACAGTTTACTAATTTTATCATTTTCCAATTCATAAATTTATAAACCTTTACTAAATTATTAATATATGTGAACCAACTATAAGGAAAATGTTTTTATTTACCATTTTATAAAGTCTGAATCAATTGGCAATTAGCTGATGTTTTGCCAACCATTTCAACAAATAATAGTATAAATAAACAATATAATAAATACTGTTTAATATTTTCGTTGTCAATTCTTTACAAAGCAAATGTATAAATTTACTTTTATATGTTTAGGTTTTATTAAAATTCTAATCATCACTTTTCAAAACAATAAACATTGCTGAGGAGTAAAGGTAGTTAAAATGAAAGTGGTGTCATAAAAAAAAAAAAACATCCTTTTGATACTAAGTCTTATTGTGGCCACATATGACCAGGTTTGCTGAAAAATATATTACATGTTAAATCCTGGAAAATATATCCCCATTTATGTAGACATTAAATAACACATTCATCACAAACATGTTTGTAATTTATGAATAACAGAGTTATGATATAAAGTTTATTTATTTCTGAAATTTGAAATGTCTAATGTATTAAATAGATACTTTATTTTTGGTTTTATCATAAATTCCATTTAAACACTGTTACAGTATGCAAAGAACATGCCCAGAATGGTCAGTGAATGGATGGAGTACCTCATGGACAGGGTATTCATACAGTGAAAAACCCTTTGGGTTTTGACTATGTCCAAAGGGTCTCAAGAATCCTGAAGCATTGATACACCCCCCACACCCAGATAGAGATTGGCTAAGACCACCTGCAGGGGTGGAGGACACTGAACCAACATGTAACATGTATTCCTGTGATGTCACTCCTTCTACTGCCTCTTTGAATCCAAGCTGTTACTCTTAATAAAACGAATAAATTTCTGTTGATACTGTTTTATATTGTAGTGTGACGATCCAGAGACAACACAGAACACAACAAGATGTAGTAAAAATAGCTTTCTTGTTGAGACTGCAAAGAGATTCATACTAGATACAAGCACAAAGAGAGAAGTGTAAAAAAGAAGTTAAATATTAACAGTATAGGTTTTAACACGACACAAAGGATATTGGTCTTTGCTGACATTACAGTCAGATGAAACATCATTTCTGTTTTTTAAAACCAATACTAATCTTGATCTTAAATTTTATTCATTTTCCAAAGAATTTATATTCTATTCATATTTTAGTTTTTTTTAACATACCTCCCCCCTCTCTCAATTTACTCAAAATCTATATTCACTGAGTGACAAGTTATCCATCTTAAAATTCTGCTTCTCTTTATGCCCCATATCCCTTCATAACATATGGGTAAAATTTGACCCTTAGCCCGAGTTTATACATTAAATAACTAACCTTGTTTTACAACCAACATCAGTGTGAGTGGGTGGGTGTTGGAGTCGTGTGTGGGGGTGGGGACATGAATAAATGTCAAGAATGTGTAATTATGGCTCTCCACAGCTTATCTTTTGTCTTTATAGTATTCCTCTACCATTCATTTATTCAAACTTATCAAGTAGGTTACACATTGCTTTCTCTTGCCTTCAATGCAACATGTGGGTTGCAAATTCTCTAAACCTTCTTTCCTTATTGTGTTCAAAAATATTTCAGCTGTCTTTTCTGGTTGCTAGTAGTTTCTTTGTCAATTCTATTCTCCTTAAAACTTATGGTCTGCCCATGGGATTCTCATTTCATATTTCATTTGCAACAATTTAGTGACTTATTTTTAGAGTTTCTAACTTTTTTTTTCTGGCATGATAAATTTTTTTAACTTGTTGATCTTGTTTTGGAAGATATTTTTTTTTTAATCATTTCACCCTAAGTAAGGCAATAAAACCACTAGGATACAAATAGTAGAATAAAAATGAATTTTAAGAAAAATTCATATTGCTATTTTATGTTGGATTGGTGGAACATGCCAACCTTTGCATTATTTAATACCAAGATCATTTTTATTTTGTTATTATGATATTTGAATCTATAGGAATTTACTTAGTTTAAAAAATATTACTAATTTGAGTTTGTAAGCATTTACTTGGTAGGTTGCCACCTTGTTTTAACTGGTGGGGTGTCTTAACTCTGTGCAAAGGATGCAGTTGGCATATTCTAGGTGATGCAGAAAGGGTAGATAATTTTTTTAAAAAATCATTTCACTCTAAGGCAATAAAGTCACTAAGACACATTGAAGTCATTGAGTTTAAAATAATATAAGAAGAAAAACATTAAGGAAAGAGAACAATAAAAGAGGAATTAAGATGACAGAAGATAACAACTGGCATTGCTTTTCAAAAATTTAAATACAAAGTTGACTGGAAAGCAAGAATCTGGAAGTGCAAGAGAACATAGAATTTATGGTTAAATTTAGCAATTCATCTGTAAAATGATGAGACCTAACTGTCAATCTAGTACTGCACTTGAATTCATATAAGTCGAGGTACAAAGAGGAATGTTCATCAGATAATTTTTCATGAAAATATTTATAGAAAAGGCATAGAGGAAGATACATTATGGGAGTTGGAAAGTGACTGAAGCCAAGATGTCAGGTATCAGAAGATCACAGGGTAGCAGTTCAATGCTTTTCATTCAGTATAGTCAGTAGAGTTCTTACAGAATCATTAAAATCTGCTCATTAGAAAATTTCTTTGATATAAAATTTACTTATTTTGTACAAAATATCATGAAAATCGAAGAAAAAAATAGGAGAGGTCCAAGAATATATAATGTCAAGTCATGCCATAACATTAATGAAAACCTGGAAGCATTTAACAAAAATAGAAATATAATAATGAAAAATCACTTTGATAATGATATGCTTAAAAAATGTTAAGTGTATAATGAATGAATAATGTCAGCTAATTTCTAAGTTTGAAATATAAAAATGAACTCTCTTGAAAACAAAATATTCTTAAAGATCAATGAAAAAAGCAAAGAGGCAATACTTGAGATAACTTTAAAAAAAAGAAAAGGAGGGGGGATCAATCAACAAAGAGTGAACCAGGATAAGATGAACAGACCAAGATGTTAGAATTTCTCTATTTACATTATCCAGCTATTGCCCTCATCTTGGTTGCCATTTGTATTATACAATGGCCGAAATCTGGTACAAATGGCAACCAAGATGAGGAGAATAGTCTGAATAGTGTAAATACCACCTCATCTCAGAAATATAGACAAATACTGTTAGAATTTCTGTTTAATACTTTTTTCATATAATTTTCATGTGTTCTCTTTAATGATATCATCTGTTCTAAATAAATGAACTTCATTTCAAATTTTCCAGCTTCAATTTAAAGATTAAACATTTCAATAGAACACAGTAAGACTCACAATCTTTCTTGCCCTTTTCTAAAGATTAAAATCCAAAGCATACTTAGTCAATTGCAGTTGGTGAGGCTATTTAACCCATAGTTAGCATGTATAGTCATTGACTATCATAAATTCATCTGCTCTTTAATGGTTCTTGTCTTTTGAGTTGATGGAGGTTCTACTTATTCTCTTCACCAGACCAAAATCTGTTGGGGGAGTCAGTTTAGTTGCTAACCACTCTACAACAAAGGTTTTGAATTCACAGTTGTTGTTCTCCTAGAATGGTTGCCACCCAAGACTAGAGCGCCAGTCTGTCCTACTATTTAATCATAGTTGGGAGGGGCAGAAGACATGGATTCATAACTTTCCCAAGAGTTTTTGCACATCATCCTACTGCTACCAAAGAACAGACTGGAATTCGTTCCGAGACTTCCTCTGTGACATACCTTGGAACAACGTTTTTAGTCTTCCCGTCGAAGACTGTGCATCTTAGGTCTCCTCCTGGGTTAAGGCTGACATCGATGCTTTAATCCCTGCCAGGAAATTTCAGCTTAAATCTCATTCGTCTCCATGGTTCTTGCTTGCTTGCTTGGCCACCATTGCCCACCGGAATCATTTCCTCTGGCTCTATCGTAGCTATGTGTTGGACCAAAACAGGCACCTTTTTGCCTCAGTTCATAATGAGTGTAAAAAGATACTTAACTAAGCTAAGATGTTGTTTGCTGCCAGAAGGAAGCAACGCATAGCATCCTCTAAAATCGGCACCAAAGACTACTGGCGACTCTGTAAAAGAGTGCTTACCAAGAGCAAGTCCTCAATACCCTCACTAATCAATAAATTTGAGGTCTTCACCTTCTCAGTGGACAAGGCTGAATGCTTTGCTTGCAGATTCTCGACCAATTCGAGACTGGACTCGTCTGGAGTTTCTACACCTGACTTTCCACCTAGAACTGAGGCTCAACTGAATGACGTCCACATTACAGCCTTCTTCTGATCTTTGGCAAAGTGTTCGAAGCCATTATCAACACCGAGGTGGTTCAACATCTCACAGCACACAGGCTCCTCTTGAGCAAGCAGTATGGTTTCCGCTTCACCAGGTCTACTGCTGATATGCTAACGACCATCACCAAGTATATATACCAGGCTCTCAACAAGAATGGCAAAGCCCGAACCGTTGCCATGGATATCTCTAAAGCATTCGACAGAGTTTGGCATGCTGGCCTTCTATGCAAACTGCAGAGCTATGGTATAAATGGACATTTGTTTGACCTAATCCAGTCTTTCCTCTCTAACCGCACATTGAAGGTGGTATTAAACAGACATGCCTCCCAGAACTACCATATGAACGCGGGTGTCAATCAAGGTTCTATCCTAGGTCCTACGCTCTTTCTGCTTTACATTAATGATCTCCCTGATACCATAAGATCCTAAGTAGGTATGTACGCCGATGACACCACAGTTTACTCTCACCTTGATCAAAAATCTGGTGTGGGCGACAAAGCTAACCTTGCAGCTGAGCTTGAAAAGGACCTCCAATCTGTAGTGGACTGGGGTAAGAAATGGCTTGTGAATTTTAATGCTTCTAAAACGAAGCTGCTATCAATTAACCATCATAGACAATCGCACCTACCTCCAATTAGCATGGACCAGGCTTGCCTCCCAGAGAGTAAAACACTACGCCTCCTTGGTCTCACACTTTCAGCGGACCTCAAGTGGAATGACTATATCGAATCCATTGCTAAATCCGCTTCTACAAAAGTCGGTTCTCTGTGCAGGGCCCGGAAGTTTTTTCCGTCTGAATCTATCCTGCACATATATAAATCTACCATCCGCCTGTGCATTGAATACTGCTGCCACAACTGGTCGGGTGCCCCTGCTATTCTCCTCAGGCTTCTTGACAAAATACAACAGAGAGTCTGTAATGTGATTGATACCGACTTGGCAGACCGCCTGCAGTGCTCTCTCTCACCGGTGTGACATGGCTTCCCTGTGTCTCTTCTATAAATACTTTCACGGCTTCTGCTCCGATGAACTTAGATCACTGGTGCCCCCTAGGTACGAATTTGCACGAGATACTAGATTAGCAACTAAATCCCACTCTTTTACAGTGAAACTGATAAAATGTAACCGCAATTTCTACTCCAACAGTTTTTTTTCTTGCACTTCCCGATTGTGGAATTCCCTTCCACATGATTGCTTCCCCGATGGCTACAATCTCCAAGAGTTTAAATGTAAGGTCAATAGACACCACCTAACACACTAACTCGCATCCATTCTTTCAAACACTCTTCCCATCTACCCAACCCTCAGCCTCGGTATCCTTACCCATCTATCACCCTCCTTCTGACATTTCCTATATCTAACCACTCTTTCTCTTTACCTTCTCCTATATAACCCCATGTGCAATAGTGGCAGTGGAATGCCTTGCTTGGGGTGAAATGATTAAAAAAAATAAAATAAAATAAAATAAAATTGACTGCAATTTGCTCTCCAATTCCCCAATCTGAGCTGTTATCCATTATTCACCCATACTTTCAAGAACTATGTTATTGATAATGACCAGAGAATAATTGAGAACATTCAATCCAGGTCTAATGAACAATTCTTATTCACATGAAACAAATGAAAATAACATTCTTGTTAGAAAACGAGAAAATTAATATGAAATTTACACAATTCTCCCTACTGGTATTATTAAATATAATTTATTTATGAGAAAAATTGTCTAAATATATATTACACATAGAGCACTGAAAGAACCTTGGTACAAACAAAAGGTAATAAAAAAAAATATTTGTTCAGATTTTGGAAAAGGATTTTATATATATATATATATATACACATATATGGAAAAAGGAAAACATATTAGCCAATGTGTTTAGTCCTATGAAGCGAATGGAAAGATTTTATTTTGTAACAAGTATTTATATACAAAAGGAAAAATGTTATTGGTCTTCCAAATTTTTTTAAGAATGCACATAAATATTCATCAGGTTGGCAGAAAAGCTAGGCATATTGACGGACGCAAGGTGATGCAGTTCAATGTCTAATAAATGAAGTGAGTTAACGTTATACCAAAAATTTTGAAAAACCAATGACAGTTTTGCTTTTGAATATAAATGTACTAACCAAACCATCAACAAATTTCAAAGTTGGACTTTTTGGGGAGAGAAAATTTTTTTAATATCTACATATAAAATTCCAAAATGTACAACTTTATTTCTAATTAAGAAAGGACACATGAAAAATTCCAACTTTTAACATCTTTCTCATGCTTCCATTTGGCCAAAATGCCTACTAATATACAATATATATTATTAATCTTATTATAAATATTAATTTTTTGTTGTTTTTTTTTTCTCTCTCAAATTTCTTTCATATAAGAAGCATATGTGGATATTTTTCTTTACTATATATATATATATATATATATATATATATATATATATATATATATATATATATATATATATATATATACACACACACACACACACACAATAATGTACAAACCAAAAGCTAAGCAAATTTTCATGGAGACTATTTTGAAGAAAATAGTAGAAATTAAATGCTAAGTAAATTCTTTTTCATTGGTAAATTCCATAAATTTTGAATACCAGCTTTTTAGACACACACACACACACACACACACACACACACATCTTTGAATGAATACAAATGCAGTTTCTGTATAAATTTCTGAGATGAGAAATTATGACATTATAAATTGGTGTATAAAAATGTCAATACATAAATATGTCTCTTATAAAGAGTCAAACTTTAAAAAGAAAATTCATAGCTGAAAGAATTTGGTAGTACATTTTGGGGATTTGTAGTAGATGGAAGCAAAAAACTAATATTTAACATTAGTAAGAGGCAGTTGAGGTTTCTAGGGTATATAATAAAGAAGGTAGGCTTGGAAAATCTGATACTCACAGGGTAGATAAACGGCAAGAGAGACAGATGAAGACAATGTATAACAATACTTAGCGAGTTTGAATAAATCAATTGTGGAACAGGGTTTGGGAGAAACAGAAAGACAAAGTTTATTAACAGCTACAAGAGACAGGAAGTTGTGGGAAGTTGTGATTGCCTACAGCTTGAGACGACACAGTACATAAAGAGGCAGAGCAAAAGAAAATCATAATAGGAAGCAAACTCTTTGATTTACCAATGGACATTATTTTATACTTACACATACAATCTTCTTATCAGAAGTTCCAGCTACAAACAAATTTTGTTTATCTTCATCAGGGTTAAATTTGATGCAATACGGGACCTTTCTACTTGTGAAGTGGTTGATGCATTCACCTGATTAAAAAAAAAAAAAGCAGGAAAAAATTAGGCAGGTAAATTACCACTATTAAGGATTTCCTTTGTCATTTGTCAGACTCCATAGAAAAATATTTTCACTAAATATTTCAGAAAAAAGAACAAAAAAAGTAATCTGGCTATCTAAGTGCACATAGACAAACACACACATTAAAAATAAACAAACACTAAAATGAGCCTTTTAGCAAATTTGAATCTTGCCCATAAATTTTTTTTTTTTCAACTCACTGCTAGAAACAATGTGTGTTTTGGGATGGAATCAACTGTCTTGAATATTGTTAAAAGTAAGCCATTTTTTTGTTTTTGTTTAATTTTTACTTAATTTTAAACTTTTCATGCATAATTAAAGGATTGGTTTTGTTTTTTAGCAGAAATTTCTTTGACTGGTAGATTCTTTGTCTTTATTTTATTTTTTTTCCCTAGTCCTCTGTCAGTCTCTTTCTTTCTTTGCTGGGTGTAATTTAGTTACCTTGGTGTATAGGTCACATATTTAAATGACCCTCCTATGTCCGCATTGCTACCACTTTCTGGCCAAAAAGTTTAAAAAAAAATTTTTTTTTTTCAATTCATTAGCAGAAACAATGTGTATTTTGGGATAGAATCAACTGTCTTGAATATTGTTAAAAGTAAGCCATTGTTTTTTTTTTTGTTTTTGATTGATTTTAAACTTTTCATGCCTAATTGAAGGATTGGTTTTGTTTTTTAACAGAAATTTCTTTGACTGGACTTTAACTAAGTTAAAACTTAACAAGTCACCAACCTAAGTTTTTTTTTTTTTAATTGGAGTAGATAGACCAAACTATCGCCCGGTTCACACTCCACCCATGGCTATTGAACAGGTGTAGAGGCCCATCCCCTGTTCAGGATGTGGTTTCCGGCTTTTTCTTTTCTCTCCTCTGACCTCAGTATTGGTGCTTCCGTGATTTTCCAGTGGTGCGCTTGGCTGGTGGCAATGTCTCATCATTGTGAGGGTACCGGGTTGGCAGTTTCCTGGTTGCTGTTTCTGACTGGTAGTTAGAAGCCCTAACTCTTGCGTAGTGTCAAGAGCCATTGCTCTGATCAACAGTTGTATAATATCAGGGTTCTTGTAGTGCCATGTCGCACATGGATAGGTGTCCCTGCAAGCACTTTTGGTGGGCAACCCTGAGGCCACACTTTGATGCAGCCTGAGCCAGTTTCCCTCCCAACACAGATTGTGGATAATGACCGCCTGCATCCTCTACGCAAGGTCCCTTCCTATCAACAAACTATAACATGACAAACAAAATCAGAAAAAATCCTAAACCAGTCAAACTCAAATCACCAAAATCCCTTAACTTTTCTTTTACTAATATCCGGGGCATTTGTACCAACTTTTGCAGCGTAGAAGCTTTCCTCCACGAAAAGTCCCCTGACATCCTAGTGCTCTGTGAGACTAACCTCAACTCACCAATTCCCTCCTCTGACTTCTCAATCCCTGGTTATCTTCCTCTCCTAAGGAAGGATACCTCTGTCCATATGCATGGGTTGGGATCTACATCAGTGAACACTTCCCTGTAGCTAGAGTGACATCACTCGAATCCCCCAACCACCAATATGTAGGCTCATCCCTTGTTTCCTGTTCAGGATGTGGTTTCCGGCTTTCTCTTTTCCAATCTTTTCACTCATTTCTTTTTTTTTTTTTTCAATTGGAGTAGATAGACTAAACTATCGCCCGGTTCACACTCCACCCACGTCTATTGAGCAGGTGAAGAGGTTCATCCCTTGTTCCTTGTTTAGGATGTGGTTTCCGGCTTTCTCTTTTCCAATCTTTTCACTCTTACGTAGCCCCCTGTGCATCAGTGGCGTTACTGCCTTGCTCGGGATGATATGATTAAAAAAAAAAAAAAAATGTAAGAAATAATTTCACTCCTACTGCAGTCACCAAATAAGTTTGTGTGTCTATGAATGAAAGCAGATCAATCAGTCATCAATCATGCTGGAATTGGCACAATATATCAGGGTGCATCATTGAGTCAGCAGGTGGGCACTTAATTATCAGCTGAAATTTTATAAGAAAATTTCAATAAATTGTTCCAGCTTTTTGATTAATACTTACCACTAAATTAAGTGCATTAACAAAAAAAAAAAAGATTATATTGAAAAATATCTGCTGTGTAAAATGATTTTTCTCATTAAGTTGCTAACTTATTGATATACATATAACAGTATTGCTTAAAATTTGCTATATTTATAGAAGGAAGAGTGCTCAATATCGGAGACTAACATTATGTAGATACAACATGGTCATAGAAATCAACACATGGTCTAAAGATCACTTGATGTGAGAAACTGACAGTCACCATTCAGTGTTGATTTCTATGTCCACACTGTCATACCACTGATATCAGTCATTTACTCAGTTCACTGTAGGAAATGGACCTTCTCAAAGGCAAATTAAATATGAGAAATAATCAGTCAAGATATGTTGTTGTAGAATTTGAATTAATCCTTCTAGACTGATTACACCACCAGGAGGTCAGTCTGCACAATTTACTCATAGCTTATAAGTGAACATGGATTTGAACATAAATTGCTGACTTCATTTTCCCTGAAAATAATTGTTATACTAGTTGAATGTGCCTACAGTACAAGTCAATAGTACTACAAGTCAGATGTTTTTTACATGCACACCGCAAGTCTGACCTTGTGCCAGACTAATCTAGCTAGCAAATGTTTGTAAATATCACAGATGTATGAAAATCTATAGTCAGTCAGTTAAGTGCCATATGTTATATATGCTTAGGCAATCATGTCTCTTTCAATTCATGACTGACTAGGCAGAATATTTTCACGCAGTAGGTTGCCATTTCTTTCTGTGGTAGACGGGTTGCCAACCAAGGCTACAGAACAAAATCTGTCCTGTTATTTAACCCATAGCTGGAGGGAAAAGAGATGGATTTATATCTTTCTCAAGAGTATTTGCACATAAGTGTATGCAATGAATTCAACTGGAATTTGAACATTCTCAAAATTTACCCATTTAAGACAGTTTTTAAAAATCTCATCTGGGTTAATCCTGTTCTGCAAATTACATTATTTCATTAATGGAAGTGATGTGATGCTTTCTGTAGTCTGTAGTGTTGTGATACAGCATAGTCTGCTTGTCATTGTTGCTTCCAGCATCAGCCACCATTTAGTTCTTTGGAGTGAAAAGGAGAGCTGAGTGCATAAATCCTTCCCTGATGGTTTTATAGCTCAACAGGTTCAAGACTCTCGCAGTGCCTCCTCATGGCACACCATGGAAACTTGGTACCTTGTAGCCCTGAAACAAACAGTGAGGTTGGAACCCCAGAGATACAGTGGGCCAGACCCTCTGGTGTGTGGACATGCTCTAACACTTATCAATCCAATCATCTGCTGCTCTGTAGGTCTCGCCTCTTTAGTCAAAGGAGAAGAAGGTAGCATAAAAAACAAATCCACTTCACATGTCGTCTCGAAGAAAGGAACTGGCTTTCCTACTTTGAGATGTGACAGAAAATAAGGAATTCCTCAGGCTTAGTGGTTCCAACAAACACACTAGGACACAGCAATGCATCATAGCCCTCTCTCATTTCAGACCATTCGCCCATGTGTTTATCACCCACATCACTTCAGATAGATATGGATCAATATTTCAGTCTAGTCTGAGTTGAGTCATTAGATGGATGATTGTAGCCAGCTAAGGGCCAGGGACTCAGCATTGATGGAAATGGCAAAGAATGCTTCGACTACTTATGGTTCTTTTTGATTGCCATCAGAATACACTGCTAAGCTTCTGACATACACACAGACAAAGAACTTTTAGCAAGAAGACCTACACAAATGAGAGGGAACTCACTTCTTTCTGTACGTTCTCCTCATAGGAATATTGTTCATAGTATTGAAGTAATATCACTACCTCTGGTTGCTCTTCCGTGTTCAATGGTAATACCTGCAAGCTAAATGACACTACATACTCGTCTATATGCATATATCACAGTAATAATCTTGTATTTGAGTTGACAAGTGTTTTTGATTTTCCTTGGTGATGCCCTCTTATCTGTAATCACAATTTGAGCCAGAGTCCTGGAGATAAAAGTTACCACAATCCCACAGTGGAATTTAATTCCACTGTGAAAAAAGATTGGGGTGTGGGGGAGAGAGAACAACGCCTATCACTGGTGGTGCCATCAGAAATGTTATCATCCATATAAAATCTATATAGGTGTATAAGAATACAGAGATGGTGTTGAATGCCTCATGATTGGTGTCCATGAATTGTTATAGAGGTTTGATTATCATGACAAAGACCTGGCATATCCGGTACCATGGCTGAGTGAATCCACAATCTTTGTTAGTTTTATATATCAATGTCAGTTGTCTAATGGTGAAAAGTATTTACTTTACACAATAGATTTTTTAAGATACACCTTAATCAATTCACTTAATTCAGTGACAAAGACAAAACATGATACAGTAAAAATTTTAGATCAAAATTCAGCTGATGTTTCATAAGTCATCTATCATGATATAATAGAAAGATTGTATCCTAAGTTGGATCCTCACAGAACATGGTCTTGTGTCAGACTGTGATAAACAGAAAAATTATTAGGATATCTGATGTACATTGGTAATTTACAAGTGACCTATATAAACTCAAAGTTTGTAGAGTGCTCCATTCTTGTAACTTTGTGTTGGACAAAGTTAAGCTGATTAAATAGCTGCGACTTTCATCCATTTTTAAAGCCTTAGTGAAGTGTATGTAATAAAAGCCCATTTTCTTATGAGGCCAAATCTTAAGAGACAGACAACAGAATCTTCAACAAGCAAATTAATGTACTTGTTTAAGATGTTTAACAACATAAGACACATGTCAATCTAACACAATGATGATATATGGTCCAATGAAAGCAAGACACGTGATCTGGTCACATGAATTTAAGTAAGTGTGTGATTAAGTGTTTTTGACAATATGTGCATATAATATAAAAGAGATAATTTAAATAATCAGCCAGAGAAATTTAACATGTAGTTGATTGACAGCCAGCAATCAAACAGAATTGGGGAGTACAGCGTCAATGTCTGCAGAAATGTAAGAGTCAGATGACACTAAGGTGCATCCTAGGTATGATAATAAACTAGGTCAGCAGTAAAGCCCTGCTTGAAGGGTTTTGAAGAGTATGGAACCATCTCTTAATTACTGTTGTTCCCAGGTCCACCCTGACCTGGCGTGGTAGCACCTGTCAGAGTCCCAGCTATGAGCAAATAGTGAACTCCAAAATGAGGTCAAACACTATGAATGTATAAAAATACATTTTTATAGTAAATATATTTTATATACATTTCCCAAGGATATTAGCACATAAGTAAATATAATAAACTCGACTGGAATTCAGACTCAGCCTTCCGATTATTCAATCCAAGCTGCTATCCATTACTCTTAAACTGCATTTTATTACAATATCTAAATGACGGACAATCACAGACAAGTGCCTATTGAAAATGTATTGCAGTCTGAAATGATAAATTTGAATGTGTTGATTCTATAGAAACAATTAATTTCTGCCATTTGTCAAGATGTATTTCTTGCTTGAATTTATTATTTATGTTTTACCATTAGTTTATCCATCTTATAAGTGAACAATGAATGACTGAGAATATAGAGCCAAGACTTGCATTTAATTTACCAATAGTTGAAAATCAATATTTTCCACTGCCTACGCTTAACTATGAAGTCATTGAAGTATTGTTTTTTTTTTTGGTTGTTTTTGTTTCAGCCAATTAATTTGAAAAACGAAACTCTAGCATCTTACCTCTATTATGTAGTGTGTGTATATATATATATATATATATATATATATACACACACACACACACACAATTATTATAGCTTGACCACACTGTCATATAAATATATCTTGATCTAAAAATGACTACACATTTATATACACACACAGAGTTGTCTATTTTATTTTTAATCATTCCACACCAAAGAAGTCAATAAAGCCACTAAGATGTAAATGTGAGGGGGAATACAAGAAAGAAAAACATTATTAAAGAGAGAATAAAAGAGAATAATTAGACGACAGGAATTAAGAAGACAAAAAAATAATGATCGACATTACATTTAAATTTTTGAAGATTGGACTTGAATGAAATGCAAGAAACCATAAGAGTTCCATCAGACAAGACAGTTACATCTTGCCATTTTAACTTTAAAAGAATGAGACCTTGCTGCCAATCTAGAGCTGCACTTAAATTCATAAAGTCTAGGTAACAGAAGAAAATTTATCAGAACAATTACTATCAAAATATTAATAGAAAAGGCAGAGGGAAGTGACATTACAGAAGTGGGAAAGTGAATGAAGGCTAGATGCCAGGTCAGGACCAACATTGCAAATTCTTGTTTGTATTTTATTTGCATATTATACATATTTGTGTGTGCGTGTGTTGTAGTTTAATGGGGTGGATAAAGTAATAGAACAAAATAAGCCTGTAAATGATAAAATGGTTTCATAACTTTCAATATTGACATGTTTCAATCAAGTGAAACATGATACTCTAAAACCATTTTTATAAAAGAAAGATCATTACAATTAAAAAGAGATTATCAAATTTTGTGACTTTTCAAAGAGCCAGTATTCACTATACATACATACATACATACATAAATACACACACACACACACACACAGCTTAGATGTGGCACAAGGCCAAAAGTATAGAATTCCCAGTAAGAATCAAACTGACTACTGTGTTGTAATTAGACTTGAAATACAAGCTTGCTAACCATTACACTATGTCAAAGTACTTAGTAAAGTAATGTTTTTGAATCCTTGGTAAGTAATACAAGTGGATCCTAGTAATATAATATTAAAAATTATAAAATTAAAAGTGATCCACAAAAAAGAACTTAATGTATTTAATTACAGAGTAAGTATTTATTAAACAATAAATTTTGAATTATCTGGGGAATAGTCTATGAGGTAATTCAAAATTCATTGTTTCCTAAACACACACACGCATACACATGTATATAAAATTAATGTTGAAAAACTTGTCACTTAGCTGAGTTGTGTTATTTCAGCCATGCCAGCTTTGAAGTTTTAAGAGAGTATTATTAAACAAAAGACTACTGAACTGTTATATCTGTCCATCTGTATGCCAGTAAATGCTGAACAATCTCCTTACAGATGGAGAGAGGACTTGAAGCAACAAAAATGTAATCCTTCAGATAGATGTTGAGAATTCCATAGATTAAATATATGAATAACAAAGAAGTTTTAGAGAAAATGGAAACAAAAGGACACTTATACTTAAATCAGAAAGATAAAACTGAAATATCTAAGGCACATAATGAGGAAAGAGAGCTTGGAAAATTTGATACTCACAGGACATACTGAAGGCAAGAAGGGTAAACACCATATAATTTAACTAGGATTTAGGAGAGAGAGAGAGAGAGAGCAAAAAAAGAAATGACCTTTTAGTAAGAGCTATAAAGGATAGGAAATTGTGGAGAGCCATGATTGTCATCTTGAAAGGAAACATTACATAGAATAACTTAGACAGTAAATCTTCAATGATACATGTTTAATGAAAATTATCAATTCTTTCATTTTATTTTATTTTTTTACCAGGAGGGGTAATTTGGTTTTGGTGTCTCAAATTTTTAATCTATTTAACTAATTAATATATTGGGGCCAACTATATCCTCTACATAGGAATAAGACCTCTTGACTAAGTAACTGCTTACAGACTCATAGGTGGGGGTTAACATATTGTAAAGTCAACTAATTCAACTCATTATTATAGGTTCATTTAATTGATCTGATACATCATTCTTGTAAAATCTATATTTACAGTGTATAATGTTGAAAATCATTGAACTAACACGATGAGAGAAAACTGAACAACTTTACAAATAAATTTAAGCAGAAACTGCAATGTGAAAACCATGGACAACAAAAAATAAATCTGTATAATTTGTGAGATATGCCTAGTATTCTGGAGACCATTTATATTAAGTCTCAGCAGCCTTCCCTTTGTAAGGGAAAAGGAAAGGATGCTGGGTCTTAATGTAACCTATCCATGATTTATACTGCTGGTTCTTGTTTTGAATGCAACAAAAATTGTATATTTCTAAATATTTTTTGGTGTGTTTTGTAAATTCAATATTTGTCTGTGATTTATCTCTAAGTTTTGGTTAATCATCATTTTTTTTCTTCTGTTACACTTAACACGTAACATGCATGTAGGCATTGAATTAATGCACTGACTGACTTAGTAACATGAAAGATTGTCAACTATAACTTATCTAATATCTGATTCTCAAATTTAAAACCACTGATAATTAGATTAATGATTCTAGTTCTATTTTAATAGTTTCTTCTCTCAACCTTCTGACCTGTAGAACTCTCTTTCAGTTTCTTGTTCTCCTGTCAATTACAAGCATCAAAAAATTAAATTCAATGCCAATCATGTCTTTTTGAATTGTCCTTGTATTGTCCTTTCTACTCAGTGTTTTTTTTTTCTTAGTTTCTTTCATTCTCACTAACCCTTTACATCTGAGTGGCTTTATTGCCTTGCTTGGGATGAAATGATTGATTCTAAAAATGATTAAATAATAAAAAATTAAATTAGCATTAAAAATCTTAAAATGTATCAAATTATCCAAAAATCATGTTATATAAGGAAATATGACATTTAAATAATAACTGTTACTAAATTGGCTAGAGAGAAATAAAATGCTTTTAGTTATAATGAAAATAACTTACCAGTTTCTGTATCCCACAATTTACAGTACCTGTCATAGCCACAGCTTAAGAAATTAGCACCATCATTGTTAAAACAAACATCTCTCACAGCCTGTTTGTGTCCAAAGTAGGTACGCACACATCGACGCTGGTTGTAAACTTCCCATATCTGTAAGAATTTATTTAGGACAAAAATAATATGTGAAATTATTAAAATCATTTTATGCTGAAAGAGAAGGTGAAAAAGTGTGAAAGCTTCTTTTATTTAATAATAATTTATGACAGGGTCCCCCGGGCTGGGGCATTTGGGGGGTGGGTGGGGCTGAATTGGAACTGATTGACAGTCAATTGGACAAGGAAAACTCTCTCTCTCTCTCTCTCTCTCTCTCTATATATATATATATATAAATAAAACAAAGATATTACTAAATGTTTTGTATATTTTAAACAATATATTTTATTCAAAATAAACAAATTCTAATTCTTTTAGAAACAAAAATGATGAAATCCCTTTTTATTGTAAAAAAGAAAGGGATAAAACCAAGTTAAATTTGCACAAAATAATAACAATTGTTTAATGGACTGCTAGGAGCCATCAATGATTATTATTTTAATAAATGTTTAAGGTGTGTTTTTGAAAATTATAGCTTTAGAAAAATAAAAAAGTGAAAAATCTAAATTTTTCAATAAACTTAGTAAATTTTTCATTTAGTAAAACTGAGTTCTGAAGTGAGAGATTAAACTTAGTTATTGTGTCAGTCAGTTAAGTGCCATATGTGATACACACTTTGGGCAATCATGTCTCAAAAGAGACATGACTGACTGGACAGAAGATTATCCTGCAGTAGATTACCATTGCTTTCTGTGGTAGACTGGTTACCTGCCAAGGTTATAGAACCCAATCTGCCATATAATTTAACCCATAACTGGAGGGAAGAGACGGATTAATACCTTTCCCAAGAGTATTTGCGTGTAAGTGAATGCAAGGAATTCAACTGGAATTCAAACTCAGCTCCCTGATTTGTTGTTCTGAGAAATTGTGTACAGATATCAAAAATCAGTTTAAGATGAGATTTTCAATTAGTTTCAGTATAATAGTAATAAAAAAAAGACAACAGAATGATTTTGTTCATCTTTTTTAAAAATTTTATTAGACAATGCATTTTACTTTTTTCCTCTATTTCATATCGCAGTTTATGTCCAGACATTAGAAATTATTTACATGCAGACTATTATGTTATCACAACATTTCAGCCATGGTGCTTCTTGGCTTTCATTAGGTGATCGCTGATCCAGGTAACCTTCAGGGAATTTTGAACTGAACCCTTCATTTAATCTACTAGGGTAGACTGTTCTCATTCCATGTCCATATTTAGGGATATTTCATCTAGTTCTTATTTTTCTGCTGCTCAGTTTTGAAACCAGCTACTTCCTAAAAGTAAGGTTGGAGGAATATCGAAAAGCCATAATGAGGGGTAGGCTGTTCTCGGTCTACTGCTCAGGTCTAGTAATATCTCATCTAGTTCTTATTTTTAGTACAGCTCACTTATTACTCACCTAAGTACACATTACCCTGCCCAGGGATTGAACTCACAGTTATAATGTAACCAAATTTACAAACCAACACTTTAATCAACTAAGTTATTGTCCTGTAGGTTAAAGTGTTGTGATAATAACTATAAAGACAAGAATAACAGTCTGCAAATAAATAATGATAACTTTCTAGTCAGAAATTCAGACAAATATTTCATACCAAGAATTTTGGTGAAAATCTGAAGTGTAGATAAAAAGAAATAAAAACTTTTTATTCAGAATTTTATAGAGATATCTATGAACTATTGAACAAGAAAATTTAAATAAACTTACTTTTCTGAACATTTTACATTTTCTTCTCAAATTATTATATATCAGATTAGTTTTTGTTTAATTTTATATTTTTATAATAGTCAACTAGGATCAAGGATGCCTAAATCCAAGGCCTGAAACTCAAGCAATTATAAGTTACACGTCTTCCTACTGTTTCTCTAAAAATACCTAGAAAATTTGTCAAAAGATTATCTATTGCCAACCAAGTGTGGACTGATGAAGAAATCTTAAATGAAGTGTGGACACTAATCCCCTTGACTAAAGCAATTGGCAAAGCTGGTGTTCCATGGAAGGGTTTGCAAAATATCAACAAATTGCCAATCAATTTGAACTTTATAAAATAGTAAATAATAAAGATTTCATTATTGTTGGTTCACATTTTTTAATAATTTAGTAAATTGTTTTCATATTTGTGGTAAATTATAAACATTGCATGAGTTGGTTCACATTTCTTGAATGTTGTAAATATAAAATTATTCTTGTTATTAAACAAATAGGTTAATATCTTGGTTGTAAATTCTCAAGAAAGAAAATGTATAAATTCAATTTCATGTGTTTCTACTTTATTAAAATTCTAATCACTTTTTAACAAGCAAACTGAAGGAGTAAAGGTAATATAAAATAATAGTGGTGTTAAGGAAAAAAAACTATCCAATTGGCACAATGTTTTTTTAAGAGTATGAGGGCTAACTTTGTTGAACATTTTATAATCAAGAATTTCAAATCAAAGTTTCACTATGTGCTAAAGAATATGGTGGCATGCGAAGATTTACCTTGACTTTGCAATCCATACTGCAGGAGAGCATGAGATGAGATGTTCTGGGAAACCAACGGATGGCAGAAATACCTTTACTGTGACCTGTCCATGTGTGAATGAGTTTCTTAGGAATGAAACATTTCTCTGGTGGGTCTTCTGATCTAAGATTAACACCAACATCTTGAGGAGCATGCAGGAATGAACGCCCTTGGTAGTCAGTGGCATCTTTGACTAAAGACAAAGAAAAAAAAAAAAGAAATCAGTTACTCTCATTTTTAACCATCTAATCTTATTTAGTTTCTCTTTGTTAAACGGGCTTACAACCACATCACATTGAAACACTGGTTCACGTACGACCACCAAAGTTAAGCAACATCAACCCTGGTCAGTAGCTAGATGGGTGACCACTTAGAAATACTAGGTGCTGCAAACTTTAATGCGCAGACAGTATAATTGATAATGTATTGGAATTCTTAATTGGAGAGCTGAGTTCCAATTGCTGCTCATTAGATTCACTTACACAAAATACCACTTGGGAAAGTACGAATATATCATTTCTCCCTCAACTATGGGTTAATTAGTAAGACTTGTATCACTAATTTTATGAAAAAATAAAAAAAAAAGTCTCTTACAATCACAATAGCTGGCTTTAAATAACCTGCAAATGACAAGTTGTAAAAAATGAATCAGTCAATAAAACCATTTGTGGGTTATTTAAATGGAAAAATATTTTTGAGTTAAGAATTTGGAAGGGTTGGAAAAATGAATATAGCAGTAACAAGTTTTCAGAGATAATGATTTTTCTTGATACAACTGATTATCACACCCATAACTGGGGAAGGAGAGAGGGATTTACACATTTCCCAAAGCTATTGGCATGTAAGTAAATGTAATGAATTCTAATGGAATCAAACTCGGCTCTCCCATTTCTCATTTTGAGCAGCTATCCATTACACCACCTGCACATCCCCTAATAAAATATATATATATATATATATATATATATATATAATTTATCACAATAGATACATATCAATATAATGTTACATTTTTTTGATAGCTAAAGACAATTATTACTAAAAGTAGAACAAAGAAAACGTTGACATATAATTAAACACACCATTTATGTGAGCATATTGGTTGCCACGCAATTTACATGAGTGAGTTGGTTGGATCAGTATCAAATGAAGTGCAAAAAATTAGAGAAAGTTACTTAATGTACAGTTTGTCACTTAGTTTGTATAATGTTGACTACACAATGCGGCAATGAGTATATGAAGGTATTTGTCCATGTACCTGCTTGCACAGAATGTGAGACAAGGTTGAGTTTTAAGTAAAATTTCTGAAAATGTTCAGAAATCGCTCAAGCATTTTCAGAACTTCCTCTTTTGGCGACACCTGGTTTGCCATGTAGTGATCTTGGACCCCACTCCCAAAAAGAGAAGTAATGCCCGGAGAGAATGGGCAACTGAGGTATTACATTCATTTAACCCTCTCCAGCCCAGGTGGACCAGAGAAATATAGAGTATATAAATTGTTGACATGATGCTCCAAATAGGGTGCTGAAAATTCCCAATCTAAATGATTCAAAATTCTGATTTTAGGACATTTGTTCACCAAATAAATTTTCATCATTTCCTCATCTAATCATATTTCAGGACTATCAATAACAGATGTGTAAATGTTAACAATCTTGTCTTGCTAGCTCAATTATGACTGAGTGGGGAGTTTGATCCTCACTGGGTGATCCAAACTACTGTCTTTGTGCCTTATTCTGCATTCACATAACATAATAGAATTATCAGGGATGTGTCCCTAGAGCTGTGATTTAGCTGGATGTTGTCTCCAAGATATGTTAAGTACAGCTTTCAACACCTCAGTGAGTGTGGATCACACACACACACACACATACAGACAAAGGGTGAGTAGAAAGAAACTCCCTAAAGAACATTACATATAATTTCATGTGATATAAAATATATTGTGATCAATCAATCCCTAAAGTGGTTGAACTGCTAATTTCTGCTTTTATTTCAGTGACAAGTGCAACCCAGACTGGCACAAGGCTTGATACTGCATGAGAGTACTCAGCTAGCATCCCGTTATGAAGTATGACAGACTGTGATAGAAAAGTGCATTGATGCTGGCGCAGTGTTCAAGGACCTCATGTTTCAGAAGAAGTCAAAACCATTAGACATTGTCATTCCAAGCTGATAAGTAGGATTGTCTTTCAACATCTAGATTAGAAGAAAATGTGCAAAAGGTGCAGGAAATTATGAAGTCATTCGAGGATTTACCAAGACAATTACAAACAACTTTCATAAAAATCAACCAATAATTAATAAAGTTATTAACAATTTTAAACAGTAGGGAGTTTGTCCCACCTGCCATGGATATATAATTAGATTTTTTTTCTCTTGCCAGCTTTAGAGATATTGTAGCTCAGTCACCAGTTAAAATGGCCTTTTATATCAACAGAATGTTAGTTTGAGTTTCACTATGGGACTGTCTTTCACTTTTGCTTCGTACTATTTATCAGTGGATGTAGAGTGAAAGACCAAACCATTGTAATAAAAAACAACTGAAATTAAGATGAAAGAAGTACTAGTAATGATTCTATTTAGACTATATTTACCTTTTTTGGCATCTATTCAGTCAGTCTGTTAAGTATTGTGTGTGATTCATACTTGCATGGTCATGTCTCTTTCAATTAATGACTGACTTGGCAGAAGATTTTTTCATAGCAAGTTGCTGTTTCTTTCTGCAGTAGATTGGTTGCCAACCAATGCTATAGGGCCAAGTCCATCCTGCTATTCAACCCATAGCTGGGATATTGATGTATTTATAACTTTCCTAGGGGTATTTACACATAAGCAAATATAACAAACTCAACTGGAATTTGAACTTGGCATTCAAATTTCTCATTCCAAGCCAATAACCATGATACCATAATGCACATTCATAATATCTATTAGGTAATGGTAATTCCATATATAACAGTAATACAGCCTAATTTCATTCTTATATGAAATATTTCAAAAGTAGCCAACATATTTTCTGATATTGAGTGTTGTAATTTGCCAACTTACTTCAGTGAACAGGACCTTCCTTTTGTGATCTCTCATCAGAATACAAGCAAGAGGGATCATTAAACTAGACTAAAGAGATTAGAGATTCAGTATGACTGACAATGCACTTGCCTTTGTTAACTCAAGTTATAGGAAACACCCTTCTTCCCATTTAAGACCTATGAATTCCAGTAAAATTAAGCGAAAAATAAAGCATCCATCTTTTGTGATGTGTAGCATGTATATATCTCATCAATTGACTTTTGTTAATGTCTGGTCAGCCTTGAAATATTTTCTCACATTCCAACAAGCCAAACAGCTTTCACGAGTTTAGAGCAGTCTTTGTTTGCTTTCAACGTTTATGAGGGAGAATGAAACCAACAAAACAAAACTTTCCATACATGTTTACATCATTCTTAAACAATTGTTAATAATAATTAAAATGTGAAAATCCCAAGTAACAAAAGCAATATTCACAAGAGGCTAACATTTTTTTTCCTTTCTTCCTTATCAAGTAAATTTTAGTAATAACTGTGACTAGACACTTCTATGTGTGCCATAGGACATCTTCAGGACATAGGTTGTCATGGCCTTCTACATCTTCCTATCCCTTGTCACTCTTAATACCCCTTCTCCTGTTATTCAACTCAATCTCCGCTCCACCATTCATCAGCTCAAGTCCATCAAATCATGTTGTGCGTTGCTTTCCCTTGTCTCTTCCCTTCTATCCATCCTGTGTGCATCAGGTTCTCCAAGCCCTCCTTCCTCATTACATATTCACCCCACCAAAAAAAGCTATCTTTTCCTGATGTTAAGTATCAGTTTCTTTTCATTAATCCACTCCAAAACCTCATCATTGTTTGTGTGTTCCATCCATGGTATCCTCAGCATCCTTCTGTAGAACCACATTTAGGTTGCTTCAAGTCTTTCCTTCATCTTTTATGAGATTGTTCAGCATTCACAGCTATATTGGAGGACAGATATCACATAACAATCCAGTACTCCTTGTTTTCAATAAAATTTTCTTATCTCTTAATACTCTACTTAGCGTCTGCAATACATTCTTGGCCAAGCCAATACATCTTCGGATCTCCATATCGCACTTTCCATCCTCTGTTAGAACTGCTTGGGATAACACATCACTCAATAAATCCTGGGCCTAATTAATAAAACAACAACTTTTAGGCAAAACTTGACTTTATTCATCAACAGTCTCCTTCCAGGGTGATACACTGATTCTGACACTTCTCTAACAACTCGATGCCTTTTTTGTAAAAAAGGCTGTCTTTGGCTTCAAAATATGCCACAATTTCTGATATCACTTCTTTAATGGAGCCAAATATCTTTCCCTGGAGCATTCTTTTGAGGTCTGAAAAAAGCCAGTAGTCACTTGGAGCCAGATCTGGAGAATAGAGAGGATGCAGAAGCAATGTGAAGTGCAATTCATGTAGTTTTGTCATCATTGTGATCGACTTGTGACAGTGTGTTATCTTGGTGAAAGATAACTTTTTTTCTTTTTCATTTGTGGCTGTTTTGCATTTTAATTTTTGGAAACTGGATTGATAAACATACAAAATAATGACAGTATTTAGCTTTACTTCAATTTTATGCTCCTGACATCTTCATCTTATTTTACTTTGAGGTGTTTCCTATTTACAGAGAGCTTACAAGAAGATACACAAAGAAAAAAAAAAATTAGGAGAAGTACTGGCAGTTACGTTCATGATCCCAACCATTACCTTTGTTTATCTAGCCTAGGAACTTATATTTAGGTTGTAATCAAAACTATTTAGATTAAATCTGACTTTATGATTTCCATTACTAATGGCTGGCAAGTGTAGAAGAACAAACACTTGGTTTGAAATTTTAAAAAAAGAAAAGATTAAAAAAGATAAAAAAAATTGTTTAAAGTCATGTTTGCTGAAATCTTAGGATGCTTATGTGTGTGTGCATACAAGAATTTTAACATTTGAACCTTTGTTGTTGTATATCCATACCAAATGAAAACAAATGCAGAAACAGTTCTCTACTAAAGATTTCTGATGGTAATATTAACTGTTTCCTTTTAAGAAAATATTCAGTGATTACTGACCAAGCATCCATTACTACTGTTAGTTGAAATTTATAAAAAACATTCTCTTAAAACAAATTTTTCATGAAAAAAATTTTCTTTCCACAAACATATGGTCTGGTGCTTCTGCTATACATTTAAATATTCTTGATAAAATCCAAAGAATCAGCAATATTATTAGTCATGACCTGGCATCTCTACTTAGGCTCTTTCCTTCTGCTGTAATGTAGCTTTCTTGTGCCTTTTCTATAAATACTTTCATGGTTAATGTTTGGATGAACTCTCCGCTATGGTACCTAGACTTTATGAAATGGCGACAAGGTCTCCATTTTACAGCTGAAATGGTTAGGTGTAACCATAAGTTCTATGCTAACAGTTTCTTCTCTCATACTGCTTGCTTGTGAAAGTCTCTTCTAGCTCCATGCATCCCAGCCAACTTTGATCTTCAAAATTTTAAATGCAATGTCAGTCATTATCTTTTTTCTTTTTGATTACTCTTATATTGTTCTTGCTTCCTAACGGGCTGAAATATATATATATATGAATAAATAAATCATAAAAATACACACGCACACACAAACAACAGAAGAAAGTAAGAGTTAGCTTTACTGCATAAATAATGTGTGTATTACTTGCCACTGCAATAAGGAACATCAGTGGCGTTACCGCCTTGCTCGGGGTGATATGATTAAAATATATATATATATATATAATTACATTAAAGAATGTGAAAAACTACAAACTACTATAAAATTGTACATTTTGTTTCGACATGGAAAGAACAATGTCTCATCAGGTAGTTAACAATGATGGTAATAAACTTTTTATTCTAAAAAAAAAATTCTTTAAGAGCAACACTGCTCTTTACTTTTGAATTTTTTTTTTCTTGTACAAGGTGAAAAGATTAAAAACAGGGTGGAAAGAAAGAGGACAGAAAAGAGAAGAAAAAAGATGAGATGGTTACAGTGTTTGGGATCAAATCTTTTAGCTTTTTTTTTTTTAAAAAAGAAGAATTGAACTTTTGTAAAGAAAGGGAAAGATACAGAAGAAGAAAATAAAGAGGAGAAAATGCAGAGAGAGAAGAAAGGAGAGAGACAATGAAAAAGGTTTTTATATATATATATATATATATATATATATATATATATAATCGCCGATTGATGCAGGTTCGATCGGGTTTCAATCCTGGGTTAGGAAGCGATCGGAGTCTAACCGTACTGATGAGCTGTGATACACCGAAACAGATCTGTCTGCGGATGACTATAGTAAATATATATATATATATATATATATATATATATATATATAGTTAATCAGTTTTTGGTAATAATTAAATTAAACCAGTACACAGTTGTATTCAAAAGTGCTCAATATATACAATGTAGAGCTTTGAATATTTTTTCATTTATAAATGAGTTATTATACATCACCTGAAGATACTGAATGGTTGCAGAAATAACATTTCCAAATTATATATACATATACTAACGAAGATTAACAAAACTTGGTTATAAACATCCGACAATTTGAAATGATTTGTTTTTATATGTGTATATATATATATATATATATAACACATATCTATGAAAGTATAGCACTGTGCACAAGAGAGTAGAAATGATAATAATAATTTTGTAAAGATGGGGTGGGGAATTAGAGAATTTTGGAGACAAGCTTTCCATTGGTTTTGTGAAAAGACCTCTTTATAGCATCTATGAAAATACGACGAAATAAAAGAAAACTATGTTTTAACAGAATTGGCATCAATATAAATGAAATCCAATAAGTATAATTTCATCAAAAGTTGTCCAAACATTTATTGGATAAGAAAAAGCAGATGAGAGATAGAAATAAGGAATGATAAATTGCCAGAGTCTTCTGGCACAAGTAAGAATGAAAGTCTGTTGCAAACTTACTGTGAAGTGTAGATTTCTCATCACCCACTTTTTCTTCTTGTACTCGTTTAGCTTTGTTTCTTTTGGCCAATATTTCATCCAGTTCTTTCATCTCTTCCTGCAAAGAATAAAAATAATGAGAGGGGCGCAGTTAGAGAAAAAAAAATGTCACTAGAACATTAACCTAGTCTATTTACAGCAGGGGTAAAACAGAAAGGAGAAAAATTTTCATATGCTTTACCTAATAACTGGAAAGACAAAAAGTTCAGTAAGGGCTCTAGATACATCATGATTTTATTTATGAGTAAGGAAAACAGAAAGTTACCCAAATGAACCCTTTATAATAAATGGCATCATTTTACTTATTCATCTCATATTGTTATTTCTGCAATTATATCATTAACAAATTTTAAGTGATTTTTTTGTTGTTTTTTGGCAAGAATCACTTTGTAAATATCAAATACAAAACTAGATTTTTAAATAGAAGGAGGCTGTTAGTTGATTTTGCTTAACCTCATATCAACCTCTGTAGGTTTATTTAATGGTGAAATCCAAATATTTTGAACACAATTTAATAGTGGGAACTACATATAAATGTAGAGTTGGTAATTTTACTATAAAAATGTATTGTTGGCAATTCTTTATATAAAAATATATTGCTGGTCTTTTTATTAAAAATATATATATTTTTATACTTTCATAGTATTTTGCTTTTGTCTGGAAGTTCACACTATTTGCCCATTGCTGCAATTCTAAAAGGTGTTACTACTCCAGATCAGGATGGACCTGAGAACAACAGTAATTAAGAGGTAGTTCATGCTCTTCAAAACCTCCAATCTCTCAATCAGAGGCCTTGCTGCGGGATGTAGTTTATCGTCATACCCAGGACTGATAGGAAGAGATAAAAATCTTAATTACCTTGTATAAAAGACAGCTAAGAAATACAGTAAATTCACAAAAGACTTAATTGAAATCCAGTAAAAAAAACAATTGGTTAACATAAGTAAGCAAAGTAAATTTGCCTTAGTTCAAAACTAACGCAAATTAAATTCTGCATCTAGTAATTAATGCAAAGACTTAAATTTACATATCTCAAACAGTTTCTGTCTGAATTTCTGGGATGAGGGGTAGTTACTAACACTATTTATATTTGGACTATCGCCTTCATCTTTGTTGTTGTTATCACATTTCTGCCATTGTGTCTTCAGCGTTCATCAGCTATATACTGATCTGGATAACCTACACAGAATTTTAAACAACTTTTTTATTTCTACAAAGAGAGACTGTTCCCATTCCACTGCTCATGCCTAGGGATATTGTCTAGTTCTTATTTCTGTTTAGTATTGCTCAGTTATTGCTCGCCTGATTCTTATCAGTGCAAGCACAAAATGCCTGACCCAGGGATTGAACTCACAATCACTATGTCACTAAATTCAAAAACCAATGCTTGAAGAAATCAGGTAGTGAATGAAAACAGTTACCCTTGTAGATTAAATAAAGGCTTCAGTTTAGAATTTCTTGTAGGTTACCTAGATTGATATATGCCTGAGAAAGGCTGGAAGACACAACAGCTGAAACATTGTGTTAACAACATCTAAAATGAGGATAATATGCTGAATATAAATAGTGTAAATACTCATACAGTTAAAAAAAAAAAAATTGTCAGGATTAACAGCATCTGGTTGCAAAACCACATACCGATAAAATTCATGTTTAGAAAAGTAACATTATATACCACAAATTCTAATTTGATATATTACAAAAACTAAAAACCCTATTAGTTTTTATTTTTTGAACCTAAAAAAAATATTTATAAGAGGTTTTATAAATAAAAACTACTTCTTAGCATTAAAGACATTGTTTTTACCAAAACAAGCCTACTAAAAACAAAACAAAAACAAAAACAAAATAAAAACAAACATGCGAGTGGTTACTTTTTAATTTTACATTTTTATTTTTTATTTTTTCCTTAAAAATATTGCTTATCAAAATTAGGGTGTGTTTTCAAGACCAAAACATCCTAGATGCAAGGAAAGATGATGAATTGGTCATAATTGCAAATTTTATAAAAGGTGGTGAAATAATTTACTTTGTCAGCATCAACAAAAACAACAAAAAACAAAAAAAAGTCAGATGATTAACAACCTGCAGAAAATGAAAAGTGTGCAAGTTCATATCACTTAGAAAGATATATTCGTTTCTACTTACCTCATTAGGTTTCATTACAGTTTTCTCATCAACAAATTTACCCCATGGTCCCAAGTAGCCATCAATGTCCCCAGCATCATTATTTCGTAATCGTTTTCTTTTGTCTCCAGGTCGGGCTTTTGTAGCTTCAAAAACCGTCAAATCTATAAATGAAAAAAAAATTGTTCTTCTAAATATGTCTTATTATTATACTCATTTCACCCCAAGTAAGGCAATACTGCTACTGGTGCACATAGGGTTACAATGAAGGAAGATTGATGACAGAAGAAAACAGTATAGGTTATGTTGTAAAAAGGGTAAGAGAGAGGTGGGAGTCACTGATATAGAAGATGGCAATTGATGTTGCACTTAAACTTTTGGAGATTGTAGCTATCAGGGAAGCAAGCATAGGAAAGAGTTCCATAGATGGGAAGTGTGAGGAAAGAAACTGATAAGGTAGAATTGGCAGTTACATTTGTCAATTTTGTTGGTAAAACAGTGGGACTGAGTTGCCAATCTAGTTGCATGGGTAAATTCATGAGGGCGGGGTACAAGGGAATAAAGCTCATCAGAGCAGAAGCTGTGAAAATCTTTGTAGAAAAGATAGCGGGAAGCTAAATTCTGTTGAAGGAGAACAGCCAAATCAGGACCAATTACATTGCCTACCCTCCTTTGGATTTTGTTGAGAACCCCAAGATGAACAGTGGAAGCACCTGATCAGATATGGCAACAGTATTCCATGCATGGTCGAATTGTAGATTGATAAATGTGCAAGATGGATTCTGATAAGAAAAATTCCCTGGCTCAGCATAGTGACCCAACCTTCTTAGCAGTAGATGTATCTATTGATTCAATGTATTTATTCCACTTAAGATTAGCTGACAGAGTGAGGCTGTGGAGGCACAGTGTATTGCTTTCGGTGAGACTAGCATGATCCATATTAATGAAAAGTAGGAAAGTTTCCCTATGGTGGTTAAAGGAAAGCAGTTGCGTTTTGGTAGCATTAAAATTTACAAGCCATTTCTTATACCAACTCATCACAGACTGGAGATCCTTTCTAAGATCAGAGGCTAGATCCATTTAGTTCAGGCATATTTCTTATTGAGATGAGAGTAGATGGTGGGGTCATCTGCATAGAAGCCAACTTGAGAACTGACTATACCAGGAAGATTATTGTTTGAATACTAAACCCAATGTGTGTATCTGCAATGTGTAGTGACATGTAATAATATTTTTTTATAAGGATTCAAAAAGACTGTTGTTTTGGGCTAAGATATTTGATTAATAGATGGTGAAGAAATAGAGATATTGAAAGGTAGCACAATTGAGAATAAATTTGAAAGCATTGCTCCATTAAAAAAATCAAGTAGTGTATCATTTCACCCCAAGCAAGGCAATAAAACTACTAAAGTGCAAGGGATTATTGAGTGTGAGAGAATGCAATAAAAAGAAAACATTGAGGAGAGAAAACAATAAAAGAACAGGAATTAAGAAGATGGAAGATAGTGATTGACATTGCATTTAAATTTTTGAATATCAAAGTTGACTGGGAAGTAAGAAGCTGGAAAAGAGTTTGACAAGCAAGAAGTACAATAGAAGAAACTATTAGTATAGAACTTACAGTTACATTTAGCTATTTCAACTGTAAAATGATTAATCTAGAATTTTTAAATACATAGAAGAAGCCAAAATGCTAATGTTATTTGTGCAAGTAGTAAAAGAGAAGTATCAAGGTATTTTTTGATACCTGTTCAAAGTGGTGTTACAAGGAGTTTTGTTGGTCCTTAGCTCAACTGGGCTCCACACATAATAAACAAATGGGTTGCAGTCTGGAGAATTAGGTAGCCAGATGTAAGGGGTGATATGGTTACAGAAATTCTGACAGCCATGACTGGGTTCTCCTGATTGTGTAACATGGTGAAGAGTCTTATTACCAGTCATACCTTCCAGGACAGCACTACCTTCTCAAGGCACTCAATAAAGGCCTCTGTGTTGAGTTTGGAAACCCCGTGGGAAGATGAATGCAGGCATATCACCATCACTAGTGATTACTCCAAACACTATGATGTTGACTGCACTGTCCTCAGATGGACACACAAACACTCTGAAATCTTCATATTGAAGCTTTTGTTATGAATGGAAAGCATTACTGCATGCCATTTCCAAATTTCTGGTAGAGTCAATTTCATCACGGTGCTCCTTTTCTAACAGGTAGTGCTTAGCTGACCCTATTATACTGTGCAGTTGACAAAAACAATGCACATACATGAAATTAAAAATATAAAATGTCAACAATTTACACATCTCACTGAACATATATATATATAAATATATTACACTCACTCACTGTGAGAACTTTAGTAAAGTAATAGTAAAAAATGTTATGATGATAGACAATACTGAATAAAAAAAGATGCAAGTTCAAATCTTGTCCAGAGTAACTTAGAAGTTTGAATTTGCTTATGTTAATGTAAAAAAATTCTAAGTAAATGAAAAAAGTGGGATTCATGTAGCCTTAAAATGTAGATAGAATAATACCCCTAAAATGTGTTAACTTAAAATAAAATCCAGGTGATTTGCAAATGAATGTCAATATTGTGAGGTCTACTTTTGCATGCAGCTGATGAGGGTGGGTGAGGTTTTTCGAAACAAGTAGTTATTAAATACTAATTATAGAGTACTATGTCTAACTTATTCATTTCAGCTAAAAATAGTGATAATCTTTTTATATTAAAATTCATTCAATGTAAGGATTGAGAAAAACACAAGGTAGGTGGTTACTATTGAAATGCTAATGATGTTTGAAGTGTGTGATATGTGATGTACGAGGTGTGTGATATGTCTGTTATGAATAAAAGAAGAGGTGGTAGGAAATGAAGATAAGGAGGATAGATAACAATTGAGCTTTTGACTTTAAGAAGTTAATTGTATTGTCCAGGGAAGCACCTTTTCAGCTGCAAAGGGTTGATAAGCCGCAAAAACAAAACAATCAATGAAATATTGATTAGGCATGTCTTTTAGATTTATTTACATTCACTGGAATATAAATGTAGAGAAACTACCATAGACAAAAAGTGAGGGATAAGTTTATATATTGATTATAAGATAAAAATTGTCCTCTACTTGAAATCCACATTTTAATCTCTTGTTTGTTTATCAAATTTGGATTAGGTACAAATTTATCTCTTTTTCCTCCAGCTTTGGGCTAATTAATAAGACTTGTATCACTAAACCATTATTATCAAAAGAAAAAGAAAAGAAGTCTCATAATCTAAAAATATTTTCCAGCTTTAAATAACCTGCAAAATGTTGATGAGCTGTAGGAAATGAATGATTCAATCAAAAGAGCATTTTTCCAGTATTTTCAACTTGAGATCAAAAGTAGATCTGAGACCTAATAGACACTCAAAGCATAAAAACCTTATTGAGAGTGCAACTGTTCACTTTAACTTGAGAAAAACAACAAAAGAGATGATGGAAAATAACTAAAAAGTAAAAAAAATAAAGCAACAACATTCAAACAACAACAAAATGTAGTAATAAAGTTCAGTTCTTTCTTGTCACCTAACAAGATTAACTTCTTTCTCATATCTGTGAAGATAATTGAATTTGCCGACCAACAATCTCATTTATTGAGAGTACATCTAGCTTGATTGTTAGCATGCATTACACATGACACAGAAATGATTTTTATTTTTATTATAATTCTTAAAATGAAGATAAAAATCATTTCTTTCGAGCCTTTATGCCATATGTAATGCCTGCTAACAATTAGGCTAGATGTACTCTCAATAAAGGAGATCATGGGTTTGCAATTTAAATAATTTTTTCAATTATCTAGTATATCTTTTTCTGAGTGTTGGATGAGGAGTCTGACAATCCTTTTATAATTGTGCTTGTCTCTCTCTTTGTTAGTTTGCATGACTGTCATACCATACCATTACTTCATAAATAATGAACTATTCCGTTTTGATCAAATGGAAAAACAAAAGCATTATCAGAGATGCTACTAGATTTCTGAGAAAAGTGTTTTATGTCTCCTGACAATACCACAAAAATAATAGTCTAATCAGTTTTGACCATGTGAAAAGACAAAAGACACTACTTGGTTTCAGTGAGAAAATGAATAAAAGTAACGAAGATAAAAATGTTTAAAGGCCGTTTCACTGAAAAGGAAAAGTTGCCTATTTTAAATTTTTACATTTGGACCCACTTCTTAGAACAATGACCAACATTCATAATTATGATTATTAATGCTATAAGTTGTTAAGCTCAGATATTTAACAAAGCAATAGGAGAATTTTAAATGGTTATTTTATTGTCACAGAATTTGCCATGAGTTTATTCAATCATTAACTTAAGAATTAAGATTCATCAGAATATTAAAATAGGAAAGCAGTAAAATTTTCCCATGTTAAAACAAGTAAAATATAATATTTGAACAATCAATATAGAAGAGAGTATTTATAACTATAACCTGATAGCTGAAATTTGATCCGAGATTTACACTGCATAATGTTTGATCTATATGATTAACAATCACAATTTTCACTTTGTTTGATTTTTATGATTAATATTCAAGAAAATTATTTTTTAAAAAATTTCTTTTTAAAATCAAACAATCCTGATAAAAAAAAGATCACTGAGTGATGCCAGGTCTGAGATTTTGATGAATTAAGTTTTTAGACAAAGCTGACAAGATAAAGAACACTGTACTTTATAAAACAGTGGCACCTAGGAGCAAAAGACAGAAAGGCACAGAGAAGAACAAAAGACTGCTTACTGTGATATGAAAAGGAAGACACAACCTCTACTTCACTCCTCTACAGCAGAAGTTTACAACTGAATAAAATTTGCCTACTACTACAATTATCTCATGGTTTTTATTTTGTGGGTAATGATCTGAATGTGGTTCTACAGAAGGATGATGAGAATACCACTGACCACATATGTGAGCAATGACAAGGTTTTGGAGAGGATGGAAACACAAAAGAAACTAATATTTAACATTGGGAAAAGACAGCTGAAATTCCTGGGACATGTAATGGGGAAGGAATTCTTGAAGAATGTGATACTCACAGGTCAGATACAGAGAAAGAGAAACAGGGGGAAGCAACGCATATCATACTTAAGCAAATAGATGACAGAGTGAAGTTTGAAAGGAGTAACAGAAAGTGTGTTAAGAGCTACTAAGGGTAGGGAGATGTGGAAGGCCATGATCACCTATGTCCTGAATGAACATGGCACATAGAAGAAGCAGAATGATCTGGTGAAAGAGTTATTTTTGAAGTCACAAGTGTTTGACTGGAAGAAACTACATTTTGAGAACAGACCTGGTGTCTGGTCTGAGCAGCAACGTTACAGTGCTGCATTATTGGTGTCATGTGTTGAGCTCAGGGATTGAACTCACAATTACAGTATTACCAAAGTGCTGAATGAATACTTTTAATCCAGTCCTGTCCTAGAAATACCTATAAATCATTAAATTCAGTACTGGGCCTACTTATTCATTTGTAGGTCAGGCTCAGATATATGGGTTTTTTTAAGCTTTTAATAAGGGTTCATATTGATAATGTTCATCTCATGCCACAAGAGAGATTATGCATTATTTTTTTCTTTCCATTTACACAGATGGCCAAATGTTAAGTCTGAGTTTTGTTTAACAGCATATCAACCTCTGTGGGCTATTTAATGCCAAAAAGGTAGTTTTTTGGTGTATTTGATTATGATCCAAATTCACTTTTATTTGTAGTAGAATACAACTTTGTATTGTCTTATCCTAACATGAAAACTTCTTTTTTCCTGTCATGACTGAATCTGCCTTACTTTATAATCCCCTCTATTATACTGAAGACTGTTTTGTGTGTGTGTGTGTGTATTCTCATTCCAGGTGCGATACCACTGTTGGATATCATGCATTTATCTCCCTTTAACTCAACTCTTTAAGTTATTTGTTAATCACTACTGTAACTGTAATACTGCAGTTGTATTAACTGGTGATTGAGCTTTCTGTTTGGAAGTCATGAAGCAGGAGTGAGATATGTTATGATGAGCACTCAGCAGTCATCAAATGATCCAGGATCTTTGTCAAGGTGTCATAAAGTAGTGGTAGCAGGTAACTTTGGCTGACCTACAAAATTTGGTGAAATGTTGTCACCATCATCACTGAACAGTTGCTACAAGCAGAGGTGGACACATTAATTATTCTGGGTTTTTATTTATTCAATTTGTCTTGTTAATATGAATAATTATCTGATTAAAGCAACCATTCAAATTTATTTTTCCTATTTTTGTTTTATCACATTGTTTCTTTGTCTTCATAAAGTAAGGATGGACAAAAATGGGCGTCAAATTTAACATTAATATCTTCATTTTTACAGAATAATGGAAGCTATGTTGCTGACTATTATTTACCATGAGTAATGTCACGTTTCATCTACAAGATGAAATGAAAGTGATTCAAAATATGTAGGAACTGGAAAAAGCACAAAAATGCGGATTCATTAATGATTCTTAATTTTAGGCTGTAACAAACTGAATGGTTTCACCAAAGATTACGGTTTTATCAACGTTAGTGCAATAATTAGTTTTAGATTTGAGTTCTGATTGGGATTGATTATTTTTTATGGCTTATCAACCCATTGTTGGTTACTTAAAACTGAAAAACATTTTGAAATACAATTCATTATTTGTGAGTAAATATTGTATTAATTCTTTTGAGAATAACAATCAGTTTTTCAGATACAAGTCCTACTATTTAACACATAACTGGAGTTCTACTTGGGATGGATCCAGCCAATTTGAATATCTTGAGAATTAGTTGTAGGGCCTTGATGCCACTTGGCAACCAATCAGAGAGAACCTGACTGTGCATATTTGAAAAAACTTAGTGAAATGCCTTTGTGTGAGCTTGTGCACTGTGTGGCCCTCACATGCACTGGGCAAGTGAATTCTTTACATCTCAAGCAATAATACTTCTAAACTTTTTTTCAATTTATGAAGAAAATAAAGCAACACTGTTACTACTTAATATTATATATATACATATATATATACATTAGGGCTTGACCTGACTAGCCAATTGATCGGATCAGGCCTCTCCAACTGCGCGTCTAGTCTAGGTAAGGTCCAAA